>OY282506.1:9761202-10361202 GCA_958295605.1 Ajuga chamaepitys
CGCTATTATACCAAATGTTGAAAATCGATAGCGACCAATATATGTTGAAAGTATCAGCAGCGTTTTGCGAAGATAATATTTTACAACTAATACCGATTAATAATGATGAAGATCTGTGGTTTTTCTTTGATCCGGATGCTGGAAGTCGTTACATTCACCTTCATGTTGAAAGTGTTGTACTCCAGACGGTCACCGAACAAAATGTACCCTTGACGGATGATTACTACCAATACGCGGCTAGACATGGGCAGACGGTTCCCGGTTCCGGTTCCGAACCGCCGGTTCCGGGAACCGCCCCCATTGGAACCGGCATAAAACCGCCGGTTCGGTTTGAACCGCCGGTTCCAGACGGTTCTTCCTCTTTTTTTTTCTTTTTTTTTTTAAAAAAATATTTTATTTTTATTAGTAAAAATATACAACTTATAAATTCTTAAATCTAAAATTAATAAGTCAAATTTAACTTAATACTTAAATATTGCAATAGAATATACAACTTATAATTTCCTAAATTACAAAGTGGACAACTAATCTACAAAGACTACAATTAAAAAGTACAAATATAAACTACAACTTAAATGTTATAATACCACTTATAATTTCTTAAATTACAAAGTAAAATTTAATACAATAACACTAATTAAAAAAACAATCAACCTACAAAGTTCAATACAAGTTTAACTAATAATATTGGGAAGAAAAAGGAAAAAAGATTAATGGGCTTGAGTTTGATTCTAAGTTAAAAATTAAAACTAATTTTTAACTTAGTACCAAATTGCCTACGTATCCTCGATCTTCCGGCTTAAGGTCAAGGAATCAAAGCCCACGTAGTTCTCTTACCTCACTTACCTTTCGAAATAAAGTTGGTTCGGTTGTGCTCATTCACATTCACTTCCTTGAGAAGGTGGTGTGCCGGAGGAGCCGGTGTCGAAATCAAGTGTATCTCCTTCTTCGTCTTCATCGAAGTCAACTTCTTGAGCTCGTTTTTCGGCTTTTGTCCAATCTTCAAGGAGGAGTTGATTTTCTAGATTCTCCACGGTTAATCTAGATCTTCGGGCATCCAAGGTGTATCCTCCAATGCTAAAAGCTTGCTCAACCGAAACGGTTGAAGCGGGACAAGCAAAAATTTTCTTGGCAATAATAGATAAAACCGGGAAGAAGTTGGATCTTTTCGACCACCACCTTAGGAGGTCGGTATTATTTTCAAAAGAAAGTTCCTCAAAAGTAGTTTGTAAAAATTTTTCAACCTCCCCATAAGGATTAGAGGAAAACCTTGCCTTTTTTTGTGAACGAATATCATAAAAATTTTGCAAACAGGCAAGACTCGAATTTCCAAGGGATTGGGTTGAAGAACCAAGACCACTAGAACAAACATCACTATCATTACCATCACCAAATTGGATCCTATATTCTCTAAAAATATCAAATAAAAGACTCTTTGCATTGGCAACAATATGCAAGGGGTTTAGGACATCATTTTCATTGGGGAACAATGCTTCGTAATACATTTTTAACAAATATTCTAAGCCATCTTCTTTAATCCTAGGGTCTAACAATTTAGCTACTAAAAATAAATCGAGTATTTTCTCAAAATATTTTAACCATTTTTTCCTCATAGAATCTATCATTTCATGCAAAATCGGATCGTCTTTATATTCATTAAAAAGAAGTGAAATTTTAACACAATGATCCAGAACCAAAGGTGAAGTAGGATAGTAGCAAGCGGAAAGTTCCTAGGTTGCATCTTCAAAAACTTTTAATAGTGAAATTAAATTAGCACAAGCATCCCATTGATTGGGAAATAAACAAATACCAACTTGATGGTGTTGAAAAAATGCACACAAAGCTTCCTTATACATGTAAGAATCATTGAGCATTTTATATGTAGAATATCAACGGTGAAGAACATCAAAAGAAAATTTTTTGGGATGAATTCCTCTTTATTTGCAAAATCTTGCCCATTTTTTTGTTAAGGAGGAATGTCTAGAAATAGTGGTAGTTGCTTCTCTAATAGGAGCAACATATGTTTTGAAATTTGTTAGGCCATCTTGCACACATAAGTTCAAACAATGACAAATACACCTAATATGAAAAAATTTACCTCCACAAGATGGCTTGCAAAAATCAATAAGTTGGGGTAAAGAAGCTTTGTTTGCACTAGCATTATCGAAAGATATCGAAATTTTTTTTTGAACCAAGTTGTATTCTTGAAGAATGGAAATAATTTTGTGACAAATGTTTGATGCGGTATGCTCGTTATCAAATTCTCTATAACCTATTAATCTTTTTTGCATTGTCCAAAAATCATCAATCCAATGGCAAGTGATGCCCATGTAGTGATGATTTTGCCAATGATCACCCCAAATGTCCGAGAATATTGAAACCTTTTGTTTATGTTGGGAAACAATGAATCATAAAAGATGATTTCAAAGAAAACAGAAACAGAAAATTAAAATTGGACACAAAACGATTTACGTGGTTCGACTTAGAAAGTCTACGCCCACGGAGCAGAGAAGATCACCACTATAATCACGATCAAGAATAGTACAAAGCTTACAAGATCATCCAAAGAATTAGGATTGATCCAAGAAAACAAAACACGGGAAATGAACTCAATCCCCGAGCTCTCCCTCACGTGTTTCTCACTCTACAACCCTCACAATTCTCTCTCTAGATAGATGGAGAATCCTCTGGAATGATCTCTCTTGTCATCGCATGGAAAACCGGAAAAGAACCCCCTTATATCAGCAAAAGAAATGCAACAGGAAAAAACTGCAATCTTGAAACAAAAACTGAAAGACAACGGTTTTAGCTAAAACCGTTCTCAAAATCTGTTATAACCGTTTTTCAACAGAATTTCCAACTTTCTGATTTTGAGCTTCAAGAACTGTATTTGTGCTCCGATTCTTCACGCGATTAATTCTCTGAATGTGTACGAGTCAATATTCATTACAAATCTCCACCTGACTCAACACATGAAGATACCATACTATTTTTAATCAAACTATCAAATGATCATTCTCCCCACTCTTTCTCATGTCCAACCTCTGGACATGTCTCAATCCTTGACGAGTCATTAAATACACTGCACTACTTGGATTAAATCCAAGCAGTACCTAAACTTCTCCGAGGGCAATGCTTTTGTGAGCATATCTGCAGCATTCTCCTTTGTGCAAACCTTGTGAACTTCCACATCCCCTTTTTCAATTACATCTCTTAAATAATGCAACTTCACATCTATGTGTTTGGACTTGTCATGAAAAACTTGATGCTTGACTAAGTGTAATGCACCTTGAGAGTCACACAATACTTTAACTGATTTCTGCTTAATCCCAAATTCAGATAGAATGCCCCTCAACCAGATTGCTTCTTTTACTGCCTCTGTCATAGCCATAAACTCAGCTTCTGTTGTTGACAATGCTACTACGGGTTGCAACATTGATCTCCAGCTAACTACAGCACCAAACAGAGTAAAGACATAACCTGATTGTGATCTCCTATTATCCAAATTTGCTGCATAATCTGAATCCACATAACCCTTCAAAGCCTCTGATGAATCATCACATCTTCTGAACATTATTCCATAATCTGCTGCCCCTCTTAAGTACCTCATTATCCACTTCAGAGCCTCCTAGTGTTGCCTTCCTGGATTTGACATATACCTACTGACAACACTCACAACATGTGATATGTCTGGCCTTGTGCACACCATCACATACATGATACTTCCAACAGCATTAGAATATGGAATGATGTTCATCTCTTGAATCTCTTGTTCATTCCTTGGTTTCTGCTGTTCAGATAGTTTAAAATGTTGAGCCAAAGGGGTTGACACCTGTCTTGATTCATCCATGTTAAACTTCTTCAACACTTTGCATATGTAGCTCCTCTGTTGTAACCACAGTAATCCTTTCTCTTGATTTCTGACAATATCCATGCCAAGTATTCTTCTGGCCTCTCCCAGCTGTTTCATTTCAAACTCACTTTGCAAGTCTTCCTTCAGCTTATCTATTTCTGCTTGATCTTGACTTGCTACAAGCATGTCATCCACATATAGCAACAAGAAACTAACAGTTTTCTGTCCAGCTCTCTTCATGAATACACAGTTGTCATATTTGGATTTGATGTAGCCAATCTTCTTCATACATCTGTCAAATCTGATGTACCACTGTCTTGAGCTTTGCTTGAGACCATACAAAGACTTCTTCAGCAAACAAGCCTTATTTTCATCTCCAGGAAGTATGAAACCCTCTGGTTGTGTCATGAAAATTGTCTCTTTCAGCTCTCCATGCAGAAAAGCTGTCTTTACATCCAATTGCTCCAGCTTTAAATCCTTTTGAGCAACTAAAGCAAGTGATATTCTTATGGAGCAGTGTTTGACTACAGGGGAGAAAATTTCATTGTAGTCTATCCCTTCTTTCTGAGTGAAACCTCGAGCCACTAACCTGGCTTTATATATGATTTTCTCCACCCCAGCAAACTCCACCTTTTTCTTGTAAATCCATTTGCAGCTGACCAGCTTTCGGTTGGTTGGCCTTTTTACCAGAACCCAAGTTCCATTCTTCTCAAGTGAATCCATCTCTTCCTTCATAGCAACCATCCAGCTTTCTTTATCCTTGCTTTCTATGGCTTTTCTATAGGTTCTGGGCTCAGAATATTTAGTTTCTTCTGCTACTGTCAAGGCATATGCAGTGAGATAGTCATTTCCATATCTGGTGGATGGCTTGACTATTCTTCTTTGCCTATCTCTTATTAGTTGATATTGGCTGATGTCTTCTTCATCATCATACCCTTCATCTTGATCTTCTTCATTGTAATCATCTTGATTGTGAGTTTCCACCTGATCATCATGCCTTGTTTCAGCATGCAATCTGTTCTCATCATGATTGAGCTCAATTTGTTGCTCTCTTTTCATTGGCATTTTGTTTTCATCAAAGGTCACATCTCTGCTAATAATAACTTTGTTCATTCCATTCTCAATGCACCAGAGCCTGTAACCTTTAACCCCTTTGGGGTATCCAAGCATTATACACTTTAGAGCTCTTGCTTCCAGCTTGTCCTGCTTCATATGGGCATATGCCATACATCCAAATACTTTTAGGTGAGAATACTTAGGTGGATTACCATTCCATCTTTCCTCTGGTGTGATGAAATCATTTGTTGTTGATGGACTCCTGTTTATCAGATATACTGCTGTTGTTGCAGCTTCTCCCCAGAATTTGTTTTGTAATCCTGAGCTCAAGAGTAAACACCTGATTCTCTCTGTGATTGTCCTATTCATCCTCTCAGCAACTCCATTTTGCTGAGGATGGCCAGGGACAGTCCTATGTCTTTTCATGCCCTTCTCTTTACAAAAGTCTTGAAATTCTTCTGAGAGGAACTCAAGGCCATTGTCTGTTCTCAGACACTTCAGAGGAGACCCCTTTTCAGTCTCTACTTCAGCACACCATTCCTGGAATTTTGTGAATGCATCTGATTTATTCTTGAGTATGTATATCCAGACCTTTCTTGAATAATCATCAATTATGCTCAAGAAATACCTTCCTCCTCCCATTGTTTCATTCTTTGATGGTCCCCATAAGTCAGAGTGTGCATAGTCTAGAGGTTTCTTGGAGGTGTGTTTGCCTACAGGAAAAGGTTTCTTCACACTTTTACTCATGATGCACACCTCACATGGATCAATTTTGAAGCTAGTCTTGTTTTGCAAGAGGTTCTGTTTGAGCAGTTCATTCATGCCTTTTTCACTTATATGGCCTAACCTCTTATGCCATATATCTGAATCATTCTTTTCAATACTGTTAGTATCTCCCAACACAGTTTCTGCCGACAGATAATACAGACTAGACTTTTTAACCCCTTTCATGACTAGTTTTGAGTTCTTGTACACATGCAGAAATCCCTTTTCTGACTTGAATTCACAACCTTTGTTTTCTAGAGTACCTAGACTTATGAGGTTTCTTTTAAGGAGTGGAATGTACCTTACTTCTGTCAAGGTTTTTTCTGATCCATCATGCATCCTCAGCTTGATGCTGCCAATTCCTTCCACAGGGCATGCTTGGTCATTTCCTAACATGACAGTTCCAGATCTTGATTGCTTGAAATCTTGAAACCATCCTATGTTTGGGCACATGTGAAAGCTGCACCCGGAGTCAAGAATCCATTTATCATCTGTCCTGACATCTGTTATATTCAAGACATCAGAGGTTTCCTCTGCTTGGGCCAAATCAGCAGTACTTGTGTTTTGGTTTTTCTGTGCTTGCTTTCTTTTGTATTCAAAGCAATTTTTCTTCAGATGCCCTGGTTTCTTGCAGTGGAAACATTTCCTTGTTTCCTTTCCATCTGCTGCTTTTGGTTTCAACTGCTGGCTTCCTTTGTTTTGATTTCCTGAGAATTGCTTCTTCTTGGGTTGATTTCCTGGCCTTATACTCAACCCTTCAGCCTGCAGATCCCCTTTATGACCATTGGATTGTTGCATCTCCTTTGCTCTTAATGCGGTTTGAACTTCAGCAAGGCTTATCTTTGTTTCCCTGCCATATAACATGGCATCTTTGAGGTGTTCATAGCATTTTGGCAAAGCATTTAACAGAATGATAGCTTTGTCTTCATCTTCTACTTTTGCCTCAATCCCCTCCAAGTCATCTAGGTGTTTGCTGAACTCCTCTAGCTGATCATCCATGGATTTCCCTTCTTGAATCTTGAAGGAATACAGTTTTTGTTTAATATACAGACAATTAACCATAGTTTTCTTCTTATATAACTCCTCCAGTTTGTTCCAAACTCCCTCAGCAGTTTGTTCCTTGGCTACTTCTCTTAGAACCTTATCTGCCAGGGACAGAATGATTGTGGAGTGAGCCTTCTCCATGCGCTCAGCCCTTTGTTCCGCATCCATGGATTCTGGGAAACCTTTAATCCCTTTCAGAGCCCCAGCTAACCCCTGCTGTACCATCAATGCACGCATTTTCACCTGCCAGAGTCCAAAGTCGTTTCTGCCATCGAATTTCTCCACATCAAACCTCATAGCTGCCATAGTTAACTTCCCAAACCAATTCCGCAACTATCAACGTGATTCACTTCCCACAGACGGCGCCAATTTGTTGGGAAACAATGAATCACAAAAGATGATTTCAAAGAAAACAGAAACAGAAAATCAAAATTGGACACAAAACGATTTATGTGGTTCGACTTAGAAAGTCTACGTCCACGGAGCAGAGAAGATCACCACTATAATCACGATCAAGAATAGTACAAAGCTTACAAGATCATCCAAAGAATTAGGATTGATCCAAGAAAACAAAACACAGGAAATGAACTCAATCCCCGAGCTCTCCCTCACGTGTTTCTCACTCTACAACCCTCACAATTCTCTCACTAGATAGATGGAAAATCCTCTGGAATGATCTCTCTTGTCATCGCATGGAAAACCGGAAAAGAACCCCCTTATATCAGCAAAAGAAATGCAACAGGAAAAAACTGCAATCTTGAAACAAAAACTGAAAGACAACGGTTTTAGCTAAAACCGTTGTCAAAATCTGTTATAACCGTTTTTCAACAGAATTTCCAACTTTCTGATTTTGAGCTTCAAGAACTGTATTTGTGCTCCGATTCTTCACGCGATTAATTCTCTGAATGTGTACGAGTCAATATTCATTACAGTTTAAGTGAAGCAAACATATTTAGTAAAATAAGTTTAAATCCCCCGACAACTTTCGCAATATCCCGAGTTAGTGTTCTTCTAGAAATCTTCCTATGTTGTGGACCACAACTTAGTTGCATAAAATTTTCGTAAAATCCATCATCGGCAAAGTTAAAAGGTAAATGCTTTACGGAAACAAATTTAGCCAAATTTCTCCTCAATCTTATCTCACTAAAGGAAAATAAAGGAGAGGGAGAGTTAGAATCCAAACCTCCAACGGTGTATCTACCCATTTGGGTTTGGGTTTGGTCGAGTCCACACTTATCGGGATGAAATTTTTTGACATGCTTTGTTAGTGTTCCATATCCCCCTCCGTGCTTGAAACTATAAGGTTGGCCACAATAATTGCAAGTGGCTTTGAAGTCGGTTGTTGATCCTTGCTTTAGAACTTTTGTAAAGTGGATAGTGAAGACGTCGGATTTTAAAGTCGTCGGATTTCCTTGGGTTCCTTGTGAAGCACTACGACTACGAGATCGTCCTGCACCTTGGCCTTGACTTTGGCTTTCTTGTGTTGGATGTTGATTTCCCTCTTCTTGAGCGGAAAATGCGGCGGCGACGTTTTCTCCTAAATTATTTGAAACAAATAAAAAAACATATTACTACAATAGGATTTAAATTTATTAAAAAACTACTAATAAAAATTTATAAAAGATATTAATAATACAACTAAACTTAAAAATTAAATTGCTCAAATATAAAATGATTTTACTTACTACTAGAAAATTTATAATTAATAATACAACTAAATCTTAAAAATTAAATTGCTCAAATATAAAATTTACCTAGACAAGCGGCTATGTCATCGGCATCCAAATCAATTGGAATGTCATCATCACCATCATCATCATCATCATTGATGTCAAACAATACTTGAGGTGGAGGAAGAGGTGGAAGTGGAGCATACTCCTCGGGCATATGACTCTTGCTCTTATCGGAGATAAGGCGAGATGATGAAATTGAAGAAGCTCCCCTTCGGCTAGAATTTTTTTTTGGTAGAAGTAGGAAGAATAAAGATGCAAATAACAAAATATAATTGAAGAAGAAGAACTAGAAGAAATAACTATTTTTTTGGTAGAATGGAACTAAAATTCAATATTTTTTTTTTATGAACAGTAAATTATCAAAATGCTAGAGACTAGTGAGCTTGAGAGTTGAGGGAGCTTGAGATAGATTGAGAGAGATTGAGAGGTGTAGTGATTTGTGTTGAAGTTGGATGTATTTATAGGGGTTTAAAATTTAAAATAATAATAATAAAAACAAAATCCAAAAAACCAACCTCCCCCCATCCAAATCTGAAAATCTGAATTTTTAACGGCCAAATGATCTGTGCCGTTGATTTCAACGACCAACAGATCAAGGCCGTTTGTTTTCTTAAAAAAAAATAAAAAATTGGTCGCCGAACCGCCGGTTCGAATCGGAAAATCGGCGATTCTAGCAACGGCTACAAAGATCAAGCCGTCCGTTTCCAACGGACACTCCACCAGATCGTGACACGTGGTATTTTTTAATTTAAAAAAAAAATCGTGGAACTGGCGGTTTAACCCTAAACCCTAACCGCCGGTTAAAAAACGCCGAGGAAACCGCCGTGGGAACCGGCGGTTCCCGGTTCCAGAAATGGTGGAACCGTAACCGAACCGTGGGTTGACCGGTTACGGTCGCGGTTCGGAACCGGAACCGGGTCAATGGTTTTGGAACCGTTGACCGTCGATTCGAACCGGCCGGTTCCACGGTTCAAAAAATCGTTTGCCCACCTCTATACGCAACATATCTTAGTGGTGACGGTCCAACCAGTCTTGTATTCGATACACATGACACCTCTACTACTAGTTTCGATGAATTTCCAAACCGCCCTACTCCCCATTAACCATGAAACTCAAGTCAATGCGACAAGTGACACTGTTGCGGAGTTATCCGGGGATCAGGCGATTGATCCGTTGGTAGACAGCTTTGGTCCAAATGCGATTGAAGATTCTGAGTCGAGTGATAGTGAATCAAACAGTGAAGATGAAACAGACGACGTGAACATCGAGAATCTCCATGGTCTATATAATCAAACGGCCAATAACGCATCAAGTGGGAGGCAAAATCCGGATCCGGCCAATCAACCAGGTAATGCAATGCAACATGTCATTCAATTTTTCAACTCATCCTGTCCAGAAATATTTGTAGATTCGTATGACAGGCCAAACAAGGTTAGACTGTATGAAGCTAATGAGGGAATACTGGCCAAGGGGATGGTATTCACTGATAAGAAGAATCTTCAATCGGTTGTCAAAGATTTTTCCTTTCGCATTTCACGTCATGAATATCTGGTGGTCGAAAGTACGCCGCAACTATGGAAGGTCAAGTGCAAGAATAGCGGCGGGAACACTAGATGTGAGTGGGGTTTGCGAGCAGTCTTGAAGAACAAGTTCAATATGTGGCAGATTACAAAGTACCCTCATTCATGTCTTATGAATGTTGTGTCCGTCGACCATCAGAATCTGTGTAAAAATATGATCGCTATGTTGCTCACAGGAATGGTTCAAATTGACCCAAGATACGAGGTGAAGTTGGTACAACAACAGGTTAAGGATAAGTACCAATACGAAATCTCGTATCACAAGGTTTGACACAGTTTGAAACGGGCAAGAGAAAATGTGTATGACACGTGGGAGAGCTCTGTGGTCAAATTACCGAAATTTTTTAGAGCAATACAAAAATGAAATCCTGGCACGGTTGTTAAGTGGCATCACGTGGACAACAGAGCTCTTGGAGTTAAAATGTTGAAGTACTTTTTCTGGGCGTTTAAACCGTGCATTGATGGTTTCCAACAGTGTCGGAAGGTCATCAATGTTAATGGGAAGGCATCTATACTGTAACATCCTAAATAAATTTTAATTTATTTTATCGGAGTTTTTTTTTTTAATAAAAAAAAAAGCACCTAAGTGAAGGTAATAATAATAATTTTCACCATAAAGAACTTTTAATAAAATAAATCAAATAAGTCGCAATATTTTCAGCTAATAGGCCATAGAAGAAATAAATTTTATATCCACACGGAAATAGCAAAGCAACCAATTTTTCCACTTTAAACCCATCAGTTACTTCCTAAAATCGAGATTCTAAATAAGACTAATATCCAAAAATACATCAAACGAATCTATCCAGTTTTACCAAGAAATTCAAATACTCCTAATAACTTAACCCAATAAAAGCCATCATAAACAAAATTAAAAAGGTTCAACATAACGTAATTTACTAGCCACTATTTTCATCCACTCCTTCCGCTGGCTCCTTAACCTGAAAGTTAATTTCAGAATATGGGTGAGCTATATCCAGCTCGTGGGGTTTAGTTTGCTAAAATTAAATATAATCAAATACTTCAATACAATCAAATCACCATATTATCACCATACAAAATATCACCATATCATCACGTTAATTATCACCATAATGAGATCAAATAAATTTGAAACTCATTCCATCATATCACCATATCATCATATTAGCTCCGGAAGAAATCAATTATCTACTGGAGGTGGATTTGGGATGGCGGCTGTATGTGGAAGGGAAGGGTTTTTTTTTTTTTTTTTTTTTTTTCGGCGGTGAACGTGTGGTTTCCTATTCTACTGCCTAGTATTTATACTAGGTTATATTCCCTACTGGATATTAATCAGAAGACCCATGAAAAAAGTGTTTTTCTAATAGATATCCGCAAGGAAATATCTGATAGATAGGCATGAATCTGGTCAGGATACGTAATTAACTGACAGCCTTTATGGATGATTATAAATTATGATTTGGGCTCAACTGGGCCCAAATAACTTTATTTGACCCACGTAAAATATGTATGATGCATGTTGGACCTAATAAATAATAGAAATATTAATAATCATAAATAATAGCCCAAAATATAATAATTCGGGGTGTTACATATATACTAAGTACAAGCACAAAATGTTGATTGCTGTCGGAGTGGATGCCAACCAACAAGTTCTACCTTTAGCGTATGCTATTGTCGATGAAGAAACCTTGGCCGCTTGGAAATGGTTTCTTAAGAAGTTAACGAAACATATTGTCCGGGGAGTTGAGGGGTTGTGTCTTGTATCTGATCGATGTGTTGGGTTAATCAAAGCTGCTAAACAATTCGCGCAATTTTCGCCACCTGGTGGGTTTCACCGCTTCTGTCTAAGGCATGTTTGCTCCAATTTTAACACCCAAGTGAAAATGTTAAGTTGAAGGATTTGTGTTGGGAGGCTGGTTCAGCATTTATTGTGCGACAGTTTGAGAATGCGATGTCAAAGATTAGAGCCATAAGTGAATCTGGTTACGCTTACTAATGAGATTGTGGTATCTCAGTGGACTATTTCGCATGACGGTGGATGGAGATGTGGGATACTAACAACCAACCTATCAAAATGCATGAACAGAGTACTGAAAGGTGCACGAAGACTACCGATTTGTGCAATTATTCAAATCATTTTCTATCGGTCCACTAAATACTTCTTTGATCGCTTGTCATTTGATCGTCAAATGCAAGAAAAGTGTCAACCATGGTCTGATGAGATATTCAAGCAATATGATTAAAGACAGAGGAAAGCACTTCATCACGTTGTCTTCCAAGTTGATCTATCAGAACAATCAGCGTCTGTTAAGACTTTTTCACCAGGGTCGAACAATATATTCACACATGTTGTGAAATTGTCTACTAGAGAATGCACGTGCAGAAAGTGGAAACAAAATGGGATGCCTTGTTCTTACGCAATGCAAACTTGTCGTCATTACGGTGTTGACCCAGGCATTTACATGAGATCATACTACAACACAAGCTTCTACGTCGAAACATATAGCGGCAGATTTAATCCCTTGCCAGACGAATACTATTGGGATGAACCGTTATTTGAGTTATGCCACAACCCGGAGTTGCGGAAGTCAAGACGTCGTGGAAGGCCTAAGTCCACAAGATACTAAAATGAAATGGTTTGGCCTCAAGTTTGCGCAAGACAACAATATCAGTCAGAAGCAGCTTCTAGGGATCAGCCGGGATCATCAACAGACCGAAGACGATGAACACGAACGAGTAGACAAGTTACTTCTAGTTTATGTGGCACATTTCTTCCGTATTTTGTTTAAAGATCGTCATGACAACTTGCGTGTCTTTTTTTTTTTTTAAGGCATAATATAAAATATGTAATTTTGAATCCTTTGCTCCTTATTCTTTTTTAATATTGAACTCATGAAACCTTATTAGTATGTTATTTTTAATATTTTGTGTTACAAATAGATCTTTTTATTAACTTGCCATGAACAAGTTGAATGATCAAATCGTTGTTTCTAATCTGAGTTTTGATGAACTCTATTTATGTAGCTTGGGCCACCTCGGACAATATGGACTCATTGATAATAGGGTATTAACTGAGCAAGAAACACACCATTCGGCAAAGGTATTCGATGGAGACATTAATAAGACTTTGAAATGCCGACATGGAAGCAGAATTTTTTGGAGGATCGATGACTATGCTGACGAGTACGATGATGATGAAAATAGTGGGAAACTCAAACGTAATCAGAGGTTGCATTACAGAGTTATAGCGATGTTGCATGAGATGGGGTTCTATGGGGTTTATCGATGCGGTGACTACGTCATTAATACAGCTATCATCACTGTCTTGGTTGAATGATGGAGACCAGAGACACATACATTAGACTTTAGAGACGGAGAGGCTACTGTCGCACTACAGGATGTAGCCTTTATTTGGGGATTGAGGGTAGATGGAAGGCCAGTAATTAATGGAGTTACAGAATCCACGTCTGCATAGTTGTCAAAATCTCGAGTTAACTCTTACGGTTCTACGAGTTTACCAGTTATTTCTATCTAAACGAGTTAACTCGTGATAAAATCGAGATCTGATGAAAGAGGAGTAAACTCTCGAGTTTGCTCATGCGATTTTACAAGTTTTACGATTTTACGATTTTGTGTACGAGTTTAACAATTTTATAATATACTAATTTTTATTCTATTTTACCAATTAAAAAACATATATATGAATTATAGAATTTATACCAATTTAAAATTGGGTTTTTATAACTTTTCTAGAGCAATTTATACTCAAAGAGAGCCAATTTTGCTGAATTTTTTTCTAACTGTCAAGTTCTAAATTAAAATCTAAGCTTCATAAAAAATATATCTTATATTTTTATGTAGTACTTAATTTCACTAAAGTTATTTGTTAGTTTTCTCTTAAAATTAAAGTATCCATAATTACAATTTAAGAATGATTTACTAAATATATATATGAACCATGATGCCTAAAACATTTCTCCATATTTTTTTTTCTCTTTGATTAAATGTGTATATAACATGTGTATTTTTTATAAGTAATATCTATTCAACACTTGTTGTATAAAATATATTTAGAATAATTTAAATATATGGTTATTTTGTATAGGTAGTAGAATCTTACGATTTTACGATCCGATTTTACTGACACGCCACCGATTCTACTTAAAATCGCGAGTTTGATAACCTTGCACGTTTGACTATTGGAGAGGTAGATGTGAAGCTCTGTTAGGTTGGAGTCCAGACACAGGTGATATTAGTGGTTCGAGATTCTCATTGACAACCCTCGGAAGACATTTGAGGGATAACTCGGTGGATGATGAAACAGAAGGCGTCGAAATTGAGCAGTACTCGCGTGGGATTGCGTTGATTCTGTTGGGATCCATTATGTGCCCAGACACGTCGGTAAATCTTGGATCACTACTGTACTTGACTGAAATGGAAGATATCTCTGAATGATATGAATACAGTTGGGAAGTGCCGTATTGGGGGTTTTTGTATCACCAATTATGTGGTGCAGTACGAAGAGATAGAAAGTCCATTGGCGGGGCTATGCAGTTACTTCAGATGCACCGTCATCCTCTATATATTTTTACCTTGTTCAATCTAATTTATTGCATTATATTCATAAATATATGTTATGAACTTGCTTTCAGATTTGGGCCTGTACGCGTATAACATTTTTTAGGCCTAGAAATGTGGGAAGACGATTCGATTTAGGCCCAATCGATGGTGAAGCCGGTGAACTCCCTATTGCACCATATGGAGTTGAATGGTTGCAATATCACACTTTCACACACAACCTTAACAACAACGTGAAGACTATCCGGGAGTACTTGGATAGACAAACCATGGAGGAGGTATAACATGTCATTTCTGCTATTCCTTTCTAAAATAAAATTAATGTACTAATTTACCGTTAAATTTACTTTAATGTACAGTTTATTTGGAGACCCTATGAGTCAATCCCACCAACAGTCCAGTCATATCTTGATGACAATCTTATTAATGTTATGTACACATGGATATCGAAATGTCCACTTATCCATCACTCTATCGTTGAGCTATATTATCCTGATCGGGTATTTCGATAATTCGGTATGCGACAATCAATCCCTCCGTCAATTTCAGCTAAACACAGAAATTTGCATGATATAACAGATCGACGTGGACGTTCCAATCAAAATTGACTTGAAACACACGCTCAGTATGTGGAGCAATGGAACACCAGAAATTAGTCTATTGTGATCGCTCCTCAGATCGGGGAACAAGGTGATGAAGTGGACATTGACTACATGGGTTGGTATCAAGAGATCACACGTCGGTTGATAACTCCTAGAATAGGTGTGCAAGAGGGATCTCAGCCGTCAACTAATACATACATCGAAAATTTGGTGTGTAAACAACTTCTTATTGACTATACATATAAATAGATCCAAAACGTTTAAAATTCAAACTCATATATGTTTATTTGCAACCTTTATTTTTAGGAAGGAATCCTTGATAGAATACATCAACTAGCTCTCGGAGAGAGTGACTATATTTTGATGAGTTATATCAGGAAGCACAACAAAATTTTCATGATCACCGTGCATCCTACCATCAGCCACAGCCAGACGCACAATACCAAGCTGTTGGGATGCCCATGCCACATGACGCACCCCAACAAGGGAGGAGACGTAGTACGTCCACACGTGCTAACTTCAGACAACGAGTTGGTGGTACTACCTCGCGTAACAACCCTCCATTTAGGTCTGTGTCAGGCGATCTCCCCGGCCCTTCACATTCTACCGTTCATGAACATCCTAGTGTGGACATACAGTCAGGCTACTATGTGTCTCCAATGGTGAACGAACAAGATTTTTTCACTCCTCATCGTGATTCAATGCGGTTTGATCAGTCCTTCACTTCGCTCCTGGAAATCGGCAACTATACAACAACTGACCCAATTTTTCCTCAACAACCAAATTTGGCAGGTCATCCAGGACAGTTCAATACGTCTTCGATCCCATATTTAGGTCAAATATCATCTTCATCTGGTCAGCCAACGTTTAGTTCGAATATCAGCACATAAGATGGTGGTCAATCACAACGCGCCCAAGATACGAAATCCGATGCCCCTAACGAGGAGCGAAGAGGGAGAGCTAAACGAAACAAGAAAACACTCGTTGCGGGACTGGTCATGAATATTAGATCTTGTCTTTTTCAAGTTATTTGTAATAATTTGGTAAAAACTACTTCATGTTTTAAGTATTTGTGATTAACCTAAATATTATATTTTTATCGTAATAGGATTTGAACATTGACTATACTCGATACATCTTAATCTTAAATAATAAAAAAAACGTTAGGTGTGACTCAAATTATTGAAAGTCCGTTAAATAAACAATTTAAGATTAATATATATATATATATATACACACACCATAAGTCGCATTAAAAAAATTAAAAAAAAAATTAATAGAGCAGGGGGCGACTTTGCGTATAACAATATATATATATATATATATATATATATATATATATATATATATATATATATATATATACATACATATACCGTATGTCGTCTGTGCCACAGACGTTTTTTTTTTTAAAAAAAATTTAATAGAAGTTGTCACTGGGAGGGGCGACTTTGAACAGTGGCGATCAGCTTTTAGTGAAGTCGTCTGCCTTAATTTGGTAAATACACAAAAATTCTACTTATAATTTTAATATTGTTATGAACAATAATACAATATTTTATTAAATTTGCCTTTTGTCAGGGCCTTTTCCCTTCTTTGTTTTTCAGCTACTGTCTAAAGAATGAGTTTCAAATGATTTTTTTTTTTCTTTTTTGGTTTCTATGTAATCTACTTGTAAAAGTATGGGAATGAATTTCAAGTATCATGTAATGCTTCAAAAGAATTAAATCCTGATCTCGAAAAAGTTCCGCCCCCCCCCCCCCTCCCTCTACGATGAGAGTTTTGTTTCAATAAATATTGTATTAAAATAAGAATCATGTTATAAAAATTTATGCCACGTTTTATTAGTTTAAGTAAAACATAAAATGTTTTATTTAATGAATTGGTAATATATGATTGAACAAAATAAATTGTATAAGTGTGATTTGATAATTTTCAGAAAATTGTGACTTCATTAAAGTGGTTTAAGGAGAACGGTAAATAATTTTTCTAATCCATTAAATTTTACCATTTTTATTTAAGTATATTATTTGATGATTTCGATTTTGGTTGTTTAACTTTATGAAATTTGTCAGATTCATCAGCTACTGACTACAATAGGTAAGGTTATCGGTATGCTGACATGACTTTATTTTATAAAGGCATCTGTAAAAAAAAAATGTAGTCCATGTCAGTATCATTGGTTGTCTGCCTTATTTTTCGTAAGCGATAGTCATAAGAGTGAGTCTTGTGTGTGACGGTCTCACGTGTGATGGAATTAGGCATGTCAATGGGGCGGATCATGTCGGGTTTCTGGATTTTCTGACCCGCCCCGCCCCTGCCCCGCCCTGCCCCGTGATCCGCCACGGGGCAAAAAAATCCGCCCCGTGATCTGCCCCGCCGCGCCCCGCCCCTATCTTTTTCTTTTTTTAATAAAAAAAAAAATAGTTTTTTTTTTTGTTAAAAAACTTGATTTTTTTTGTTGAAGTCAATATGATTTTATTTTTTAGGTTTACATTAGCTTTGTTTCAATATTTTTAATTTTTTTTAAATTTAATTATTAAAAAATAGAATTTAATTATTTAAATTTACTAGATCTAGTCATAAATTATATTAGCTAGACATATATATAACATATTATATATAAAATTTTATATTATAAATACATATATATATTTTATATTTCTTTGTATATATATACATATCTATATAATAATACATAATATATATTTAAAAAAAATTATATATACATAGGGGTCGGGCGGGGCAAGGCGGGGCGGGATCCCTGACCCGCATCTGACCCGCCCCGTGGACGGGGTGGGGCGGGGCGTGCCCCATTCTTCATCGGAGCAGATCTTGCCCTGCCCCAAAGGCCTCGGATCGGAGCGGATCGGGGCGGGGCAGATCAAGTTTGACATGCTTAGATGGAATACAGTTTTTCAGGAAAAATGATATTTTTACAGATAAAAGTGATATTTTTGCTACAATGATATTTTTACAGATAAAATTGATACTTTTGCTACAAAAATTGATACTTTTTTTGTTAAAAAAAAAAAGTGATACTTTTGCTACAAAAATTGATTATTTTTTTCTCGTCAAACGATCTTCTCATGGTGTGACGTTCTCACACAAGTTTTAATCTAGTTATAAAATATTATAAATTATAAATATTAAAAGATAAATGAAAATTATCATAATTAAAATGGTTAAAAATAATGAAACTTAAAAGAACTAAAAACACTTTTAGCCAAAGAGATTATATTTTTTAAATATGACTCGCGGAAACATAAAATCAATACAAATATAATAAAAAATTATAAAAACACCGACACATCCCAACCACCTGAAAGAAGCTATTTTAATGATTATTTAATTTAATTTAATTTACAAACAGCAAAATTCCGAATCTAACCACTCTCATAGAATTCAGCACCTCTTATCCCACCGCCAATTTTTATTTAACCCACTTTCACTCAGATCTGCGTTTTTTACCTTCAATCTTTCTCCCGCGTACACATATACGTGCGCGAATCATCGCAATTGATTTTTTAATGCTCGTCGATTCACAGTGAAGTTGCTCCGAGAAAAATGGTGATCTATGGACCGTTAACGCCTGGTCAGGTTAGTTGATCGGTTACTTGTTTGTTTTAGTGTGAAAAAGTGGTGAATCTCAGCGAAATTTGAGTTTTCTAAATGTAATTTTAGTTTAGGTATGTGTTCTAGTAGCATTTGAGTCGCAGTTTAGGAGTGATTGATGTGCAGTGCGAGGTTTTAACTTTTGAAGTGGAGGTGCAATGCATATATGTATCTGGATATATATGTAGTGCATTGTATCGTTTATAAGCTTGTCTCAGTATGAAAATGTGGTGAATCTCAGCGTAATTTGAGTTTCTAAAGGTGATTTTATTTTATGTAAGTGTTCTAGTAGCATTTGAATCGCATTTTGGGAGTGATTAGTGTGTAGTGCGACGTTTTATCTTTTGAAGTGTGTGAAATGCTAACAGAACTATGTGCAAATGCATATATCTATGTGCGTGTGTGTGTGTAGGGCATTGAATCGTATATAAGCTTGTTTTGTATGAAAATATGGTGAATATGTGCGTAATTTGAGTTTTCTAACTGTATACTTTAGGTGTGTGTTCTAGTAGCATTTAAGTGGCATTTTGGGAGTGATTTAGGTGCACTGCGAGGTTTTAGCTTTTGAAGTAGGTGTGTGAAATGCTAAATAAACTATGTGCAAATGCATATATGTATATGTGTGTGTATATATATGTAGTGCATCATATCGTCTGTAAGCTTGTTTTAGTATGAAATGTGGTGAATCTCAGCGTAGTTGGTTTTTCTAAATGTTATTTTACCACAGATGTACTCTAGTAGCATTTGAGTGGCATTTTTGGAGTGATTGATGTGTCGTGCGAGCTTTTAAGTTTTAAAGTGGATGTGTGAAAAGCTAAAAGAACTATGTGCAAATGCATATATGAATGTGTGTGTGTGTGTAGAGCATTGTACTGTAGGTAAGCTTGTTTTAGTATGAAAATCTGGTGAGTCTCAGCGTAACTTGAGTTTCCTAAATAAGTTTCCTAAATGTAATTTTACTTTTGGTATGTGTCCTAGTAGCATTTGAGTGCAATTTGGGGTGTGTAGTATGAGCTTTTAACTTTTGAAGTAGGTGTGTGAAATGCTAAAAGAACTACGTGGAAATTATGTTTGTGTGTTGTAGTGCACTGTATCATACATAAGCTTGATGAGCTCTGTTTATTAATTTTTTTTAACGCAGGTGTCGTTTTTCCTCGGAATTGTACCGGTATTCGCTGCTTGGTTATACTCGGAATTTTTGGAGTACAGGAAACGTTCATCACCTGCTAAGTCGTAAGTTGAAGCATTTTTCCGATCTGTACTTCTGAGTAATGTTTGACTAGAATGAAGGAACTACTGTACTAGAAGCCTTCCTCTTCTAATCGTGGATGTGTTGTTATCATAATGAGATAATAAAAGATGTCTTTATGGAATTGAAAGCTGCATCTGCTCCTGCAGCTTTAATAACAGTGATGAAGTTTTCATACGAGACAAATGGTGCTAATTCTGGAATTATTACCTAAAACAAAAAAATGACATGATCCTAGAATAGTTACCAATTGTTTTTTTATAGATCATACATGCCTTTTCTCTTTATTGGTAGTTGACAATAGTAGGAACTTCCCATCTTTGTTGGTTGATAATAAATTACCCCTTCAAACTTTACTGCTTTTCAGAGGCAGAAATTCTGATATCAATCTGGTTGAGTTGGCTGGTACCGTTAAAGAAGATGACAGAGCTGTTCTTTTGGAAGGAGGTGGCCTTCAGTTAGCCTCTCCTAGAGTGCGGAATTCATCCGTGACGACCCATGTCATCAGGTTCGTACGAGATTATATTGTGAACGACTTGGATTGGTATATCAGTTTCATAAGAAATTATATGGTGAATCTTACCAGGTTCCTTACGTTGGATGAGTCAATCTTGCTGGAGAACCGGTTGAATTTGAGAGCCATGTACGCATGCTTTATCAATTTACCTGTATAAATTCCGATTTAAGTTAAGGGCTTTTGCTTCTTTATTTTATTTCTTTTTCTTTTGGCTTATATATTGTGCAGGTCAGAATTTGGTGCTCTTCTAATATACTTTTACATATGTGACCGCACAAATCTTCTTGGTGAATCGAAAAAGGTTGTTCTGATTGGATGACTTCTTTAGATGATAGGTTCATATTTGTTGCAAACTTTCTCAGTAAAATTTTCACTTGTGATGGCAGAGTTATAACCGGGACCTATTCTTGTTCCTGTACTTCCTTCTCATCATTGTTTCGGCAGTTACCTCCTTCAAGATACATAATGACAAGTCACCTTTGTCGGGAAAGTCAATAATGTATCTAAACAGGCATCAAACTGAGGAGTGGAAAGGGTGGATGCAGGTAATTGTTGGACTGACCAGATATCTTTCTTTCTATTATTTTTCTTGTTGAACTAATCTGTTTTAGTATAATAGAGATACATAATATAAAAAAATTAGAATCATTTTGACGTCCGTCTATTCTTTTTTTTTTTTAAATTCATCCCTTTCTTATTTAAATCTCCCTAGTTGAGGGAAGATGTTAGTACTTAATAAATTCTGGAGGTGCATCAATGATGGAACCATGTTGGATGGGGTTCAGCTGTGTCCTTTGTAGCTTCCAAGTTCCAGCGTTCAACTGGGCTGACATTCAGTGAACCTTCCATCTCTAATTTGAACTGATTTGTCCCTTAATTAATTCTTAATCTCCTATACTTCCTGATCAGCAATCATCAATTGAACTTTTTAGTATATGCTGATTAACAGGTGTTTTTATTATGGTTTATCTCAAAGCCAATAGCAATGATATGTTAAGTTTTTATGTCAAAATCTTTGTAGCCTGGGTTCAATATTTTTAGCTCAAATTAGATATTTGCTTCTTCATTGTGTAATATTCGCTTTTCTTTGGAATTCTCACTTGGGATTTTTGGATTGGGTTATCCTTGTCGAGTGCTATGCCCTCCTATTTGTTATCACCTTTTTAATAGAAATTTTGAACTTTCATGATATAAGGAGCATTTTGACTAATATAAATTGTTGCAAGCATTTCATCAGGCAGAACAGAAAAATACAGAAAAACAGGGGAAAGTATTAATTTGAATCTATATATCCAGTGGCGGACCTAGAAATTTTGTCAAGGAATAGACAAATCTAGGTACTTGTTTTATCGGGGTAAATTTTTTTAATTATATTCTAAGATTTGAAGGCAAATTTTATACCAAGTAGGTGTCTCACTTTGAGAAGGCTAGAAAACAAACTCGCATACATTATACTATAAATTTAATATTTGGTGAAATTACATTTAAAACTAAATTTTAGAAAATCTAAAAGGGATGGGGCGTCTCTAAATCTGTCCATGAGGTTCAACAATATTCAACTATATATATAAAACTAAAAAGTACTAATGATATTGATAAGATTAATAAATTGATTCAATTATTAAAAAAATATAATCAAGATTTAGTGTTTCTAAAATTTTTATTCTATTTTTTGAAAATTTTATCTCTATTGCGTACACTTAAGAATACATCAATTGATTAATATTAAATCATATTCAAATCAAACAATAGAATTATTTATTTTTATATAATTACGTTGTATTAAAGTCGAGTAAAATAACTTATATAATACTACCTCCGTCCCACTCTAACTTGCCTACTTTCCTTTTCGGTTTGTCCCAACTTAACTTGCTAGCCCATAAATGGTAAATTTTTCTCACAATCTCCACCTTAAAAAGTCAAAGATTTCACAAAATCTGCTTTTTCTTAACCTCCGTGCCCAGTCAAAGTAGGCAAGTTAAGCCGGGACAGAGGGAGTAGTACATTTCGACCGGGGTCAGGGAGCCCCAGTGCCCCCCTTGGCCCCCATGTAGATCCGTCAATGTATATATCAGTTATATATTATGTAAGTTGGACAACTTTAGCATAACTCTCATTCTGTTGGAATATCTGGCCAAATAACCATAAATACTCCCTGAAACCAATTGAAAGAAAATAATATGAAAAAAGTGGTTCATTTCACATGTACAGTTTATATGTTCTGCAAGCTTAGAGGCCACATGGTTGTATTTTGCTTTCTTATTTAATGAAATGACGATGCCTTCAGTATGTTTGTTGCATCTACTGAGCTGTTCATTAGCAACCTGTTGCACTAACTTTGTCTTTCATAGAACGTTCAAGCTAAAAAGAACATTCTCAGCTATATTTCCCTGTATGTACAGGTCTTATTTCTTATGTATCACTACTTCGCTGCAGCAGAATTCTACAACGCGATAAGAGTCTTTATCGCTGCATATGTGTGGATGACTGGATTTGGGAATTTCTCGTATTATTACATTCGCAAGGATTTTAGTCTTGCTAGGTTTCTCCAGGTATGATTTATTATGTTACTTTATAGTAACATATCTGTTGTCACTATGATCCTATTTCTGAAAATTATTCTCTTTTTATTGTTAGATGATGTGGCGGCTTAATTTCTTGGTGTTGTTCTGCTGCCTTGTCCTTAACAATGACTACATGTTATACTACATATGCCCCATGCATACTCTGTTCACTCTGATGGTCTATGGCGCCCTTGGTATTTTCAACAAGTATAACGAACGTGGGTCCGTTATAGCTGTAAAAATACTGGCATGCTTCTTAGTCGTCATTCTTGTGTGGGAAGTGCCTGGGGTATTTGATCTGTTATGGAGTCCCTTCACTTTCTTGCTTGGTCAGTAACTACTACTATTTTCTAAAAACGGTAAATTGCTGTAACACCATCAAACTGTTACCAAATTTGCACATAAACCATTGAACTTTGTTTTTTGGCACCGAACTACGAGATTGACACTTAAACAACTACACTTAATTTCTGGCCATTTTCCACCGGTGTGAATACCGCATGGCTTTTTTGTATGGGCTTTTTTTGTGTAGCATCAAAATGTTTTGCTAGTTTTGCCCATGATAAAATGTTGTAAGAACAAAAACGTCCCAAAAATGGTCATGTAGCACTCACTTGTCAAAAAATCGAAGAAAAATGGTCGGAAATCAAGTTTGGTGGTTTAACTGAATACTTTATATAGCTCGGTGCCAAAAAACAAAGGTTGATAAACTATCTGCAAATTTTGTGATAGTTTGATGAATTTACTGCATCTAATCCTCCTGAAAAACTTAGAAGAGTTTGAATGCATGTTTACTCTTAGTATTTGAATGTGTTTCAGGATATTCCGACCCTGCTGCAAAGGTCAAACTCCCCCTTCTGCATGAATGGCACTTCCGCTCGGGCCTTGATCGTTACATTTGGATAATTGGGATGATTTATGCGTACTACCATCCAACCGTAAGCTTTGATGCATGCTTATGCTCCACTTCCCTCTGTATATTTCAAAATTCTATTCTTGTTCACCTAAGACTGTAGGATGTTTTTTCAGGTTGAGAGGTGGATGGAAAAATTGGAGGAAGTTGAAATAAAGCGTAAAATGTTGATTAAATCAATTGTTTTGGCGGTTGCATTGACCGTACGCCTCAATCTTTAACCTTATTCTTAACTTATCAAGTTGGCTTCCAATGTAAATATACGATTTTCATAATAACTTCAGATTGGATATCTGTGGGTGGAATTCGTATACAAGCTTCCGAAGGTTACCTACAACAAGTATCATCCTTATACATCATGGATACCGATCACGTATGTTCATTCTACAGTTAGTAAATCATAAATTGCAAACACCCTAGATACTCTGCTGATCAAAATATTCTCTGGTTATTTGTGTTTACAGTGTATACATATGCCTGCGGAATATAACCCAGCATTTCCGCTGCTATTCGCTGACACTTTTCGCGTAAGTATCCATGTAAACATACACTAATTACTTATAAGATTTTGAAACTCGTTAAAATTTTGTTTACTGGATCACCCAATTAACACTTTGTTTCCTTTTCGAACAGATGGCTCGGGAAGATCACTTTGGAGACATATATCTCACAGTTCCATATATGGTTGAGGTATGCAATTTAGTTTTAAAATCCTGTATTCATATTGTAGGAATAATCTTTTGTCCTGTGGTGAGCTTACATATGTAACGTAGAAAAAATGTCTGTGTAAGTACCTGCCCTCCCGTAGAGCTGTTAACGAACAAAATGTTTAGTAGAAAACTTGTGTCCGAGCTTGATTGGTGCTCGTTCAAACACATGTATTTATATATTTAATAACGTACCGAGCTTGAACATTGAGGAGCTCGTTCGTTAGCTGCTCGTGAACATGTTTTAGGCTCGTATAAAATAATAATAATAATAATAGTAATGTTTTTATGTTATTTATGGACCTCATTTATTTACAATTTACATGAATAGGGTTGTAAACAAATCAAATATTTGTGATTCGAATTCGAATACGAATCAATTATAAGATTCGAATAATATTCGAATTCGAATTCGAATATAGTTGTATTTGATTCAAATAATTCGAATATTGGATTCGTTTATATATAATATATTTTAAAAATTAAATAATACATATAATACTAAATATATGTATATAATATATTTATATAGCTATATGTTAAATAAATTTATATATAATAGTATATATTATTAAAATTTGTAACTTAAAACAGTTAAAAAATAGTAATAATATTTGAATATTTAAAAAATAAAAAAAATCTATTTATAAAAATAAAAAAGAACTTTTCGAATCTCGAATCGAATCGAATACTTCGAATATTTCTCACGAGTTGAATTCAAATTCGAGTTTATATTTGTGAATTCGAATCGAATTTCTTAATATTTGGTTCGATTCGATTCGTTTACAATCCCTACCCATGAATTTGTTGTTGAAAGAATAAACCCGAGATATTTTGTGTAAAACTAGAATAATATCTAATATTCGTGTTCACCAATACAAAATGTTAAAAAACTTGGTGTTCGTTGATGTTCGCAAACATTAATGAACACCACAATTAACAGGTGCGGTTGAGCTCAGTTCACTATAACTTAGCAACATCGAACAACCAAAAGCTCGAGCCGTTAACAGCCCTACTCCCACACCCCTCCCCTGGGTTTTGAATCATAAATTTAATACATCTCTTTTATCTGCTTCCAAACGTGGCTTTTGGTTCTTAAGATTCTCGCGTAATTTGTTAGTTTATTTACTTATACAAAAATAGACAGTTCAGTAGAAATTCTTTGTGGCAATGTAACATGGTTCTTAGCTGATTTCGATGCAGGTGCGCTGTGCCAGATGCTCAACCGAAGTTGTTACTTTCGTTCATTCCAGATTACCCGTTATTAAACTTCATGCTCACTACTTCGATATACGTTGCAGTACGATCTCTTAACTCACTTAATTCTTCCCTACGTAAAATAATTCATCAAAGGATGGTACTGATTCGCCATTTCTATTCATAAACCCGAATTTTCCAGGTATCTTACAGGCTTTTCGAACTTACAAACACATTGAAAATAGCATTTGTGCCGTCCAAGGACAATAAGCGTCTTGGTCACAACTGCGCTGCAGCTGCGGTGATTGCAGGCATTTTATACATCTTGGCTTTTATATTGGTTAAAATTCCTCAACTGATGGTAAGTCTCTCTCAGATTCTTGTTATACAGTTGGCGTAATAGTAAAAAACAACCCAAAGCTTTGTGAAACTGTGATTTTGGCCAAATTTATAAGTTTGACAATTTTGGCCAATTTGTGAAATGAATGCAAAACTAGATGATATGATCCACATGAATTGGGATTTAAATTAATTCTGGCTTTTCATAGATGGTGCGTAATTAGGACACTGAAAATTGGGGGTTAAATCACTTTTCGTCCCATTATTTTTTGCTCGTTTAATTTTCGTCTTATAACCAAAGAAATTCCTCGTATTTGGATCAATTTCGGCCGACGATGAGCAAATCAGCTGGAAAAACACACATGACTGTCACTCGACACCAACTTCCAGTTGATTTTAATTAACATGGCTTCGGTGCTAACTTCTTTTCCAGAACGAAAATCGAATGATTGGAAAGTTATGGAGGAAAAGCGATTTTACGTTACAGTCACGTGTGCTTTTCCGGCCGAGTTTGCTCACCAGCGGTCGAAATTTGTCCAAATGCGAACAATTTTTTTTAAATATGAGACGAAATTGAAAAAGTAACAAATTGGGACGAGAATCGAACAAAAGGGAATTATGAGACTTGAAAAGTTATTTTACCCCGAAACTAGATGATATGTGCAATGATGTGGTAGCACATAACTCAGGATTCAAATTACTCATAGGTTTTGGTAGATTATGTGTAATTTGGACACTCGAAATTGGTTCCATCATCACTGAATCTTACACCCACCTCAGAAAATTGCCTAAGACTTCATGGCTAAAGTTATCAAAATGTTTTTTTCATTCAAAGTGTACTCATGATTTTAAAAGGATTTGCCTATTACCAAAACATTGATTTTTTTCTTTTTGGTATTATATGTGAATGATGAATCTGACATCAAATTGTTACCCCACTCCCCCAAAAAAGATAAACAAAAATAGCGAACATAGATCGAACGAATCAAGAATGTATTATTTACATCTATGAAGAAACTCTAGATGATTTATCCATTTCTAAAAAACATACAGGTTTGAGATACTTGGAAAGGTAAAGGAGGAACTCGTAGAATGCCCGTACGAAGGCGAGACGTCTTGATGCAGAGTGAGTCTGAATCGATCGTCATATTGAGCAGTTTCTTAAGAGTTTCTGCGAAATTGTATAGAATATTGGGATTTTGAAGCCATTATTATCAATTGGTATAAATTTTCCTCAGGTGAAATTTCTGAATCCCCTTGTCCTGTTATTCATGATGTATATCTTGATATGGCATGATGAGTGAGGGTCTATTTTTTCTTGAGACGATGGAATTTTTCATTAAACTCAAGAACTGTACAATTTCATTCAAAGGGTTAGATGTCCCCGATCAATTGCGAAAAAGCAAAAGAAAATGCTAAATTAAGCTGCTCGTGAACTATTTGGATCTCGATTCGTTGAAAGCTTGGCCGAGCTCATTTATTGCTACTCGTTAAAGTAAACTAACCAAACTGAAGATTGATAATGTTTGACCCGTTAACTCGCGAGCAAATTTGTTAGTGAGCTTCTGAGCTAGTTTGTAAAAACTAAACTAATATATTAACAGTTAATTGATACTTCCTCCGTCCCAACTTAATCTGCCTACTTGTCATTTTGGTTTGTCCCACTGCTAGCCCCATAAATGATAAATTTCTCTCACAATCTCCACCCTCAAAATCTCCATTCCTCTCCACCTTAAAAAGATTCTACAAAATTTGTTTTTTTTTAACCTCTGTGCCCGATCAACCTAGGCAGGTTAAGCCGGGACGGAGGGAGTAGTTTTTATACTTATAATATTAAGGATTTGTAACTTATTTTTAATTGATTAAAGATGAGTAACATATTATAATTACGCTTATTGAATTACCTATTTATAATTAAACTTTAGAAATTTCCTAGGACTCTGCGGCTTGCGAGAAGCTCGAGTTCGACTCAATAGTTAATGAATCAAACCCAAACTCTTAAATATTTTGTTAGACTCGATTTGATTTCATCCCTAGCTGCCTGGCAACAATCAGTTTAAACCTTTTCTTGGGTTCCCCAAAGGAACTAAGACACACTAGTTCATGTATATAGACCACCTTTGCACCATTTCTTTGCATGTTAAATGCATGCAGATATTGAACCAGAAAACCATTTTCAAATGAACTTCTTCGAGAGGACAATAGCTTAAATCACAACCAATCAAGTGCAAACTAACACTACGCTAGACTAGGAGTGCGCTCAGGTCGGATTTTTCAGATTTCGGGTTTTTTAGGTCAGGTATTCAAAAGTTTCAAATACGAAAAAGGTCCATGCACATTAAATCAGAACCATCGCCTGTAGAGTTTTCATGGGAGCATCTGAATCGGCACCCCCATCGTCTCCAGAGCAATGGAGGTTAAAAGTAACAAATAAAAGAAGTCGTGTAGATGAGATTTCCAAATTGATAGTCACACAAATTACTCCAGAAAATTATACAGATCAGCTGACTATAAACTGCTTCTCTTAGGAAAGTGCTCTTCAAAACTGAAGTTAATAGCTAGTTTATAGTCTATAAGACAATAATCGACGCGAGCAGAATTCAAAAATACGTATAATGCAGAAGTAAACGTGGTCCTAATACACGATCTGCAAACCAAGCATTTTTGCTTGCTCCTGTTCGTCAGTGTTCAAGTAGGTGTAGCATTGCAGGCTGCCTCCTCAAGAATGTCGTTCAGAAAATATGAACCATGTCGTAGGCAAATCTTCATACAAGTCAAGGGAACACCGCAAAGTTCATGAATTTGATTAAAGTGCACATTTTCTGTGATTAAGGGGATGTTTGCAAACATATGTGCTTTTAGAAAAGTTATTTGAATTGATTTGTGTAGTAAAATTAGCTTCTTAAAACTGGGTCTTTTTTCCTTCTCAAAATCAGCTTCAAATCATTTTTCAAAAGTGATTGTAGTGGTCAAATATGACATTGCAAACACTCCTTAGAAGTACTTCTCAAAAGTTATTTTAATGTCCATATTGTGTTTGCAAACACTCTCTAAATAAGTAAAATAGTAGCAATCTTGAAGTTCTATTAACCCAGCAATAAAGGCAATGGAATTTTAAATGCAAAGAATCGAAGACTTTTAGAGAATATAAAGGATACGTCCAGAATAGCACGAACGACTGCAAGAAACAAAGATAGCCATATTTAGATGTAATGTCATGTTTATACGAAAATAAATGGAAGGAATACAACTAGTCTTTGAATTTTCAAACCCGAAAATTACTTTCAGCACACGACTAATATCAATATGGTCCGAGTAGATTATGGTTTGCCCTAAATAAGCAATCTACGATGTAGTCTATGTATCTATCTGTTAGTATAGATATTATCTGTATTAGTTATACAGGTTCTTAGCTTACACACTCTAAAGTCTCTTAGCTCATTAGTTGCTAGTCGGATATGCTGATGTGGCATGATATTATTGGTTGTTAGCTAACTAAGCAGTTGTGAGTCTAGATATGAAGTTGTACTCTGTAATTCTTTCAATTTTTCCATCAATAAAGTCTGTTATTGCTCCATTAGAGTTTATGTAGAGTATTATGACTTAAAAAGGCGCAGCACAGCGACTTGAACTAGTTTGCTAACATATCACAAGAATGCGATATAACTACGCATTAACTGGTAAGAGATTTTTACTTTTACTTCTAATCCAAAAGATAAAAGGTTTAAAAAGATTACCAAAAGTCCGCCTAGAATTCCATCAAGAACAATGCGGTTCCAGCTATCGAAATAAGAATGAACAGAAAACCCGGTCTTTGCAGCGAGTCCTGCTGTGGTGATTGCCATGACAAGAAAGTAGAAGACAAATCCCGTCAAGCTAGTGAATCCGAAAATTCCGGCAATGATTCCACCTATGATAGACATAAATGTACGGCTGAAATAGAAGAAAAATAACACAGATGAGAAGTTTCAAAAATACATATATAATGGTAAAAGAAACCACGATGATTTTGCTCGCAAACATTACATCATGTAATTCTGCTTCATCAAGTTGGAAGTCATAATTATGTTGTAGGTTAGTTTCATGAATGGCCATTCACTAGAGGTGGCAAACACCACATATAGGACTAGGTCGGACTGGCCTGAAATTGCATTGCCTAAAATTATTGAGCCCAGCCGGTAACCCTTTAAATATACTAAGATTTTTTGCCGGCCCATGGCCCGTTGGGCTTTTAGCCTATCGGGTCAGACATGTTGGACCTGAATGTACTTTGGGCCTACATTCCTATGGCCCAACCAATCTAAAATGTAGGGTGGGCTAGGCCGGGCCTATTTTGGCAGCTCTACCCTTCACCACATAGCAATGCCAAATTAAACTATATGTATCTAGCACTGAAAATCAAATCAAGTTACTCGATACTTGATTTGAGATTAAAACAAGTGTAAAAATGTCAAACAACTCGAGCTTAACTCACATTGGGCTTGATTAAAGCTCGTTTGAGCTCAATTCAATTAATAATCAAACATGCTCAAACATAACACTAGAAGCTCGATAATATTTCAAACAAACTTGAACAACAACACGTTCGGCTCAACTCATTTACAGATTATATATCCTATCAGGAACTATGAGAGAGTATGCATTCGAATACCGTAATGGTGGTATTGACCAAAATCGCATTACCGTCTTCAATGATTCATCAAATTTCTACTTGAATCGCCGGATTGAGCATATATGTAATTGAAAACTAATAATATAAAACGTGTGAATCCTTCACTTTTGTATAAATCGATTGTAATTCAAACTAATCGAAAAGCAGAAGATTTTCGGCCAAACTTAATTAATCGAAAAACAGAAGATTTCTGGCCAAACTTAAACATCAATCGAATAAATGCGCCAAATCTGGATAAATCAAAATTAACCAAAGCTTGTATAATATAAGAGCAGTAAGGTAATGAGCACACCTATAATTGATGATTCTTGTATTGTTTTGCATATTTTCGACATTGAAAGTTGGAATCTCATCCAAGGCATCACTCGATTTCTTTTTCTGTGCACTCGAATCGTCATGAACTGCCATTGTTTTCTCCTCCGATTTCTGACCCAAACACTAAGGATCCACACCAAAATCAAAATAAGATTATGAAAAGTATGAGCAATGAATGTAGTTAACAAAGCTCACAATAAAAATTAACATGAAAACATGAATTCAGAAACCTAACATGACAGGCTATAAATTCAGTAAGGTTACATTTGCATGGCTGATTCTCTGCTACCAAGTCAAGTAGTGCCCGACTGGGACTATCCGACTGGGTGATCCAACCATCCACTTATAAAGTGAAATGATATCAATGGCTAATCTTTATTTGATCTTCCTTTACTTTTTGAAGGAATGTTAGATTATTAGTCAGGCACTACCTGACTGAGTAGCATAGAATTTCACCATTTGGATGGAGGGATTTGGCTATGGATTTGAAATCACTCAACATGTTCTCACAACCTAGTCATTTCAAAATTCGATCCCACTCTCTCATATATGTGGCCGCATAATCACACACACGTTACATACACACACAACACATACTACAACACTTCAAACATGCGCACTACACACACTCTACACACACTACACACACGCATACTACACACACTCTACACACAAATTCACTGTACACACTACACACACTTCACACAAACTCACTACACACAGTTCACACAAGCATACTACACAAAGTTCACACAAAGTCACTACACACACTTCACACACGCATACTACATACACTCTACACACAGTTCACACAAATTCACTACACACACTAGTGACACTACACGCACTTCCATTATCATCATCTTTTTGAAAGAAAAAAAGTTCAAGTCATTCAAATCGGCTTCAGATTCAAATTAGTTCTCCAAAAACAAAGAATCCAAAACCAATTCATCTAAAATCGCCTTAATTTTCAAATCCCTCCATTTAAACACAACCTAATATCATCAATAAATCAGTACAAATAAATATTTTGATTTGCTCAACCAATTACCAGTCGAATTTCTTCAGCCAAACGCACACAGACGCCAAATTCTACTTCACGACAATACTATAAAACTATTTCAAATGATTCACACGAACTAAAGCAAAAACATCAGAAGTTAAACAGATCTCCGTAGAACCGAACAGCATTTAACATCCCAATTTAGGTTTTCAAAACTAATCAAGCTGCAAATGATCAAGTGGAATCTAAGTTAACTACTAAATTAATGTCAAATACCTCAGAAATTTAGCTCTAGACGACGGAGATCGGTGAGCTCTCTGTGAAATTCTCCGCTTTGTAAAAGGCTTCTGATTCTGAGATATGCGGGTTCAATTTTCATTGATTTGTCTGGGCTGATATGGGCTTGGGCTGACCCGGCCTCTATTGGGCTTGGCCCAACAAAGCCCAAGCAAGGGATATGTTTAATTAAAAATAGCCTAATAAACAAAAATAGATAACTGGACACAAGGCCTTAACATTTTTCTTTTCTAGATGTCTTTGATTATGACGAATACGGCGTTCGATAAAAAGTTCGTGTTTGATCATGGTTAGAGTTTATTCAAACCTAGTTTATTTAAAAAACGGATGTAGCTTGAAATGTTGAGTGACTCGTTCATTAGTGGTCTGTATACAGATTTATTGATAGGGATTAATTTAGAATTTTGTCTCAAAAAGATACGATGAGGATAGGCTCAGTAGCACTAGAATGATGTATAAATTCGAAACCCTAGAACTGAAACATCTACTGAGGACGTCTCCTTAAAACTATTTCAGGACTAACATAGTTCAACAGAAGTATATTAATATTATTACATTACAGAGCTAACAAGTAAAGCCACTCAATTGCACTCTGATCATCCAGAATGCAGAGCTAAGATCAAAATTAGGAGAATAGCCTAAGAGAAATCTCTATATATATATATATATATATATATATATATAACAACAATTAAGTCTCAAAATAGAAATATTAAAATTTTCCCGCCCAAATCCCTACCCGTTTATGGAAATAATTATTTTTGGTAGATAAATTTTGACAAAAATTAAGTACGTTCTAATTGGAGATAATTCGCCGTATATTTTCCTAAAATATAATAAGTCACCATTATCCCATTCAATATTAACTCTCTCACATTCAGTATAAGTTGTCCTAGTCTATAAATACATTCACGCAACTTTCCAAAAAATTTCCGAAATCAATATATTTAGGCATAATTTAAGTATACTAATTGATATTGATGTAAATCAATTAGTATATATTCAGCATATTTGTTGATACATTCACATCTTTGGTTAGAATAATGCCAGTAAAAAATAAGAAGTATATTAACCACTGTGAGTTGTTAATTAATGTTTTTGTTTGATAGTTTTCCAACCAACAATTATTACTATTATTAAAAATCTAAAAATTATTTCTAAAAAATGCAAAATAAATTTGGTTGATTATTTGTCTTATATTTAAGTCGTTGATTCTCTATTTACTTGTTAAACTATTATAAACATCCCTGAAAAATTGTAAAATTTCGATTGGTTAGATTTTTTATTTTTTTTTTCTTAAATACGTATAAATTAGGAATTATTCTTCAATCATCTCATATTGGAAGTACTTTTTTCAGCGAATTTCAATAATACCATAGTCTGGTGCATTTCCAACAAATTGTCTTATATGTGGTGAAATAATTCTCGGCAGCTTTTAAGAGTTAATATGTAGCACCTGTTAATTAGTGTATTTATTTGAAAACATTTTGGAATTTCTTATGACATAATTATTTTTTAATTATAATCCAATTTAATTACAATATCTCAAATTAGTATTTTGTCAATATATTAAAATTGACACCTAATCAAATATTATGTTATAAATATGTTATTTTTTTATTCATTAGTTGTATTAGACGTGGGCCATTTATCGTGGGAGAAATATTTGTATTGTTTTAGTAAATAAAATTAATTAATTTTTTATGCAAATAATTTAATTACAGTCCAAAGTCATTTGCCAAAAAATGTGTAGTCCAAAGACTTAAAGAACAATTTAATTTTTTCAAACTTTTATGTGTTCCCATATTATCTAGATGTCCAATACATTAAGGATAACTTTGATGATGTGTTATATGACATGCTATTTTATTATTATTTATGTTATATTGCTTTTTATATTGATCAGAAGAGGTTAAATTTGTTACACTCAATTTTTACAATATATTAATTATTATCTTACTAATATTATAATTTAATAATGACTCAAATCTACTCAAAATTTTCAATTCTCTTTAAATCGTGCATCGCACGGGTACAATACTAGTGAGCTTAATTACGAAGAACTGTCAAATGAGAGGTTATTAAAGCTCTGGGCTTAGTTGTCCAAGGAGCTTTTGAGATGTATGGACTAGTTCGTCGAAAGAATATTTTATATATATATATATATATATATATATATATATATTTCGCAAAACTAGAATAATAGTTAATATTTTCGTTCATGAGCACAGAGTATTTACAGCTTAGGGTTCGTTTGCTTAAGATTTGGCTTAGTAGATTTAGAGGACCAAATCCCAATAAAGCACACTCATTAACTTCCTCAGTCAGATTTGGCCCAACACTTTCCAGTTTTAAACAAACGGACCCTTAGTGTTTATTAATATTTGTGAACATTAATAAACACCAAATTTACAAATTTGATTCAAAATTTAACTCTGATTTTTAGACAATGTAGTTCTTATTTTAAGACGAACAGATAATTCCTTCATATAAAATGACATATACAACTCTAGTATATCCAATGCTAATCATAACAATCCCCTTTTCATATTTAGCCTATTGTTCAAATTATTATGTGGCTTTCCTATCGTGCGTTGTCATTACTCACGCATACTCGGTACTAACTGTATCTATTCTTATCCCCACAAATCAATATATGTTTTTTTCCACCCTTTGTCCATAACCTAACAGGTCCTCTTTTAACACTTTGTGCCCTTACATTTTCGAGATTTAACACTGTTCTAGAAACTAAGACAAAAAAATTTCGACCAATTTTTACATGTTTTTGTCCTCGCATACGCTTACCTTAGAATCTGGCGATGAACCATACCATACTTGAAATATATGACCAAATCAACAATTGCACTTGGGCTTCCGTTATTTCAGCCCAGCCCATTTAAGTGGGACATTATTGGGCTTGCTTACCCATAAACCACACTTAATCAGTTCATCAACTCAGACACATCTCTGCGCGCAAAATCAAGAATTTAACAATACAAAATCGAAAAGGAGCATCAATTGTATGCTGCATTTAGGATGGTAAAGAACTGGGTTTCCGTTGAATAATTCGTGAACAAGTTTGTTTATTTGAATAAAAAAAAAATGAATTTGTTTTATAAATGAACGGAACTTGAACACTGATTGACTCAGTCATTAATAGCTCGTGAACAAGCTCGCTCGAGATCCACTTAATAAAATAGTAATAATAATAATAACAACAACAAAAACAACAATATTCATGTTGTATATAATTTAATATACTTAAATTAGTATTACTTGCTATGCTAGTAAAGTATTTGGTTTAATTTATTTATTTGTCTGAAAATTTAGGAAAATATACGTTTATTTTATATTCATGAGTACGGTAATTAGTTGCTTACAAACACAAATGTTTACGAACATGGAATAAAATCAAATACTCTTAAATACGTTCAGTTCACGAGTTCGATTAAAAATAAAGGGAAAAATTCGAAACTAGTCCTGTATATTAGGCCGTGTCCAAAACAGGTCCTCTATATTTAATAATTTCAATTTTAGTCGTATATGTTGTTTGATTTGTCCAATTTAAGGACAAATTTAAATTCCGGTCACTTTAGTCGCCGGAAAGTTGCACGTGATAGTCACGTGATGTTCAAAATTGGGGGATTTACGACACGTGGAATCTCATGCTGAGTTGGCCCGCCATGTCATTAAAATGGAAAATTCAATAAAAAAAACTTAAACCTTCCATTTTCTACATCAGTTGTCTTCCCAACCAAACGCTGGAGAAAGGGGTATTCTCTGGAAATGGCGAGCAGCTTCTCTGCAAAAATTAGGGTTTTCATTTTCTGCAAATGACGAGCAGCTCCAATCGCTCTACCATTTCTCCAGCCCATTCCCTACCCCAGTACTTTACATCCCAAATCTGGTCTATCTGGACCTCAAATTCAATCCCATTTCTGGCCCAATCCCCGGCGATCTCTTCAACATCAAATTGAATCCAGCTTCATCGAACTTCCTTTCCCGCAGAACATAGAAGGCATTCCTTCCTAGTGTAGAAAACACTCACAAATTACCATCCATGGCTTCCTTTCTCCCTTTCATCAGCTCCATTAAACTGATGCAGAAAAGCTTCAAACAAGCCCTTGAGTCTCTCCACCCGCCATTTTCCTGCATAATATCCGATGTGTTTCTCAAATTCACTCTTCAATCAACTCAGAAAATCGGCGTCCCTAGGCTTATTTTCTTCGGCATGGAAGCTTTCCTCGTATGTTGAGTTCATGGAAGACAGATCATTTCCATGGTGGTGAGCCATGGCATGGTTCTCAACAACTTTTACAAGCTGGAAAAATATTATGTTGATATATGGAATGAGAAAATTGGACTGTAATGTTGGTGTATCAGTCCGATCTGGGCAGCGGCGCATCCGTCGGAGAAGCCGGCCTGTTCTGTACAAGTAGAAAATATCTATACTCCTGCAAATTTTATTGAGGAAGACGGATGACGTGGAAAATGAGAAGTTTAAATTTTTTTATTCTATTTTCTATTTTAATGACATGGCGGACCAACTCAGCATGAGATTACACGTATCGCAAATCCCCTAATTTAAACATCACATGACTATCACGTGCAATTTTCCGGCGACTAAAGTAACCGGAATTTGAATTTGTCCTTAAATTGAACAAATGAAACAACATATAAGACTAAAATTGAAATTATTAAATATAGAGGACCTGTTTTGAACACGGCCTAAGTAACATACAGGGCTAGTTTCGATTTTTTCCCTAAAAATAAATTAACTGATATGAATACAAGCTCGGCTCATTTACGGCCTAACTGCAGTACAATATGTTTGTTTTTTGAGGTTAATTTTTCTTCTTTTTATTTTTACTTTTAATTCTTCTGAGTTTATGCTGAAATTTCCACCTTTTCGGTCTTCACTTCAATCATTTCTGCGTTTTACAGTTCCAAACTTGTTAAAATTGAGCTCCATCGAAGAACAGATTTTTCAAAATTGTATGTTGTAATTTTAAATTATTACTGATTTTACCCTAATTTTGCTCTTTTTATTGATCAAAACTAGCAACAATGTATTTGAAAGAGGGGTGTTCTCTACTGTTAAAACTGCACAAGCCTTCAATCCATTTTATCCTCAGCTCAAATCCAGTTCTTGATAAAATTAGGGTTCCTATTGAAGAAACTGATGTTTTAAATCGATTGAAAAATGAAAATGATATTACAATGGCGTTGGATTATTTCAAATCCATTTCGAATTCAAATTCGTTCAAGCACACACCTTTAACTTACAGAGCGATGATTGAAAAGCTCGGAAATTATGGCGAAATCGACGCGGTTCAGTATCTTCTGCAGCAAATGAAGGTTGAAGGTATGAATTGTTCTGAAGATTTGTTTATTAGTGTGATTAAATCTTACAGTCGAGCTGGGGCGACTGAGCAAGCGTTGAAAACGTTTTATAGGGTTCGTGAATTCGGGTGTTTGCCGACTGTTAGGATGTATAATCACTTGTTAGATGCATTGCTTAACGAGAGTAGGTTTCGTATGATTAGTCCGATATATAGTAATATGAAGAAAGATGGATTGGAGCCGAATGTGTTTACGTATAATGTATTGTTGAAGGCTTTGTGTAAGAATGGCAGTGTTGGTGGTGCACGTAAGCTGCTCGATGAAATGTCGAAGAAGGGATGTGAGCCTGATAGTGTTAGCTATACTACTATTGTGTCTTTCTTGTGTAAATATGGTAATTTAGAAGAGGCTAGGGGGTTGGTTTTAAAATTTGCTGCGAGTGTGCCGGTTTATAACGCGTTGATTAAGGGATATTGTTGCGAAGGGAAGATTAATGTGGCGATGGAGTTGATGGATGAGATGATGGATAGAGGAGTTACACCTAATGTTGTTACGTATACGATAATCTTGAATTGTTTGTCTGATTTAGGTGATGTTTGTCTTTCTTTTGCGATCTTGGCGACGATGTTTGTTCGAGGATGTGAACCGAATACTCAAACGTTTACTTCGTTGATTAAAGGGCTATCGTCGAGAGGAAGATTAGTTGCAGCTCTTGATGTGTTGAGTCGAATGTTGAATGATGGGGTTTATCCGAATGAGATTACGTATAACACGCTTATTCGCGGCTTCTGTTTGGCTGGGAAAACGAAAGATGCTGTTTTTCTTCTTGAAAAAATGGAGGGAAGTGGTTGTTATCCTAACATAACGACGTATTCTACGCTTATTGATGGGTTTGGGAAATCGGGGGATTTGATTGGCGCGTCTGAGATCTGGAACAAGATGATATCTTTTGGTTGCCAGCCGAATGTTGTAGCGTATACATGCATGATAGATACACTTTGTCGAAACTCCATGTTCGACCAAGCTTATAATCTTCTCAGAAACATGGAGAGCAATAAGTGCTCCCCTAATGCAGTCATGTTCAACGTCTTTATCAAAGGCTTGTGTGGTAAAGGTAGAGCAGATTGGGCTATGGAGTTGTTTGACGAAATGGAGAGACATGGCTGCCTTCCTAATATCACCACGTACAACGAAATTTTGGACGGTTTGTTCAAAGTTGGTGACCATAAACGCGCGTTTGATGTTGTTAAATTGATGGAGGAAAGAGGGGTTAAGTTTAATTTAGTGACTTACAACACTATCATACATAATGTTAATCTTGAGCAGGGAGAGAAGCTTGTTGGAAGAATGGTGGTCGAAGGGATAAAGCTCGATTCGTTTACGTTGAATATGCTGATCCATGGCTACTGTAAGGAAGGTAAGGTTGAGTCTGCGATTCGGGTTTTTGAGACGATGAGATTGAGCGGCGGCGATATCGTTGGTTATACTAGTTTGGTATGTGGGATAAGTGAGCAGATTGGTTTAGATGCAGCTTGTGTGTATATTGATAGAATGATAAGTGATGGAGTTTTGCCTAATGTTTCATTGTGGAATTTTTTGGTTAGAAATTTGTTTAGCAAAATTGGTATTGGTGAAGTAAGGGAACATGTGGATGTTGTATTGGCTTTGTAAATTTGATAGAGTTCAAATTTTCAGTTTCTCTCTCTTCCTCCCGGGGGTGGCAATTTGGTCGGCCCGACCCGAACCATCTCATCGGGCTAAATGTCATATGTTGGGCTGGGTCGGTCGGCCCAAAATTTGATCTGGCTTAAAATTAGCTAGCCCAATTCAGCCCATCCTCCTATAATATATTAAGATTTTTGGGCAGCCCGCAGTCCGTTTGAACTTTTAGCTCATTGGGTCGATCCTGTCAGGGCAAATAGTATCTCGGGCCAAGATTTTTATAACTCAACCCATCTAATATGTCGGGCGGGTTAAGCCGATTTTGTCACCTCTATCTCCCTTTATGTGTGTGTGTGTGTTTTTGTGTGATATATTTGTTCTAAAAGTTCCTGACTGGTTCTAAACCAGGATGATAAACAGCTTTCAGCTGTTTACTTTCTCTTTCCGACTCCTCCGTGCTTTATCCTTTCTAGACTCCACTTAACCCTTCCTAAGTCCGAACTAGATGGTAAGCCCTGATCTGTCATCGACTAGTGTCTAATATCTCTTAAAACTTTGTGTATATACTGTGACAGAATGGTATATGTTTCTTGATTGTTACGAGCCTGAGTTTTTTACATATGGGCTTAAGGCAAGAAAACAGAACAGTGAAAAGTAAAACATAGAAAATCCCAAGTTGGCATGTTGCTATTTTAGTAATCTTTTAGCTATATTTTGGTTTATTTGGTGCGGTTTTCTTTTAATAATTGCCGCCGGTTAAATAGTCAATAGAAATAAAATAATACTTTTTTTTGGTGTAAATGTTTTTTAGCCACTTTTAAGAATAAAACGCAATTTTAGTACTTAAAACTATATTCATGCGTCTGGCACATGACAAGCAGAGGTGACAATAGGGGCAACTCGACCTGAGTTTGTCGAGACAAGGCTGTATGTTGGGCCAAGCAACATTGAAATTTCGTTACGCTGGAAAATAATGAGGGAAACCTTGCTCATCCTCTAAAATAGACCGAGATTTATCAAGTCAATCTTGGTGCACCGAAGATACTCCAAATTAAAATTCTTAGTGCTCAATTTGCAAAATACAGGACTGATTGAACCAATATTGTCACCTCTAAATTATCTGCTAACTTTGACAATTAGCATAAATCAATTGTGACAAACAAAATCAGGGGGTTTTTATTTGTTTAACTTTTGAAGAAGTGATTAAAAATAGAGATTAAGGTAAAATTACCTAAAATCAAAAGTAGGAGGATGTTTGCAAACTCAATTGCAACACTAAATCACTTTTGAAAAACAGTTTTAATTAAAAGGGATGTTTACTCATATTTGGGGTCTCAAATCACTTCTCAAAAGTGTTTTTATGAATCTCCAAAACCATAAATTTTGGTAGCTTTTAGCTTTTCTCAAGTAAATGAAACTATTGTTTATTTTATTTATTCTTTATTATTTGCTTAGAATCACTTTTTTCCCAAATACTACTAAATTCTAATTTTATCACAAAATCAATTTAAATCACCTCTTTAAAACTATTGTTTACGAACACCTCCTAGGTAGTGTTTGAGAATAAAGTAATTTTGGTCAAATATAAAAACTCGAGTATTTGATACTTAAGCAAACAAATTTAGCTTATGAGTGAGAAAAAAAATTATTTATTTACCAAAATACCAAAAAGTTAAAAAAATTATTTTCTACTCTTAACTTTTGAGCTAAAATCACTTTATTAAAATTGAAGTTGTTTTCCCACACTCCAAAGTAACTTTTCCCAAGCAATAAGCTGAAAAACACTTGAAAAAAAGCAATTGCAAACATCCTAAATTAGATTTAAAATAATGGTCAAAATAACAAAAAATGATTTTTCTATAGAGCTAGCCCAATCAACATTGATGGTAACAACATTATACTTAAAACTACACATGATTTCCAAAGTGACATATAAACTAATACATAAGCTAAAATCACACATTGATTTTCTCAGCTTTTCTCACATCACTACTGCTTGTTTCCTCATCATCCACATAGATAACACCTTCATCATCCTCCTCATCCTCGTCATCGTATTCCTCATCGTCCTCCACATCATCATCCTCGTCGTCAACCATGTCAGCACGCAGAGTGCTGAACTCGGGGGGCGGGGGGCAATCCCACGTCTCTGCCTTGTCGCGTTTCATGACAAGGTGGCGTATGATCCTCTCGTCCCTGTCGAGCATCGTCTTGAAATCGTTGATCCATTGCGCTTCGATTTCGAAGTTCATTAGGATGTAGTGAGCATTCTTTGCCTTCTGAATCTTGTATGCTAGCCTGCGCATTCCCCAGTCACTGAATCTCCATAACCTGCCCTTTTTCTCCTTCAAAAATTCTGCAGCAGTATTTTAACAATATCTCCATTACTCGATTCGAGGTTTTGTTTAGAAGCTCGTCTGAAATATGTTTGATTAGAGGGGAAAATCACATTTTTTGTCCCATTATCCCATATGTTAGGGTCACTTGCAATTTCAGTCACATTCGAATAGTTTTTTGCTATTTAAGTGTCGTAAGTTGAAAAGCGCATCGGAAAAGCATGAGTTCGAAAATTAAGGACCTCTGTTAGTTCGTGTCTGAGGTGGCACAATCTGATCTGAGTAGATGTGCAATACTATAAGCGAAGTCAGCAAGATGTTGTTTTAGACTGTGCCACCTTCGGCCACAAACTGACGAGAATCTTTAATTTTCAAACTCACATGATAGTCACGTGTTTTTTCTGGCGGGAAAAGGACTGAAATTGAGCAATCTTATAAATAATGGGACTAGAAATTGCAAAATACTATTCGGATGGGACTGAAATTGCAAGCGACTCTAAATTATGGGACTAAATATGCAATTTTTCCTTGATTAGAGATATTAAACAAGCTTGAACATGCTTTTACGTTTGACAAAAGTTTACTGTCGAGCTCGATAAGTAAAAAGTGATAAAAGAAGTGTTAAAAATATCAAACTACTAAATCTCGACTCATGTTTGGCTCAATCAAAGCTCGCTCAATCTCAATTCGATTAATAATTAAACAGGCTCAAACATAATACTAGAAGTTTGATAATATTCAAACAAGCTTGAACAAGAGTATGGTCGACTTGACTCAACTTAACTCGTTTACACCCCTAGAAATTTCCAATCCATCAATTCAAACGCAACCCAGGAGAGAAAGAGAACAAAAAATACCTCGAACTTTGGTGTTAACATTCTCAACCTCATCCTTGTGATCCTCGTGAATTAGATATACCACTTCATAGTGTCGCACTGTCCAAACAAAGAGAGAGAGGGAGAGAGAGAGAGAGTGTTAACCAGATTGAGCATTCATCCATATCTTAGACTGTTCTAAAAGTCTTGCCCGACTCCAACTAGATTCCGTTTTGAACCTAGACTGTCCTCAACCGTCTACGTTTATTCTCCGACTCTCCCCATTTAATCCCACATAAAGCCCGCATAACCCCATTTAAGCACCGACTAGGTGCTAGACCTTTATCAACCGACCGACTAGCGTCTTATAGAATATTGGAGCACACTCTATATCCCTCATCTCCTATTATGTTTCAACTAGTATTTCACTTCTCTAGTAAATGACACAAACATATATGAGGTCGTTTGGTTAAGTTTATAAGCTCGAATGTGCTAGGTAAATAATAAGATGTACGTCTTAGTTCATCTTATTTTCATAAGACCTTATAAGTCACACTCAAATTAAACACGGTACGCACACTTCACACACATACACATACTACACATACTTCCTCCAGATGCAGTACAGACAATTGGACATTACAAGATAATAATCTTTGTAGCAACAAAATGAATTAGGTTCCACATTTTTTTATTGAAATTACGAGGAAACAACAATCTCTCATTTATGAAAAAATACATATAGATATAGTAACCAAAAAGAAAGAAATCGTCAGAAATATTTCTTACTTCGATCAACATCCATATCACTTTCGAGCTCCAAATTCAAAGCCTCAAAGAGTTCGCCTGCAAAAGTGAAAAACAAGAACTCGATTTGATAACTTTACATCACAGAAATAATATACAGAAATGCTCGAATGAACTCACGCTCTTCGACATCTGCAAACTCCGGCATAAGCCTACCATCTTCTTCAACTTTTCTCTGTCGAAACAATTAACAGCCTCATCAGAATCAGATCATGAAACCGGTGAATAAAACACACACACACACACAGTCTTATACAGACAACAAACAAGAAAATCACCATCATTTTAAATTACTTCAAAAGAAAATATTCATAATCATCAAATATTTGAACTATACATACTCCACAGGTGCTGAAAATCAAATCATCGTTCGTCAAAATTCTTTTTCAACTCTGTTCAATTAAGGAAATCAAACAAGTTTGGACATAATTTTATATTTGATACAATCTAAAGCTCAACTCGAGCTTGAACACAATATATAGAATTCGTGAGAAAATATCAAACTACTTGAGCTCACTACCGTTCAGCTCAGTTAAAACTCATTCAATCTCGATTCAACTAATAACCAAACGTGTTCAAACACAATATCAGAGGCACGATTGCATTTTAAACAAGCTTAACTAATAATACGTCTAGCTCGATTTGGCTCATTTAGAACCTCCATATACAGTTTGCCGAAACCCCTCCTCAAAACCTCCTATTGGTACAAAAATCATAAATCCGCACCAAGATAAACAAACCGAAAACAGAAATGTTCGTCAGGGGCACATAAAATAAGACTTAATTCGTGCATGTGTGTATATACGATCTAGAGCTCGACTTAAACTCGACCTCAATAAGTAGAATTTGCTAAAATAAGTGAGAAAATATCAAACTATTCGTGTTCAGCTCGATTAAAACTCGTTCAGTCTCGATTCAATTTATAATACCACAAGCTTAGACATAATATTAGAGGCTTGATATTATTTCAAACACGCTTGAACAACATTATGATATGAGACTTAATTTGTGTACGTGTGTATACTGTATACACTAAAGCTCGACTTAAGCTCAAGCTCGACAAGTAGAACTCGCTAATTCAGCTTGATTAAAGCTCGTTTAATCCCGATTCAGTTTATAATCGAACAAGCTTAAACGTAATACTAGAAGCTCGATTTTATTGCAAACACGCTTCAATAAGATTACATTCAGCTCGATTTGACTCATTTGCATATATATCAGAAATTAAACAAAAATGACCTGTTTGAGGAGCACAGATTCAGGAAACGGGCCGGTGGCTTCGTCGGGCTTAGGAATAAAGCTATGGCTATCTTCTTTTCTCTTTTTATTCGGTTTATTTTCTCGCTTCGCTGCCGCCATTATCGCTGAATTGCTCCTCAATTTCTGTGAAAAAGACGGCAACAAACAGGAAAATGACGATGAAGAATAACGGTATTTGGATTCGTTACTTGAAGCTTGTAAACAATTTCTACAGTTGAACGGGAATTGAGTTGATTTTAGTGCGATGGAATCCATTGTTGTTTCTTCGAGCTTGAAGATAGGGGAAGTGAGAGCTTAGGATTTAGAGAGGGGACAAGGGGGTTTTGTGTAATTTTGGAGGGGGTATGAGGCTATTATGGTATTTTAGCAAATAATACAATATTTTGTTTTTCTCGTTAGTTTAATACACGCATCTTCTAAATTTTTATATTATTTTTTATGGGGAGTTTTGTTTCTAACTTAACAGATTTTGAATGTTAAAATACTCAAAATCTTCGTTTGTTTTGAGATTTAAACTTAAAAAATTGCATTCAATACAATCATATCCTATAAAACCTACTTATACATATTCTGTACCCATTCAAATATATATCACTATTTTTCAACATTGATTTGACATCTACAATACAATCGCACCCTATACAGTCTCAAAACAAACATACAACTTTACTATTTACCTTTACTTTTAAATCCTAGGATTTCAAAGACAGAATTTCTCTCGACCCACTTAAGCCTAAACCAAACACCCCCTATACGACTTCTTTTATGAGAAAATTGCACCAATATCCTTTAACTTACCTGATTGTATAAAATGTCCTCTATCTTTTACACTTACATAAAATGTCCTCTATCTTTTACACTTACATAAAATGTCCTATAACTTATAAAAAGTTGTCCACCGGTTATAGCCGGTAATGCAACAAATCAACAACCTACGTGGCATTTTTTTCACATGTGACAGCATAATTTCATTTTTTTTTTAATGTTTTAACTAATTAGTGTCATGTGACATTTATTAAAAAAATAATAAAATAAGAGGTAGGATTTGAGGCGATTTAAGTCATGCTTCATTATTTCTAAGTTTGAACCGTGGTGTTGGAGGTCAGGATTTGGAGAGATCTGAATAAATTTTAATTTTCAATTTCATCAACCTACAACTCAGACATCAGTTATCGATTTCGACATTGTCCACCAGGAGCATGCACTTTAGACATCAACTTGCATTTCAGTGCTGCTTCTCTTAGAGGTTTCCTCTACGTGGGAAATTGACGTGTAGTTTAATTGCCGATTCTGCATATTCTTGTTTTTTTTCTTTCCAGTTGGCATTCTATTTGTCCTCTGTTAATGGCGGATGTTTGACGATGACCAAGAGAAAAAGTGGATGTTTTATCTTCCACGTCTACATATTCTTGTTTTGCCTCTTATGTTGTTTTTAATAAATGTCACATGACACCAATTAGTTAAAACATTTAAAAACGAAAATAGGTTGTGACCTGTGAAAAAAGCACCACCTGGACTTTTGACCGGCTATAACAGGTCGAAGGATAAAGCGGACAATTTTTTATAAATTAGAGGATATTTTATGCAAGTGTATAACTTAAAGGAAATTTCATGCAAATAAGTAAAGTTAAAAGATATTTTGTGCAATTTTCTCCTCCTTTTGTTTATAAATTTAAAACTTATTTAATTATACATAACTAATGTATAATTTTTTTATTTCTTTTAATTTGTACTAATAAAATGAAACATTATCATCGGATAAATGATTTCTTTTCTGAAATAAAAGAACAAAGTTCAAATTTAATTTGTTTACGAGGAGTATACATATTATACATTGTTTTTTAAATTTCACATATTAATACTTGCAATTTTTTTATTTTTCCGTTAAAATTCAAAATTTCAGAACTTGAACAAAAAAAGAAAAGCTAAATTACAACATTTTTTTCTCAAAAGTGTAATGTTTTTAAAATATTTTTTTGTCGATGATCCTAGAAAGAAAAAAAGAATTGTCAGAGGAACAAAAGGAATCGATTGTAATTCTTACCAACATAATTCTAACCCGAATTTGTATTAAAAAAACTTCTAAAAGGGTATTATTATAAAAGAAGATTGAATATATCCCGCAGTCAATGTTGAAAACAATAAGGGTCCGTTTGCTTAAGATTGAGCTTAGTAAATTTAGAGGATCGAATTCCAATAAAGCACAATCATTAACTCGGTCAATCAGATTTGGCCCAACACTCCCCAATCTTAAGCAAACGGACCTTAAATTATAAATATCAAATCAATAATTTATCATAGTGTAAAAAAATCGAACCCGACACATTTAAGAGCGGAAAATTAGTATAGTTAATGAATGTTTGAAGTAGAATACAGTAGAAAGTGGAACGAAGGATCGTATATACGGGTTCATATAGCATCACATCACATAAACCCATAATTCATCATGGATAACCTTTTTGTTTTTTTACCTATTATGTGTTTCTCATTGTCCTATCTTCGACAATTCATAAGTATTCTTTACTCTAGAATAGATAATATTATTTTCAAATATCTCTAATTATTATATTTGACTGAACAATCGCAATAGAGGAGATCATTTTCTAACTCGATCCGACAAACACGAAGAACTTCCAATCCAACTTGAATTTGTTAAGAAAACTCTGAAATCAACCCGATTCTGACTCAAACTCATCCACAGTCACTAATATATTTTAAATCATTATAATTATACATTTCAAATAATATTTTATATATAAATCAAATCTTTCCAAAAATAAACAATAACCCGACTTGATGATCCAAATTGCCATCCTTATTATCAAACCCCAAATATTATCCTTTTTTTTTTTTTTTGTTTTTTTAATTTTTGCATGGTCAGATTAAAAATCATACTAACGGCTGTAATTGGGTGAAGGCATTTGATTTTAGTGGACTTTGGACCATGAATTTCAAGTGACAGCTAGGGCTGACAATTTTTAACCAGATAAGGCTCGACCCGACCCAATTTGAATTTATTGAGAGAAACCCGAACTCAAACCCGACGTGATCAAACCTGATTATGATCCTCACTGATCCAAGATCAATAATATATCTATAAATATAGTAAGCACACATAACTTTGGATGTATCACCTGAATCGACCTGAAATTAAACACGAGCTCTATTCTAATCCGAATTGCCAACCTTATTCCCATATCTCTTCAAAATAGAGAAAACGAATAATAAAAAGAAAAAATAATCAAAAGTTAGTCATATACTTCAAATACATCATAAAATGTTACATACCAAAGGAATATCAATATACCCATTATTATGAATTAAATTCCAGTTCTCAAATTGAATCTTAAGAAATCAGCATAACAAGTAGAATGATCAAGAATGCAAAAATATCACTATTTATTTTTCTTTCCACAACAAACAAAATTCAAGCCACTAGAATATTCTTTAAGACGCTAGGCTCGGGTGGCTGACTGGGGTCCAACGCCTAGTAGGGATAGGGTTTAGAAGGGATTAAGTGGGAGAAGTTGGGGGAAAATGTAAGCGGCCGAGAACAGTCTACCACTAGGCGGGGCCTAGTCGGAGCTAGACGGAAACTTTTAGAACAGACGCTATGCATAGGTGGTATGCCACAAGGCTTCACTTCCATGGCCATTTTCCGGAAAAAAATCTCAGATTTTCGGAGGCAAAAAGCTATACAATCTCTTATAATTGATGCAAAGATGTCAAGGGTATAAACCCATCTCCAGTATACAATTAGTACTAGTTAACTTAGCCTTAAGTTTGGCTAAACATTATAAAAGAAAACGACGAAAAGAAAGCATTTTTTGAGTCGAATTGCTCACCATGGCTTCTTTCCTTTCTTCTTTTTCTTGCTATTGGCACTGTTGGTATTGCTGCCGCTGCTCTTGGGGTTGGCCCCCGAAGGAGTCTCGGATGTACTGGAAGAATTCTCGAACATTCCACTTTGCACGGCATTTTGTAACCACTCGAAGAATTCTTCCTCTGTCATCGTCTCTTCCATATTAGGCGGTGGCCCACCTCTTGATGTGGAGGTGGGTCCTTTTGAGTGGGTGTTCTTTGAGACGACGCTTGTGTTCACGTGGAAGCTAGGCTTGTGAGTGTTGACGGGACACCTCATTCCCTAAATAAAGCGAAAAATGGAACGACGAAAGAAGTATGTCATTCATTGTAAAGCCTAAACCTTATTACAAATACCAAGAGTTGAGGTAATAAAATCAGCTTCGACCAACAATTTTGGCGGGCTGCACTGTAGGAACCATAGCCCACAATGTCATGGGGCCACACGGCCCGACTAATCTTGGTGTAATTATGAGGATGTGCCGTGCCGGGCCAGACGGTGAAGCACAAATTGCCACCTCTAATAAGAAGCCCAATGTTGTTTCTTATGGAGACGAACTGGCTACAAATTACTAGTAACGTACACCGAATCACTAGCTATTTGTAATTTGTGTTTTGTAGCTGATTAGTTCCTCAAAGTGATGCTTTTATTCAATAACATAGAAAGTCTCACTCATGATGATCATAGGGGGAAAAAACATGCATTTGATTCAGATAAGATGCATATTTCTGTATGTAGACTTCGATTTGTTCTTTAGGTTTTCTCCGTGCACTGTACTTTCTAAAATCATTTTTCCCGTGCACTCTTAGTTTTCTTTAAAGTCAAGGGAAAACGCTAGTGTAGTTTCCGTGCACTGTACTTTCTAATATTTTTTGCACCATCAATTTCACGTTATCTATTATGCATCTACTCCTAAATTTTATTTTCTAATCTTTTGCCCCTGCACTTTAATTTTTGTTAACTTGTAGTCCTTCATAACTTTATTGACAAAGTTGAAGGAAATGAAAATGTAGGGAAATAAGAAAAGATGGGGGTAAAAGTTAATAGAGATGAAAGTGCAGGGGCAACAAACCAGGAAAATAAAGTGTATTGAGCAAACTCAAAATAAATTGGCAGTGCAAGGGAAATGTACAAGGGTTTTTTTAATATAGCAGGAAAAAAAACGCATGCATTACCTGACAAATGTACCATTCAGTTGCATCATAAACCTTGCCACCAGCACAAACATATGCAGAGGGAGCTTCGACCTGAACATATATGACGATAATAAGAAACTAAAAGCAGATGTTCAGTTTTGGAATGATGCTGTAACTTTATTGTACTATTCTTTTAACGCACGTGCTGCAGTATTCCAAAGAAAAAGGGCTGAGATGACTGCTCCACCCATCCATCCCCGTCTTTAGCCAGATGAAAATCCTTGCATTCCTTCAATATAACATCACCAATCAGTTTCAAAACATAAAATATATTTTTCGTTAAAATACAATTTTTTGTTGTTGTTGAAAGGAGAGTGGAGTACCTGACACCATCTTGCTCTGGTTTTTAATTTGTTTGTATAAACCCACAGGTGAAAAAATCCACACTTTCTGCAAGCAATGTGTCTGGACTCTCCGAGTGGTTCCTCACCATTAGCTTCTGGGCGAGCGAACCTGGACTTAAACGCGCCTTGCCCTTTACTCTGGGGAAACAAATTAAAAAAATGACATGATTAAGCAAAGTAAAAACTGAAGTGCATTTTAAGCATTTGTGCGAATAATATGTTAGACGAGGCCCCGAAATAAGCAATGACATTGTGAGGGAATTATCTTACAGCCTTGACTATATATCAAAATGCATTAATATAAAACAAGTGCAAGCAAATGAGAAACCAACTTGAAAAGTGATATATGTTGAAGATCAAACCTGATGGGAGGTATTCTGGAATTTGCGGAAATAATTCAGTAGCTCTTCCCTTCTCAACTCATCATCATATTCTTTACGCTTGAACGAATCCAGTAAAATCTATAAAAAGCAAAATCACCTTAATTCAGCAATAGCAAATTTAAATTTTTTATACTAAGGGGGGTGTTTGCAACTAATTCTACATTTGAAAGAAGTGATTTAAATTGATTTTTGTAGGAAAATCAAAAGTAGGTAGTATTTGAGATTTGAAGTGATTTTGGCCTCAGAAAGTTCAGTGTTAACAAAATAACCAAGAATCACTTTCAATCAATTTGAAGCAAGCCTTTGGCTGCTTCTGAAAATCAGCTAAAAACTTATTTTGAAAATCATTTTTAAGAGTTTGCATACACTTCTGTATCACTTTTGTTTGTATAAAAAAAGGATTTAAACATTTAGATGAGTTCGCAAAAACCCCCACTAAGCTGGATTTAGAAAGAGTGAGGGAAGGGGAGAGAGAGAGGGGGGGAGAGAGAGAGAGAGAGAGAGAGAGAGAGAGTTAACCTCATAAGCATTCTGAAGCTTCTTGAAAGCTTCAGCAGCTCTTTCATTGCCCATATTTTTATCAGGATGAACAAGCATTGCCTACGAACCAAAAAGAATCAGTCAGTTGAATAAAACTTTTAATTCCCTTTAGCTGTCTTCATTTTTCACGTGTATATCTTGCTAATAACTTCCAGTTCAGAGAAAATTTCAATGTATACAAAGTTAATGACATCAAGCTATGTGGACATTCACCTTTCTCCTATATTCCTTCTTGATAACCGCTAAATCAATATTTTCAAAACGAGACAAGCCCAATGCAGCATAATGATCGGCAGAATTCAACAATCTGGAAACTTCATCTTCAGACGTCGTTTCAGAATCAGATCCGCTAGTCGAAGGCATCCCTGGGCTTCTATCATTTTCAGTGGGTGAAGGATTTGCCGATTCATTAGGATAGGAGGGTTGGCCTTGAGATCCAGTTGCTTGTTCTGGAGAGCTTTGTGGATTTCCGTGCTCGTTTATGATATTCCTCAGGAAAAACAGAAGAGCGTCGCTTGATAGGAATGATAAATTCAACCCCAAAATTAAACCAAGCCATCCAACGTAATTCCATGCACAGTATATGGAATAAACACTTGTAATGAAGAGGGCAATGCGGTCATGAGTTGTCATGAACGCCAATCCTGCATTTTCACGAACTGCAAATCTCAAAAGAGAGAGAGAGAGAGAGAGAGAGAGAGAAGGCAGAGAGATAATAGATGAGTAAAAACGATACCTCCAAGAAAGATAATGAACCCTGTGGTCCAAAAGCTCCCATACAACCATAGGAAGGCTATTCCTGCCAGCCCAGTAAGTACAACGGCAAGGGTGAAACCAAGAAATAGTCCAACTGCAGCAATCACAACCTACAATATCCATAACCCGTGATAAGAGACACAAAAGTGTAGACAGGCTTGCGCTCTCTCTCTCTCTCACACACGCACACGCACACACACACGCACACGCACACGCACACGCACACGCACGGACGTCCAATTAACATTTGAGAACAAATTAGGCTTGGGCTGACATTCCGCACATGAAATGTCGAGCAACGCCAAAAAAAAAAAAAAAACTAACTTAAATTTGGAGTCCACTCCAGAACAATGACGTGTGTGCTGGTGAAATAGCAAGCTTCAGAACCAGGTTAACTTTCGTATATGAGGTCGAAGATAAACACATAGAAAAAATCTCACAGAATTTGAGAAAGATGCAACACAATCCAGAATCAAGGGAAAGAACATACACCCCAGAATTAACTGTACAGGATTTTATAACATAATTACAGAATCATTCTCCAAACACAAACGAAGGAATGCATTAAGATGAGGTGGAAATGACATACCAGGGTAAGCAGGACCTTGCCAATACCAGCCATGGCAGTTACAGAAAGAACACTACACCACAGAATCGAGAAAAATGACGTTGTCCCCATGCGCAGAAAAGAATCAATGCCCCTTATGGTGCAGTCCAACCAAACCATAAAGAGAAGAAGCATAATATTCCCAATATGCTTAACCCACCTCAAAACAATAGGTTGTGCAACTTGAATCTTCATTCTAACATTATCACGGGCCTTTAATATGTCCGACTTTAGATTGACGAACGTAGGTTTTTGCCTCTCGACCCAGTCAGCAGATGACCTTGCTACAGAAAGAGCTAAAGTTCTTATGAATCTAAAAACAGCTGTTTCTGGAAACTCCGTATTTTCTGACCCTTCTTCTCTGCCGGTACTATTTGATGAATTCTCAAAATTATTAATAACATCGAAATCTTGAACATTGGACAAGTCACTTCCCTCTCTTACATTTGAAGCCTCAGCTGTAGATGCACCAATCTTGTCTACTTCAATATCGTTATTGCACGGTACTGCATGGCCTGTAACTGTCTCATCCATGCCCTTTTTCTCTTTCTTTTGAGATTTTCTCGATTTTTTCTTAGAGCTCTTCCCATCTGGAACATGATCCATGTCATTACTGGGTGTTGAATGGGTCCCATTTGGAATTTCTTTACTCAAACCAACATCTTCTTCATTGACCTTACCTCCATCTTTGGTGTTTAAAGGTGACGTCCCAGGATCAGCGACTCTCGTTTTACGGCTCTGATCCAACCCGTTCTTTTGTTGGTTTCCTTTTCTAGCCATTACAAATACAGGGTCGTCAGCTAGAGGGTGGCACAAGTCAAATTTAGCTCATTGATGATGGCTAGCACTATTCGTGAAAACCTGTCAGTGGGGGTAATCAATCCAAATTAATGGGAGTATCTTAAACGACGGAAGTGATAACTAAAGAATAGAGAAATGGCATTTATATTGACAGCTAATTCTGAGGGAAAATAAAGAAGCTGATAAGTTAGGTAAACTATAAATTTAAATGGAAATCGGAACCAAAAGGATCACCAAAATTAGCTTTCAACAAAGAAATCGTGTGACGAATGGTCACAGAAAGTGCATGTCCAATTATTTTCTGGAGAATGAAGATCTTCCGCGCCTCAATGCACTTCACAAAATACGAGAAGATAATGCTTGGTAGATCCTACACCAGGTGTAATACACTTGGCATTTTATCCACCACAAATACACACCCATATTGATATGTGTAAGAAATATAGTGTAAAACACACAAAGCGTGTTACACCTATAGCAGGTAAGAATCCATTAGAACATAGCAACCTCTAATTCTCATCCCACGACCTAAATTACGACTAGTAAAATAAGAAGCAAGACTATTCATGGGATTTGAACAACACTGAGATTAGGGTTTTACAGTTCCTAAAACAGTTCAGCACATATAATTGTTCACTTTTTTCTTTTTCTTTTTACATCGCTAATCACAGCTACACATTTCTCATTGTTAACTGCAATTTTATCATATCAATTCTATACACCAATTAGGCGAGATACTATTCATGATTATCTCATGAACTTACAAAAAATATAAATACAAAACATAAAAAATCAAGTTGCATATCCTAAAAAACCATTTCCATGAAATTTCATCCAAAGCTACAACAAATAGGGCAAAAACCACCGGGGGAGCAATTAGCAAACCCTTACGCCTGAATCCTCAATAATCACCATAAATAATAAAATTAAATCAAGCCGACAGTAATACTACGAGAAATAACAAAATCAAACGAACTTACCAGCAAAATACGATGCTACGAGGTTGCGAATAAGCTTGTGAGCTGCAAAAATTACAGCAGAAAAATGGGCAAAAACGCTAATTCTGTGGGAATTGAAAGAGAACGCAACCCAGAAGTAGCAGCAAAATGGATAGGTGTAAATTTCTCTCTCTAAAACTTTCTCTCTCTGATTTTCATCTCCTTCGCGGTGGAGCCCATTGATTGAGAACGAGAACAGTCAGCAAACTCAAGAAGCAAATCAGCCCAGTGCGACCAAACTACTATAGAAGTTTTTTATTTTGCATTTTAACCCCGATATCTTGAATAATATCGATCTGACCCATACTATATTGCAAAAGCACCTTTTTACTTTTTAGGGTATCTTGGCCTAAAAAATAAAAAATAAAAAGGTTAATTTTAAAAGATACCCAATATCCACTACTTTTTGCAATTTAATCAGCTGAAATAATGGGATTTAGAGGGTGTTTGGCCGAGTTTATAAAACTTTAAAACATCTTACAAGATATTCGTTTATACGCTCTTAAAATTTGTTTGGTTATTTTTTCTAAAAGGAACTTATAAGATGTCTAATTAAGCTATTTTTAAAAAATACCACCTCTCCACCTTTTTGTCATAAACTCTTTTTAAATACACATTTCTTTTTTGTAATTATAATTACAGAAGATCTTATTTATCAAACAGATCAATATTTTATAAAATGTTGAAGAGATCTTATAAGTTAATTGATCCAAACACTTTTATAATCTATTTTAAAATAAGATCATACAACTTATAAACTCTAAAAACATCTTATAAGATGTAAGAACTTATAAAATATTTTAAATAAGCTTAACCAAATGCCCTCTCAATTCAGGAATTGACTTTTTTTATGCGATTTTGATTATGTAGTTGCCAGATAGAGGTGCCAAAATTAGTTGGCTCGTCTATCTAGTCAACCTGTGTGATATTCTAGATGGATTGGGCTAAGGAATTTTAGTCAGAAGTATCTTCGATTCCGATATAATGGCTCAGTCGATTTTTTTTTGTATATTTTTAGGATGGATTGGGATCACTAATTTCAATCCGAAGAAATTTTGGATCGATCCGTCCCGACCCAGCATATAATGTTGGTCCAACGGGATGAACGGTCTGATTTACCACCTCTTACTGCTAGAGCTTATGTGACCCCGCCACATTGCATATTAGAATCTTTTTCTTTCTAAAATCAGATAAAGATTCAAGTTATTTATGTTACTTGATCAATGATTTTTGGGTGATAAGAAATTCTGATGGTGGTATTCCGTCTAAATTGTCATCCAGTGTTGCAACGTAACCTGAGCTCAGGTAATAACATCATTACAATCTCATCGAAAGAGTCGTTCACGCATTAAATTATAAAATTGAAAAATTATGTATTTTTGGGAATATGTGATTAAATTGCAAACGGAGGTAAAATTCCTACCTCGTTTTGCAATTAACCAAAATAAAATAACCTATAATTTTGTTATAGTATTAAAAAATTTATTGAATTTGTGTTGACGATCACTTAGATACTTCTATAGTTCACATAACTTAATGTATTACGAGGAGATAATTTATTGGCGATTTTGTATATGGTTTGAATATAATAAATCTGATGTAATTTTCATATAAAATCATACATTTTTTTATTATTACCTATGAAAATATATAATTTACTAAACTAAATAAGTAAATAAATCCTCCATTTATTTGAAACCGCCGGTAATCTTCAACTAATTATGTGCTTCAATATAATTATCGAAAGTAAACACTATGCCCATTTCCGATGCCCACGAGTTTAGTTTGCATATAATTACTATTTTATGTAAATGGACTAAATTTATTATAAAAATATAATACAATGTCAAGGACGAAAATATTGATAATTACGGAAATATCGGTGTTTCAACTCAGAGAGATTTCATTAATATCAAAATATCGGTGTAATTTCTTAAAAAATATCGAAAAATGTATTAAAACATGTAATTTATCACGATATTTTATAGATTTTATAAATCTACTTAAATTCAAATATTTAATCTAAAAATTGAGCCAAATTTACACATATACAACTAGTTGATAAATTCAAGTATATTAAAGTCTTTATTAAAATTATTTTAACATTATATAAGTTAAAGCATTGAGAATATTTACAAGGGTTAATTACAGCAACCACACCAAACTATCAGCGTTTTTGCACATAAATCACTGCATTTTTTTTGTGGCACTTATACATATAAACTATAAGAGTTTTGCCATATACAACACCAAACTTATTTTTCAATCATTTTTCGCCGGAATTCCACATGTAACTTGTGCGTTATAAATTTTTAAGGGTTTTTTTTTTTTTCAAACACGCTTTTTAGTAGGTAGAGGAGTCGCTCATCTTCAACAATGGAGGTTCCAAATATTAGGAGAGAGAACTATTAATGATTCAAAGAAATTGTTATGCAAAAGAAATGTGTGAAAGAATTTTACACTTTTAGCATGCTAAAAAGGTTGTTTGTACAAAAAAAAAAGTTGTTAAATGTTTATCACGCGCAAGTCACGTGTGGATTTTCGACAAAAAATGATCGAAAAATAAGTTTGATGGTTTATCTTCCAATTGGAAATAAGTTTGGTGGTTTATCTGCAAAACTCGTTTAGTTTATATGTATCGATGCAACAAAAATAAAAAGGTTAGTGGTTTATGTGTAAAAGCCCTGATAGTTTGGTGTGGTTGCTGCAATTAACCTTATTTACAATATATAAAGTTTTTCTTGCTTGACCTATAACATTTTTTTATTCAAGAGCAACACTAATTAAAAACTAAGCCCAAATAAATGAGGAATATTTAAAAGTTAAGACTAAATAAAATTAAGAAATGTAGAGATCATAACAAGTTATTAACTTTGTCTGGTGGTTAAAGTTTGGAGTTTTATTCAATAGGTCCTATTATTTCGAATACAAATGAAAATGTTTACATAAAAGATATGTTTGCTGACAATATCTGACAATATGATACAAAAATGTTGACTAATTGTTATTTTTCGTCAGAATTTCTTCTTTTTCTGTGTTCAATAATATCTTTAACTCAAATAAGAACCAATTGCATATCATGTCAATCATTTAAAAAAAAATAAAAAATCGAAATTTTCTCAAAATTTCACCGAAAGTTCACTGAAATTAACTGATATTCACCGAAATTAATCGATATTGCACCGAAATTCATCGAAATTTCTGTAAAATTTCAATAAAATATACCTGGAGATAGCCCAAATTAGGGGTGTGCAAAATTCGGTTATAACCGAAAAAACCGAAAAAACCCGACCGAAAATTGTCGGTCGGTTCGGTTATTATTGTGCTCGGTTCGGTCATCGGTTATGTGTTATAAAAAAATCGGTTAAGTCGGTCGGTTTCGGTTTTGAAAAATTAAAAACCGAATTAACCGAAACCGACCGAAAATTTTACCCATATATAAACCAAGCCCTAAAAAATCGGTTAAGTCGGTCGGTCGGTTGGAATGTTGCATTTTGATAATGCTTGAAAACAGGTCTTTTGCTTTGTTTCTGTCGATTTTCGTCGGTTTTTTTAGTAATCGGTCGGTTTTGGTTTTGGTCGATTTTCGGTTTTATCCGAAAAATTCGGTTACATAGACCCAAAAACAGGAATTTTATTTATTTACGTCGGTTTCGGTTATAACCGAAAAATCGACCGATTTTGTCGGTTCGGTTAGAGTCGGTTGTTCAAAAAATTTCGGGCGGTTCGGTTATTGTTTCAATAGCGGTCGGTTATGGTCGGTTTTGTAATTTCGGTCGGTTCGGTCACCGAAACCGACCGATGCACAGCCCTAGCCCAAATTGAAGTTTTTTGAGATTTCGGAGAAATCTTTTTCTGTGTTCAATAATATCTTTAGCTCAAATAAGAATCAATTGCATATCATGTCAACCATTTATTAAAAAAAAAATCGAAAAAATCCGAAAATTTCCCAAAATTTCACCGAAATTAACTGATATTCACCGAAATTCATCGAAATTTCAGTAAAATTTCAACAAATTATACCTGGAGATAGCCCAAATCGAAATTTTCGAAGATTTCGGAGAAATTTTAACAGAAATTTGTTACATCCGAATATCGTTTCAGGATCGCCAGAAAAGAGAGATATCGGTGAATATCGAAGACATTTTAATCCCTATATGTTTTGGTGGGTTGAGCTGGTCTAAAATTTTGTTTGGCGCAAAATTATTGAATTGGGTCCATCTTATTCTCTTAAATATACTAAGTAGAGGTGGCAAAATTGACCCAATCCACTCGACATTTTGGCGGGCTTGCCATAGGAATCGTCGTCCGAAGTATCAGTGGGCCCACCAAGCCCAACAAGATGGCCCCAACGGACCGGCTCAATAAATCTTAGGGTATTTTAGGAGGATGGGGAGGGACGGGCTCACCATTTTCAGTCTAACAGAAATCTGGCCCGGATGGCAGCTAGGGGCGGGCAGGCAGTCAACATTGCCACCTCTACGGTACTCGTTGGACAATTGACCTTTCGTATCAGAATGTTAGAAATGGTCTTTCAGGATAAGATCCTTATAATCCACCTCATCTAACATATTGAACAATAGAGGTGGCAAAATGAGTTGGATCAGTTCCCCCGATATTATGTATAAGGACCTTTTTATCTATATCCACATGGAATATAAATTTACAAGGAAATGCAGAATTTTGTTGAGGCACAAAACTGCCTACACAGGCAAAATATTCACTGAATTGGATCACATAATTTGCCCAAACCATATTGCATAAGATCCACTTAAGATAAGGAAGAACATGGACAGGTGAAGTAATTATTTATAAGCAAAAATATTATTAGGGGTGGGCAATTTGGCTCTGGGTTTCGGGTATCCAACCTGACCCGCGACTTTTACCCGCTAATGTATGATTTTTTTAGTTCATCGGGTATCGAATTAAGATCGAATCGGATACCTTATTTTAACAAAATCAACCATAAGTCACAACCTTAAAAAAACAAAAGATGATCAAATCATAAAAGATCAACTAAAAGAAAAAACAACCCAACCTGACTCGACGGGTACCCGCCGGGGTCAGCCAGTTAGGTAACTAACTCGACGAGTACCCGCAAAATCGGATTAGAAGATTGAATATTTTATAAGGTACCCGAGCCGGAAAAATCCGAAACCCCACCCCAGGCCACCCCTACATAATATATATCCAATACGATACCTTAAGCTAACATTGGCAACCATATTAATCCAACTGATAATGAACTAATCATACTGGTATGAGCAAAAGGAGAAAGTAGCAAGTCTAAATACGTACAAACACACTTATAAATATAAGCATCAATATCAAACATTCAAACTGTAAGTATCATAATTAGGTTTAATCAACAACTCTTCAAGGCTCAATTCATCGTTGACACCTGCTGGTATATACACCATCGCATAAAAGGTCTGCGCATCAGCATCATAACCAGCACCATCAGAACAACACATAATGATTTTAAGCCAAATGTTAAAAGTACAAAATAAATTTTGTTAACTTTTTGGTATTTTGATAAATAAATGGATGTTTTTTTTTTTTGTCACTCATAAGTTAAAAGCTAAAAGGTGCTTAAGTATCAAACACTCCAACTTTTATATTTGACAAAAATCACTATTATTCTCAAACACTACCTACCTTTAATTTTAAGCAATTTTACCATAATCTCTATTTTTATTCACCTCTTAAAAATTAAGCAAAGGAAAACAAGCAATTTTACCATAATCTCTATTTTTAATCGCTTCTTAAAAAAATAAGCAAAGGAAAACAACCCCTAAGGGGGATTTAACTTATGAGTGGGAGAAAAAACTTTTATTACTTACAAAAATACCAAAAAATTAGAAAAAGCACCTACTTTTAACTTTTGACTTAAAATCACTTTTTTTTATTAAAATTGAATTGTTTTCCCAAACACTCAAAAGTAACTTTTCCCAAGCTATAAGCTGAAAAGCACTTGGGAAAAGTAATTGCAAACCCACACACCAACACAACTACACAAGACACACTCACATTCTAAATTGCACAAACACAAACTGAACAAACACCCAAACACCATTTTCAAGGAGTGTGTGTGAGAAACAATGAAAAGGGTGACTCTGAATAAGCAACAAGTAAAAACAGGCAAAGTCATCAGATCACTTAAGATAAGGAAGAACATGGGCAAATGAAGTAATTAATTTTAAGCATACATATATATATCTCCATTACAGAAACCTAACACGTCCGACTGTCTTGACAACCATAATAATCCAATAGATCATGATCTAATCATACTGCTAGGACCAAAAGGAGAAACTAGCAAATCTAAATACGTACAAACATTCACATATGTATATATGCATCAACTTCAAACATTCAAACGGTAGGAGCATCACCATCAGGTTTAATCAACAACTCTTCAAGTTTCAATTCATCATCGCCACCTGGTGGTGAATACACCATGGCATAAAAAGTCTGAGCATCAGAACTAGCACCATCAGAACCAGCATCATCGGAACCAACACCAGCTTCTTCCTTAGCTTTAATGGTGTAAAGAAACATCATGTGAGTAGTAAAAATAATCCTCTCAATACTACAGAGCTTGTAGGGTTTCTGAGTCTGCCATTGAAGTAAGAAAAAAGTCTTAGAAGAACAATAGGGTGATACAAGATAGACGGAAGAGACTGAAAACCTAATACACACGCACCTTCTCACTGATTTTCTCAATCACAAATTTTACTTCGTTCATCAAACAATCAGAAACTCTATCATTCCGGGCTAGCTCATGTTGCACATCGAGGGGTGCGAAAGGAGAGTCGAAAATATCAGGAGGCCTGCAATCTACCTCATAACCCTACCAAGGAATTTCAGAACAGTTACATATTTATCTGTAATCTGTAATAATAAAAAGTCCCCCTCAAATGTCATGAATAAACTTCAGTCGGCAGATAAATCAATTAACTAAAACAATCACCTCAAATGTCATGAATAAACCCATCAATCAGCAGATAAAACAATTAACTAAAATAATCACCTAAAGTATCATGAATAAACAAATCAATCTGGCAGATAATCAATTAACTAAAATAATCGATGAAAATTCTATTAATGAACAGATTGAAACTAAAATCAGCAGTAGTTACCCTGGTATTCCGCACTTGTTGAAGGAATCTCTTGGTGACCTCGAAGGCATTCTCCACATGATAAGATTCTTCGTCGTTGGGATCCCAAAACTCGGAATCGTCCATGTGTTCTTCCTTTTCCCACTCGGACACTTTCAGGAAGGGATTAATCATTCCGTATTTGTATTGTGGGCATTCTTTGAGCGGTGGCCATTTGTCCTCCATTGTCAACAGCGAATTGATCTAGGGTTGGGACCTCGCTTTTCCTTCTTCCTCCCCCTTTATATAAACATAAATAAACAAATACGGAGTACATATTTTCTTTCGTCTATAATTAGATACCCTCGAAATTCATTGAAATTTCAGTAAAATTTCAACAAATTATACCTGGAGATAGCCCAAATCGAAATTTTCGGAGATTTGAGGGAAATTTTGACAGAAATTTGTTACATCCGAATATCGTTTCAGGATCGCCAGAAAAGAGAGATATCGGTGAATATCGAAGACATTTTAATCCCTATATGTTTTGGTGGGTTGAGCTGGTCTAAAATTTTGTTTGGCGCAAAATTATTGAATTGGGTCCATCTTATTCTCTTAAATATACTAAGTAGAGGTGGCAAAATTGACCCAATCCACTCGACATTTTGGCGGGCTTGCCATAGGAATCGTCGTCCGAAGTATCAGTGGGCCCACCAAGCCCAACAAGATGGCCCCAACGGACCGGCTCAATAAATCTTAGGGTATTTTAGGAGGATGGGGAGGGACGGGCTCACCATTTTCAGTCTAACAGAAATCTGGCCCGGATGGCAGCTAGGGGCGGGCAGGCAGTCAACATTGCCACCTCTACGGTACCCGTTGGACAATTGACCTATCGTATCAGAATGTTAGAAATGGTCTTTCAGGATAAGATCCTTATAATCCACCTCATCTAACATATTGAACAATAGAGGTGGTAAAATGAGTTGGATCAGTTCCCCCGATATTATGTATAAGGACCTTTTTATCTATATCCACATGGTATATAAATTTACAAGGAAATGCAGAATTTGTTGAGGCACAAAACTGCCTACACAGGCAAAATATTCACTGAATTGGATCACATAATTTGCCCAAACCATATTGCATAAGATCCACTTAAGATAAGGAAGAACATGGACAGGTGAAGTAATTATTTATAAGCAAAAATATTATTAGGGGTGGGCAATTTGGCTCTGGGTTTCGGGTATCCAACCTGACCCGCGACTTTTACCCGCTAAGGTATGATTTTTTTAGTTCATCGGGTATCGGATTAAGATCGAATCGGATACCTTATTTTAACAAAATCAACCATAAGTCACAACCTTAAAAAAACAAAAGATGATCAAATCATAAAAGATCAACTAAAAGAAAAAACAACCCGACCTGACTCGACGGGTACCCGCCGGGGTCAGCCAGTTAGGTAACTAACTCGACGAGTACCCGCAAAATCGAATTAGAAGATTGAATATTTTATAAGGTACCCGAGCCGGAAAAATCCGAAACCCCACCCCAGGCCACCCCTACATAATATATATCCAATACGATACCTTAAGCTAACATTGGCAACCATATTAATCCAACTGATAAAGCGCAATCCGGTAACCACACAATTTGAATAATAATCTACGTTATCAGAATGTAAAAACACAAGAATTACGTGGTTCGATCCGGAGATCTACGTCCACGGGCAGAAAATCACTCTTGCCGAGGTGTTTCTTTTTCTAGAATGTTGAGTTTACACGGAGTAATTCAGTACACAGAGTGCGAACCCTAATTCAGAGTTCTTTTCACCTATTTATACTACTAAATCACAACCCTAACTAAATCCCTGTAATCTTGCCCACCAAATCTGCATGGCAGTTGGGAAAAGATCATGGGCCTTGATTCACGGAACAAACCACTCACTGGGCCGGCGCGCGTTCCTGGGCCTACTGGGTCTACGCATATAGTGGGCCTTTACGCTGGGCTTGTGCATGCTGGGCCGATCAGCGGGCTCAGGTATTAACCCGACCCGAAGTAACCGAGTTATCCCTATCAGATGCCCCCCCCAGCCGAAGCGAGGAGGGAGCTTCGGTTGTCTCCGGAGTGGTACGGTAAGCAGGAAGGGCCGTGGTCACTGACCGGCCGAAGTGTTTACGGTCGAAAAAGTCGGTCCGAGTCCCCGGAGGACTTGGTGGAGCAGTTTGTGAACACGAAGTCGAGCTAGGCCGGAGTGTCGAAGACCTCTATCGGGATGCCGAACTTCCCAGAAGCAAGAAACGCGGTGTAAATATGTAACAACCTGGCTGAGGTGGGAGGTTCACCGGAGTGAGTTGCCTGGCCAACATGAAGGGAACACCGGAGTGTGGTAGCATGACCGAGGTGGAAGATACACCAGAGTGTAGTTTGAATCTTCCTGAAGAAGGGTGAGGCTGATGTGATTGGCGGCGCCATCATGAGAGAGAGGGATTTGAAGTGACACGCTCTGCAACTTCCAAGAAACCTGTTCCCCACGCGCCTTGGGAACTGTAAAGCGCGTGTGTTGCACGTTTAAATCCCCACTATTGAATTTGAATTGTTTGCATCAACGCCGTTGATTTTTGCGTATATAATTGGAGTAATTGCACAGTAACCTTTCATCTTCTTCATTGCGATTCATCAGTTTAGAAAGCGGGAAAAAGAGGAAATCTGCATTCGTGATTCATCTCCGATCAAAAAACTTCTTGAATCAACCCTTTCAAATTCAAACCAAGTAAGTATGTCTTCCTCTTCATCTTCTTCATCTTCTGCCACATCTTCGGGCTCGATTGAAGAATTAGGGACTTCGAGTACCCCGTTAGACGTCCCCCCCCTATCATATCTCATTCCGGAGAGGAATGAGGTTAGAACTGTAGATAGAGTTGATGGCTTAGAGTCCAATGTCATGTTGGTTTCGTTTTATGAATGCACAGTGGAGGGTCTTGAGGTGTCCTCTGTAGCGCTAAGGATGTCGCGAGAACAAATTTTGAGGGAGCTCCCATCTTTTTACCTTCCCTTCGACCTTGAGTACATAATCCCTACCCCCAAGGATAGGGCTTGTTGCCCACCGCAGGGGTTTATTACCATGTATATAGATCCCCTTAGAGTAGGATTAAGATTGCCGCTGTGGGACGTTGTCGTCCAACTGCTGAAATACTACGGTATTGCCCTTTGTCAATTAGCGCCGAACGCGGTGAGGCAGGTGGTTGGATTCACCGTAGTTTGTAAACAGGCCGGATTAGAGCCATCTGTAGATCTTTTTAGGTTCTTCTTCCAACTTAAAAACTTCGGGAAGTCCAAGGGGTGGTATTCCTTTAGTCCCCGAGCCCGAGGAGGGTTCAAGGTTCAGAACCCGAGCAAAGTAGAGGGGTGGAAGGAGAGGTTCATATTCGTTAGGAATAAAATAGCTTTCCCGAAGTGGAGAAGTGACGAGGTACTGGATACCGCCCCCGTGGAAAGCCCGGGGGCCGAAGTGGAGCATACGTTCCGGACAGTAGGGACTTTCAAAACCCTCTGCTCCGAGGAGGAGTTGGAGAAGGCAGGATTGAGCGTGTACTATTCGGGCAATGGGAGCGCCGAAGAGGGTAGGAGTTTTTTTCTTCCTTAATATTTGAAACTTGTCATTATGTGCAGAACTAACCATAGACCTTATATGCAGTGGGACGCTTCGGAAAGCAACCAGCAGCAGGAAGTCCCGCTAAGACTGCAGCGGCGAAGAAGAAAGGGAAAGCCGCTGAGGTGTCTCCCCGGGGGGAGATGCCACCCAGTACGCGACCAGCTGCGGGGTCTGATGAGCGGGTGATGTCTGCGGAGCCATCTCCCGTGATGAAAAGGAGGCCCGAGCCCACCGGCACTCCGTTGGCACCGTCTAAAAGACCCCGGGTAGGGGAGAGTTCGGAGGTAATACTCAAAACACTGACCATAACTTTACGTACGTGAGGTGTATAGTGTGAGGTCTGAGCTCGGTGTCGTTTTATATTCAACTTATCCAGGTAGGACAGGCGACCCTCAGTAGGCTGGGGTTTGACGGCGCGGACGCCGAGAAGATTCTGCGACTGGCCAGAGGAATAATAGATGTTGGCCTGAAGAGCGAGGTGGAGGCCAGAGAAGAGCTAGCTGCGGCAGCGCGGGATCTTCGCGCGCGAAACGACAAGCTGGCGCATGACTTGGTCGAGGCGTGGAAGAGGGCGTCTATGGTCGAAAGCGAGGCCGCGCGTCTGCACGGAGTGGAAGAGGAGAACCATGCTCTCCGAGGTGAGCTATTTCAGCAACGGGCAGAGATGGAACTTAAGGAGGCCGCCATAGTTGAGGGTCAGGGAACATTGCTGAAAGTGTTCGCCGAGAAACTATTACACTCCAGCGCGTTCCTTGACTTCCAGACGAAGTTTGTAGCAATAGGGGATAAAGCCACTCGAGCCCTGGTGTTGGAAGAGGTGAAGGAGGCGTACCCGAACGTGGACATCAATCGTCCAGAATTCGGGTATGACCCTGAAGCGGCGGCCGAGGTGGAAAAGGCTTATTACGCTGCCCTAGCGAAGCTGCCGGAGTGGCCTCTGGTGAAGGCGCTCGGGGAGAAGAAGCATCTTCTGACCGCCGCGGAAGTTGCAACCTGCGAAGCTGACCAAGACGAAGAATTTCTGGCGTTCTGCCGAGGTGAGCTGGTCACCGCTCCCCGAAGCCCCGAGGCCCCCCCACAGATGGAGGTTGAAGCCCCAGCTGCGATCGAGGCCGTCGCAGCAGCTGAAGGAGAAGGAGCCGAAGTGTCCGAGGGCCGGCGAGAGGAGTTGCCCGAAGAGACTGAGGCAATTGAGCGGGAGGTCAGTCGATCCCCGCAGATTTAAAGTTGTACTTTCTTAGAAATGTTAGGAATCATGTACTGTGTTGAACAATTGCAATCCGCCTTGTGAAATATAATCATGCTTCCCTGTCTCTTGGACTTCTTGTTTTACTTGCCTGAGCAATTTTATATCTGTTGTCGAACTGAATGTAACTCTTTACATACTTGAGAGTAATCGATCCGTTTGTCTTCGTTGTCTGTTTAGAACACCGCGGAGCTACACGAAACCATAAAGAAGCTCATGCGCTCACTTGAGTGGTTCCGCGGAGAGAAGAATCATCTGCAGACGCACGTAGTGCCAAAGCTGGAGAAGCAGATAGCCTCGGCAGAGAGGAAGGTGGTTGAGGCCAATGAAAGGGCCAAAGACTTCGAGATGAAGTATAGAACTACAGCTGCCGAGATGAGCCGCGTCCGTGTTCATCAGAAGGAGTATGAACGAATTCTTTCAGAGTTCGGTCTGCTAACTTTTGAAGAAGTAGAGGAGCGGGTTGTTGAAATCCAGAGTGACATCGCGTCATTGATGTCGAGGAGCTCTGTCGAGTCCGCGGAGCTCGTGAGGAAACGAGAAGTCCTGGAGCTGCTACTCAGTATGTATGAAGGGCTGAAGAGCCGAGGCAGGTGGAGGCCCACTGCGGAAGAATTCATTGCGAGCTCCAGTCGGGACCGAAGTACGCAGAGAGCTCCTCGGAAGGATAAGAAAAAACCATCCGGAAAGACCAAGGGCATAGTCATCCAAGAGCCAGCTCCGGTGGTCATAGTCGAAGAAGAACCCGTGGCGATTGCCGAAGAGGTAGTCGAGGAGCTGGCCAGGGAGATCGAGGTGATGGTCCCGGAGGAGTGGGACCCTGAGCAATGGGCCCAAACTCCAAGGTCTGTGCCACAACAAAGCAACCAGGCGCGGACCATAGATGAAGCCCCCAGGCAAGCGCCTAGAGCAAGTCCTCGGCGTGAGGAAACTCGAAGGGGTAACCGAGCCGGAGCCCGAGGGGATAACAGAGCCGGAGCCCGAGGTCGGGGATCTGCAAGATCCCGGAGAACCCAACGCAGACCGAGAAGCGGGTTCCAACGCCGGAGCGCTGAATATTGGCTCGGGGGCCACAGATAGTTATTTTATGTTTTTTGTGTTTTTTGTGTTTTTTTTTTTTTTTTTTTTTGCGAAGTCCTATGTAAAAAACTGTTTGATGTATAATTTTCAGAAGATAATAAGACTGTTGTAATGTGTACAAACTGGTGTAATGAATGTAACTTGTTACGAATCATTTTAATTAGGTGTTCGGGAACACGGTATGTATTAGTCAATCTCCCCGGACGGATCAGGCGGGAGTAATATACCTCCCCGGACGGGTCAGGCGGGAGTAATATACCTCCCCGGACGGATCAGGCGGGAGTAGACACTTCTCCGGTTAAACAGACGAGAAAGTGATATGAGTCCGGGGACTAATATGCAAACCTCCTCGGACGGACCGAGAGAGAGAGGTTTAATTGTCCGGAGACTAAAAATGATAATATGAATGTGTTAGGGCGTCCCCGTAACGTAAAGAATAACACAACAGGTTATATAAGCAAAGAATTTTTATTCAATTATAAGTGCCGGAGCGAACTTCAAAAGTACAAAGATGGTAAACAACTATAAAAGAAATGAAAGATAAGATAGTACTTGAGATGTGGCTATCACAGATAGAAACGCCTCAAATTGGTGACGTGCCAGCTTCGGGGAATCGGGGTCCCGTTGAGATGTTCAAGTTGATAAGATCCGGAGTCATGCGCAGCAACAACCCGGTAGGGACCTTCCCAAGAAGCGTGTAATTTTCCCTCGGGAGCAGCTTTGCTGGCTGAGTTGAGCCGAAGAACTAAGTCCCCAATACTGAACTGGGTGCCTCGGACCCGGAGGTTATAATACTGGGCAGCTCGCTGTTTGCACTTAGCCTGCTGAATGAACGATTGTTCACGGCGACTCTCAAGCTCATCCAAATTTGCCCGGATAGCCTCGTCATTATCCTCGGGCACTAAGGTAAGGAGGCGAGGACTCGGCACACTGATTTCAGCGGGTATGACGGCTTCAGAGCCGTAAGTAAGACTGTAAGGAGTCTCCCCGGTAGATGTGTGCGGTGTTGTGCGATAAGCCCATAGGACTTGTGGAAGGTTTTCAGCCCAGAGACCTTTGGCGTTATCCAGGCGCTTCTTTATTCCTGTGATAAGTGTCCGATTGGTGACCTCAACCTGCCCGTTGGCTTGAGGGTGAGCCACCGAAGTGAAAATTTGTTTGATGTGCAGTTCTTCACACCATGATCGGAATGGATCGTTGGCAAACTGTTTGCCGTTGTCCGAGATGATAGTGCTCGGGATGCCGAAGCGACAAACAATATTGCGCCACACGAATTTCAAGATATTCTGTCCAGTAATGGCTGTAAGTGATTCGGCTTCGACCCACTTGGTGAAATAGTCCACGGCAACAACCAGGAACTTCAACCCTCCCGGAGCAACGGGGAATGGGCCAACAATGTCGATGCCCCATTGAATAAACGGCCATGCACCTTGGATTCCGGTGAGCTCGGTCTGAGGCAAATGCTTTACCCGGGAGTGTAGCTGACACTTGCTACATCTAGTCACTAGGTCGTGAGCATCGTTGAACAGGGTTGGCCAATAGTATCCCCAGCGGAGAACTTTCTTGGCTAATGTCCGGGAACCGATATGACTAGCACAGGCTCCCTCATGAACCTCCCGCAGAACTTGGGTAGCTTCGGCAGGAGCAAGACACCGGAGGTTCGGTTGTAGGTACGACCGTCGATATAAAATCCCACCCTGAAAGGAATACTTGGGAGCTTTGAGAACAACTCGCCGAGCTTGTAGCTTATCAGCAGGCAGAACTCCATCTCGGAGATACTGGATGATAGGTGTCATCCAGTTCGGATCGCTGTCGCTCAGTACCGAAACTGTGGCCTCATGAATTGCTGGATGAAACAAATCTTCAACCATAATATCCGGAGATATATTAATTTGGACCGCGGAGGCCAATTTGCTGAGCGCATCTGCTCTTGTGTTTTGAGCTCGGGGTATTTTCTGGATAGTAACTGCTTCAAAAGTTGACATGAGCTTGAGTGTTAGAGCACAATACCTGACCAATGTTTCATCTTTGGCGACGTAAGTCCCCTGAATTTGCCTGGATACGATCTCGGAGTCCGTGAAGAGCTCGAGATGACGAACGCCCAAGGATTGAGCGAGCCGGAGCCCGGCGAGAACTGCCTCGTACTCCGCTTCATTGTTAGTTACCTTGAACTTGAACCGGATGACATATTTAACTTCCACCCCCTCGGGGTCGATGAGAAGCAGTCCGGCACCACTTCCTCGGACCGCGGATGCTCCATCCACGAAAAGTTGCCACTTCCAGGGTGAAGGGGCGAGGTTAGCATGGTGATGTGTAACACCGCCCCCGGGGGACTCGGAATTGTCTCCCGGGGCTTCGGCCAGGAAGTCGGCGAGTGCTTGACCCTTAATTGCTCGGCGGGGGAGGAACTGGATGTCATATTCGCCCAACTCAATGGCCCATTTGGCGAGGCGCCCAGACACCTCGGGTTTTACAAGGATCTGGCGTATAGGGTGATTAGTCAAGACACGTATTTCACGTCCTTGGAAGTATGGCCGAAGACGCCGAGCTGCCATAACAAGGGCCAAGGCGGTTTTTTCTAGAACGGAATATCGCGTCTCAGCTCCATGAAGCACCCGGCTTGCAAAATACACGGGGTGTTGAACCCCCTCCACTTCTTGCACAAGAGCGGCGCTAACAGCCTCCTCGGCGGAAGCCAGATATAAGTACAGCGGCTCTCCGGGGAGAGGAACTGACAAGGTAGGCAGCTGCTGTACATGACGTTTCAAGGCCTCGAAGGCTTCGGTGCACTCCGGAGTCCACTCAAAGGTCTTCGCTTGTCTCAGGATTCTAAAAAATGGGAGCTGGCGCTCTGCTGCTTTCGATAAGAATCTGTTTAAGGCCGCCAAACCACCTGTGAGGCGTTGAACATCCCTGAACGTTTTTTGGTGGCTCTGCTGCTTTCGATAAGAATCTGTTTAAGGCCGTTTTGTGAAACCATGTACCCGAGAAACTTCCCGGAGCCAACACCGAAGGTGCATTTTGCTGGATTGAGTCGCAAGTTATAGCGCCGCAGGGTGCGCAATGTTTCGGTAATGTCCTGCACACATGAACGATGGGAGGAGCTTTTGATGACCAAGTCATCGACGTAAACCTCAACATTACGACCTATCTGGTCGTGGAAGACGAAGTCCATTAGACGCTGATAGGTGGCTCCAGCATTCTTAAGCCCGAAGGGCAGTTTCTTAAAAGCGAAGCACCCAAAGGCAGTGATAAACGCCGTTTTGAGGGCATCCTGTGGATCCATAAAAATCTGGTGGTAGCCCTTGTACAGATCTAAGAAACAAAGTGCCACGTACCCCGTAATGGCTTCGGCCTTTTGGTCGATGGAGGGCAGAGGATAGCAGTCTTTCGGACAGTGCTTATTGAGATCGGAAAAATCAACACACATCCGCCATGCCCCACTGGTTTTTGTTACCATTACCGGATTGGATAACCAAGAGGGGTAGAATACCTCGAACAAGATGTCCGCATCTAGGAGTTGTTTCACCTCAACTCGAATGGCTTCATTTCGCTCCGGAGCGAATTTCCTCTGCTTCTGTTGGATTGGCTTTACGCTAGGATCTATGTTCAGCTTATGAGTAATCACCTCGGGAGAGACCCCGGGCATATCCAGAGGAGACCATGCAAAAACATCGGAATATTCTCGCAGGGTCTGAATAATGGCCTGATGTAGCCATGGCACATCCACGGCCCCTACTGTTACTGTCTGCTCCGGCTTAGACGGATCTAGCGGGATTTGTGCAGTGGCATTTCCTAACGAAGTACATTCCTGAGGTTCCAGAACCGATGATGCCACTTGAAGCTGCTGTTTGGGCGGAACCTTGGCAGTCTTTTTGAGTGCCACATACATGCACTCTTTTGAAACCCGCTGACTCCCGCGGATGGCCACTTCACCATGCGAGGTGGGAAACTTTAGCGCGAGGTGATATGTAGAGCATACAGCTTTGGCAGGGGTAAGCCAGTCCCGGCCAAATATCATGTTATATGGTGACGGGGAGTTCACCACATAGAAATCCACAAAGATAGTTTTTATCTTCGGATAAGTCCCCAAAGACGCTGGGAGAGTGATGATACCTTCTGGCCGGACCTCACCCTGAGTGAAAGTCTGTAGTTGCCCGGGGGCCGGTCGAAGTTGGTCTCGGGAAATCCCCATCCTTTCGAAACAGTCCGCAAATATAACACTCACCGCGGCCCCATTATCCACGAAGACGCGCCTTACCGTTATGTTAGCTACAGTCATGTCGATGACAATAGCGTCCGTGTGAGGTGTTATCTCCGGAACGGGATCCCTATCCGTGAAGCTAACTGTCTCGGACTGATTAAGGCGTTTATGATGTGGCTCCTCGGGAGGAGGACGTCGAGCTTCTGCCTTTAATGCATGTCGTGAAGCCCCGGTGGGTAGGGCTCCATATATCACGTTTATCACGTGAGGAGGTGCGTTTTCTTCGGGTCCTCCCGGAGGTGGAGGTGGTGGTGGGAGACGTGGTTGCTGGCGATTGCCAAAGTCTTGCCGCGCGTAGTTATTTGGCCCTGGCCGATTATTCTGCCACGGTGGCCGATTTTGTTGAGCGCCTCGGTCGTGATAACCTCCGCGGTTATGAGACGAACCCCCATTGTGGTTTGCCCGAGGTTGGTCACTAGTTCGAGCTACGTATTGCCGCAAGAGACCCTTCTTGAGGCATTCTTCAATCTCCTTGCCGAGTTCTCGGCACTCCTCTGTCTCATGTCCGTGATCTCGGTGGTACGCGGACCACTTTCCACGGTTCCTCTTTTCAGGAGGCGCGGTCATCCGCGGGCAAGGTCGCAGATCATTCTTGTGGATAGATAGGATTTCAGCTCGTGACTTCGTCAATGGAGTCAATTGTGGAATTTCACTTCGGGATTCTGAACGCCCCGGTGTCAGGCGAGAAAATGCACTAGGTCGAGCACTAGGCCCAGCTTGAGCCTTGTCGGATTGCCGCTTGCTAGCATGTTTCTCGCGCTTCTGGCGAGTCTGTTCATCGGCCTTAGCAAATTTGCACACTGTTTTGAACAGTGCTCGAGTTGTGACCGGAGTGTTCCGAGCTAACTCGGTGTGGAGTGCTCCGGGGCGGAGTCCATTCATAAAAGCGTTGATGGCCACATCGTCGGGGCAATTTCCCACCTTGAGGCTTACCGCTGTGAAACGGTCTAGAAACTGGGTAATGGTTTCACCGTCCCGCTGTTCCATACTCATGACGTCGGCCAGGGTGGCCATGGGCTTTGCCTGTGCTTCGAATCTTGCCCAAAAGTGCTCGGCGAGTTCTCTGAAGGAGGATACGCTGTCGCGCGGGAGAGAATCAAACCAAACCCGAGCTTCATCCTGTAAGTACTCGGGGAAAATCTTGCAATACTGGAGGGATGTGATGCTATCATGACTAAGCATGCTGTGCCTAAAAGCTCCAAGAAAATTGGCCGGATCTCCTGTGCCATTGTAAGGTGGTATGGCTGGCCGTTTAAACCCTTCGGGAAGGGAAGTGGCAATGATTTCCTGGGAGAACGGTGTGATGATCTCTCCATTGGCATCAAGGCCCAGGATTCTATCCAGTTCAACGTTGCGTTGAACTCGCTCATACTCTTGAAGATCCAGAGCATGAAGATTTGCATAGCGAACTCTCTTAGCCGCATTAAGTGGACGGCGACGATCCGCATCAGTAGGTTCCTCATTGCGAGGTCGCGATTCATTAGAACTCCCATGGTCTTCGGAAGAACCAGGTCGTTCCCATCGTAGATCATGACGCCCGCGGTGCCCCGGATCCTGTTGATCACGCGAGCGTGGTGGAGGCACCACGGGATTAGCATTATAGCTAGCAAGCCCCGCGGCAGGCCCCGCGGGACATAGGCGATTAACTGCCCAATCTTGAAGGACATGTGCATGCTCTTGTAAGAAATCTTGGAGCAGTTCTGGGGTAATTTGAATGTTTACCGGTGGTTGAGCAGCAACAATATTAGGGTTTTGCAGGTTTTGAGGGGGTGGAGGGTTTTGATTACCCTGATGATTGGATGTACTTTCTGCCGGCAATTGCCTCGGCGGCAAGATTTGATCCACGGGTGGATCCTGGTTAGATTGAGCACCGTGACGGGATTGATTCTGACGTGTTGTCACCATGACTTCCGAAGGCACTGGTATTGCAAAAAAACTACCTTGTCGTTCCCACAGACGGCGCCAATTGATAAAGCGCAATCCGGTAACCACACAATTTGAATAATAATCTACGTTATCAGAATGTAAAAACACAAGAATTACGTGGTTCAATCCGGAGATCTACGTCCACGGGCAGAAAATCACTCTTGCCGAGGTGTTTCTTTTTCTAGAATGTTGAGTTTACACGGAGTAATTCAGTACACAGAGTGCGAACCCTAATTCAGAGTTCTTTTCACCTATTTATACTACTAAATCACAACCCTAACTAAATCCCTATAATCTTGCCCACCAAATCTGCATGGCAGTTGGGAAAAGATCATGGGCCTTGATTCACGGAACAAACCACTCACTGGGCCGGCGCGCGTTCCTGGGCCTGCTGGGTCTACGCATATAGTGGGCCTTTACGCTGGGCTTGTGCATGCTGGGCCGATCAGCGGGTTCATGTATTAACCCGACCCGAAGTAACCGGGTTATCCCTATCACCAACAGATAATGAACTAATCATACTGGTATGAGCAAAAGGAGAAAGTAGCAAGTCTAAATACGTACAAACACACTTATAAATATAAGCATCAATATCAAACATTCAAACTGTAAGTATCATAATTAGGTTTAATCAACAACTCTTCAAGGTTCAATTCATCGTTGACACCTGCTGGTATATACACCATCGCATAAAAGGTCTGCGCATCAGCATCATAACCAGCACCATCAGAACAACACATAATGATTTTAGGCCAAATGTTAAAAGTACAAAATAAATTTTGTTAACTTTTTGGTATTTTGATAGATAAATGGATGTTTTTTTTTTTTTTTTTTTTTTGTCACTCATAAGTTAAAAGCTAAAAGTTGCTTAAGTATCAAACACTCCAACTTTTATATTTGACAAAAATCACTATTATTCTCAAACACTACCTACCTTTAATTTTAAGCAATTTTACCATAATCTCTATTTTTATTCACCTCTTAAAAATTAAGCAAAGGAAAACAAGCAATTTTACCATAATCTCTATTTTTAATCGCTTCTTAAAAAAATAAGCAAAGGAAAACAACCCCTAAGGGGGATTTAACTTATGAGTGGGAGAAAAAACTTTTATTACTTACAAAAATACCAAAAAATTAGAAAAAGCACCTACTTTTAACTTTTGACTTAAAATCACTTTTTTTTATTAAAATTGAATTGTTTTCCCAAACACTCAAAAGTAACTTTTCCCAAGCTATAAGCTGAAAAGCACTTGGGAAAAGTAATTGCAAACACACACACCAACACAACTACACAAGACACACTCACATTCTAAATTGCACAAACACAAACTGAACAAACACCCAAACACCATTTTCAAGGAGTGTGTGTGAGAAACAATGAAAAGGGTGACTCTGAATAAGCAACAAGTAAAAACAGGCAAAGTCATCAGATCACTTAAGATAAGGAAGAACATGGGCAAACGAAGTAATTAATTTTAAGCATACATATATATATCTCCATTACAGAAACCTAACACGTCCGACTGTCTTGACAACTGATAAAGCGCAATCCGGTAACCACGAAATTTAACGATAATCTACGCAAACAGAATGTAAAAACACAGGATTTACGTGGTTCGATCCGGAGATCTACGTCCACGGGCAGAAAATCCCTCTTGCCGAGGTGTTTCTTTTACTAGAACGTTGAGTTTACAGATAACAATCAACAATACAGAGTGCGACCCCTAATCCCGAGTTCTTTTTCCCTATTTATACTCAGCTCTTCCTAAACCCTAACTGAACCCTAACAAACTTCCTATATTCACGCCTACTTCCAGCTGTATGGCGGTTGGGAACGAATCTTCAGCCTTGATTCGCGGAACAAACTGCCTGTTGGGCCAGCGCGTGTTCCTGGGCCTGGGCCTACGCGTGCTGGGCCTTCACATGCTTGCTGGGCCTACGCGTGCTGGGCTAGTCAGTGGGCTCAAGTATTAACCCGATCCGAGAGCCAGCCCCAGTGACCATAAATGAAGAAGAACCCGCAGCGGTTGCCGAAGAGGTAGTCGAGGAGCTGGCCAGGGAAATCGAAGTAATGGCTCCGGAGGAGTGGGACCCTGAGCAGTGGGCCCAAACCCCGAGGTCCGCGCCACAACAAAGCGGCCGAGCTCGGACCAGGGGTGAAGTCCCCAGGCAAGCGCCTAGAGCGAGTCCTCGGCGTAGGGAAGCTCGCGGGGACGAGAGAGCCGGAGCCCGAGGCCGAGGAACTTCAAGGTCCCGGAGGACGCGGCAAAGATCGAGGAGCAGGCAACAACGCCGGAGCGCGGAATACTGGCTCGGGGGCCGCAGATGACTTCTTCCTTTTTTTTTTTTTTTTTTTTTTTTTTTTTTTTATGTTTGAAGTCTTATGTAAAAAACTTCTTGATGTTGTAATATTCAGAAGGTAATAAAATTGTTGTAGTGTGTACAAACTTATTTAATGAGAGCAACTAGTTACAAACCATTTTAATCGGGTGTTCGGGAACACGACAGAAAAAATTATTAACAATTTTAATTGGGTGTTCGGGAAACACAATATGGATAAATCTAATCTCCCCGGACTAATCAGGCGGGAGTAATATCTCCCCGGACGGATCAGGCGGGAGTAATATCTCCCCGGACGGATTAGGCGGGAGTAAACACTTCTCCGGTTAAACAGACGAGAAAGTGATGTAAGTCCGGAGATGATAAACGAATCCCCTCGGAAGGACCAATGAAGAGATTTACTTGTCCGGAGACCAATAACGATAATATGATTGCGTTAGGGCGTCCCCGTAACGTAAAGAAAAACACAGCAAGATATATAAGCAAAGAATTTTTATTCAATGATAAGTGCCGGAGCAAATTCAAAAGTACAAAGAGAGACAACTACTATAAAAGAAATTAATGATAAGATGGTACTTGAGATTTGGCTTTCACAGATAGAAACGCCTCAAGTTAGTGATGTGCCAGCTTCGGGGAATCGGGGTCCCGTTGAGATGCTCTAGCTGATATGATCCGGAATCGTGCGCGGCAACAACTCGGTAGGGACCTTCCCAAGATGCCTGTAATTTCCCCTCGGGGGCAGCTTTGCTAGCTGAGTTGAGCCGAAGAACTAAGTCCCCGACATTGAACTGAGTACCCCGGACCCGGAGGTTATAATACTGGGCTGCTCGTTGTTTACTCCTGGCCTGTTGAATGAATGATTGGTCACGACGATTTTCAAGCTCATCCAAATTTACCCGGAGAGCCTCGTCGTTATCCTCTGGATCCAATGCGAGGAGGCGGGGGCTTGGTACGCTGATTTCAGTAGGGATAACGGCTTCGGAACCGAAAGTAAGGCTGTAAGGAGTCTCCCCGGTAGAGGTATGCGGTAAACGCCGAGCTGCCATAACAATTGCCAAAGCGGTTTTTTCTAACACGGAGTACCGTGTCTCCGCCCCGTGGAGAACACGACTTGCGAAGTAGACAGGATGTTGGACCCCATTGACTTCGCGCACAAGTGCAGCACTAATAGCTTCCTCGGAGGAAGCTAAATATAAATAAAGCGGCTCTCCGGGGAGAGGGACTGACAAAGTGGGCAGCTGCTGTATGTGACGTTTCAAAGCCTCGAAGGCCTCGGTGCACTCCGGAGTCCACTCAAAGGACTTCGCCTGTCTCAAGATTTTGAAGAATGGAAGCTGGCGCTCTGCCGCTTTAGATAAGAACCGATTTAAAGCCGCTAAACCTCCTGTGAGACGTTGAACATCCCTGAATGTCTTAGGTGGTTGCAGTTCTAGAACATCCCGAAGTTTGGCCAGGTTGGCCTGCAAACCGTGTTGTGAAACCATATAACCCAAAAACTTGCCGGAGCCGACGCCGAAAGTGCATTTTGCTGGATTAAGGCGCAAATTGTAGCTTCGCAGGGTGCGCAATGTTTCGGCAATGTCTTGCACACATGAAGAATGGGAGATACTCTTTATAACGAGGTCGTCAACGTAAACCTCGACGTTGCGGCCAATCTGGCCGTGGAAAACCCGGTCCATGAGACGCTGGTATGTGGCTCCGGCGTTCTTGAGCCCGAAGGGTATTTTCTTAAAAGCATAGCACCCAAAAGCAGTGATGAATGCTGTCTTGATGGCATCTTGTGGATCCATAAAGATTTGGTGGTATCCCTTGTACAGATCTAAGAAACAAAGTGCCTCATACCCAGTGATGGCCTCGGCCTTTTGATCTATGGAAGGTAGGGGATAACAGTCCTTCGGACAATGTTTGTTGAGGTCGGAGAAGTCGACGCACATCCGCCATGCCCCACTGGATTTAACCACCATTACTGGATTCGATAACCAGGAGGGGTAATATACCTCGAACAGGATGTCCGCATCCAAAAGTTGTTGCACCTCGATTCGAATTGCGTCATTTCGCTCCGGGGCGAATTTCCTTTGCTTCTGCTGGATAGGCTTTATGCTGGGATCAATGTTCAGCTTGTGTGTTATTATGTCGGGAGAGACCCCGGGCATATCCAGGGGAGACCATGCGAAGACATCGGAATATTCTCGCAAGGTCTGAATTATAGCCTGATGTAACCATGGCACATCCACGGCTCCGACGATTACTGTATGTTCCGGCTTGGACGGATCAAGCGGGACTTGGGCAGTGGCATCCCCCAATGAGGTACATTCCCGAGGTTCCAGAGCCGATGATGCTACCTGAAGCTGCTGTTTAGGAGGAGCTTTAGCAGTCTTTTTGAGTGCTACGTACATACATTCTTTTGAAACCCGCTGACTCCCGCGGATAGCCACTTCGCCATGCGAAGTGGAGAACTTTAGTGCAAGGTGATATGTGGAACATATGGCTTTGGCTGGGGTAAGCCAGTCCCGGCCCAATATCATGTTGTACGGTGACGGGGAATTCACCACATAAAAATCCACGAAGATGGTTTTTATCTTCGGATAGGTTCCCAGGGATGCCGGGAGAGTAATAACTCCTTCTGGCTGGACTTCACCCTGGGTGAAAGTCTGCAGTGGCCCGGGGGCCGGCCGAAGTTGTTCCCGAGGAATCCCCATCCTTTGGAAACAGTCGGCAAATATAATACTCACCGCGGCTCCATTATCCACGAAGACTCGCCTTATTGTTATATTGGCTACAGTCATGTCGATGACAATAGCGTCAGTATGAGGCGTTATCTCTGGAACCGGGTCTCTATCCGTGAAGCTGATAGTCTCGGATTGATGGAGGCGGTTATGACGTGGCTCCTCGGGAGGAGGACGTCGAGCCTCTGCCTTCAAGGCATGTCGCGAGGCCCCGGTGGGAAGGGCCCCATATATCACGTTTATTACGTGAGGAGGCGCGTTGTCTTCGGGTCCCCCCGGAGGAGGAGGTGGCGGAGGAAGACGTGGTTGCTGGCGATTGCCAGAATCTTGCCGTGCGTAGTTATTGGGCCCCGGCCGATTATTCTGCCACGGCGGCCGATTCTGCTGTGTGCCGCGGTCATGATATCCACGATTATTGGACGACCCCCCATTCTGACCTGTCCGGGGCTTGTCATCGGTCCGCGCAATGTATTGGCGCAAGAAACCTTTCCTCAGGCATTCCTCTATTTCCTTGCTGAGTTCTCGGCACTCCTCTGTCTCGTGCCCATGATCTCGGTGGTACGCACACCACTTTCCGCGATTCCTCTTCTCAGGCGGCGCAGTCATCCGCGGACAAGGTCGCAGATCGTTCTTGTGAATAGAAAGGATCTCGGCTCGTGACTTCGTCAACGGAGTCAATTGTGGAATATCGCCTCGGGATTCTGAACCCCCCGGGGTCAGGCGGGAAAATGCGCTAGGTCGTGGACTAGGCCCGGTTTGTGCTTTGTCGGACTGCCGCTTGCTAGCGTGTTTCTCACGCTTCTGGCGAGTCTGCTCCTCTGCCTTAGCAAATTTGCACACCGTTTTGAACAGTGCTCGGGTTGTGACTGGTGTATTCCGAACTAACTCGGTGTAAAGTGCTCCGGGACGGAGTCCATTCATGAATGCGTTAATGAGTACGTCGTCGGGGCAATTCCCCACCTTGAGGCTTACCGCTGTGAAGCGATCAAGAAATTGGGTAACGGTTTCACCATCCCGCTGTTCCATGTTCATGACATCGGCCAGTGTGGCCATGGGCTTCGCCCGCGCTTCGAACCGTGCCCAAAAGTGCTCGGCGAGTTCTCTGAAAAAAGATACGCTGTTGCGTGGGAGAGAATCAAACCACACCCGAGCTTCATCCTGTAAGTACTCAGGGAAAATCTTGCAATACTGGAGGGATGTAATGTTATCATGGCTAAGCATGTTGTGCCTAAAAGCTCCAAGAAAATTGGCCGGATCTCCGGTGCCATTGTAAGGTGGTATGGCTGGCCGTTTAAACCCTTCGGGAAGGGAGGTGGCCATGATTTATTGGGAGAACGGTGTGATGATATCTCCATTGGCATCGAGGCCCAGAATTCTGTCCAGTTCAACATTGCGTTGAACTCGCTCATACTCTTGAAGGTCTAGAGCATGAGGATTAGCATAGCGAACCCTCTTAGCCGCATTAAGTGGACGGCGGCGATCCACATCAATAGGTTCATCGTTGCGAGGTCGTGATTCGTTAGAACTCCCGTGGTCCTCGGAGGAACCAGGTCGTTCCCGTCGCCGATCCTGGCGTTCGCGGTGCCCCGGGTCATGTTGATCACGCGAGTGCTGACGAGGTGGGGGCACCGCGGGATTAGCATCATGGCCGGCGGGCCCCGCGGCAGGCCCCGCGGGATGTAGGCGATTAGCTGCCCAATCTTGAAGAACATGTGCATGCTCTTGTAAGAAAGCCTGGAGCAATTCTGGGGTAATTTGAATGTTAACCGGTGGTTGGTCAGCAGCGGGATTAGGGTGTTGCATGTTTTGAGGGGGTGGACCTTGATTGCCCTGATGTTGAGATGTACTTCTTGCCGGCAATTGCCTCGGCGGCAAAACCTGATCCACGGGTGGATCCTGGTTGGATTGATCACCGTGGCGGGATTGATTCAAACGAGTTGTCACCATGATTCTGGAACACGCTATGAACGTCAAAAATTGCTTGCCGTTCCCACAGACGGCGCCAATTGATAAAGCGCAATCCGGTAACCACGAAATTTAACGATAATCTACGCAAACAGAATGTAAAAACACAGGATTTACGTGGTTCGATCCGGAGATCTACGTCCACGGGCAGAAAATCCCTCTTGCCGAGGTGTTTCTTTTACTAGAACGTTGAGTTTACAGATAGCAATCAACAATACAGAGTGCGACCCCTAATCCCGAGTTTTTTTTCCCTATTTATACTCAGCTCTTCCTAAACCCTAACTGAACCCTAACAAACTTCCTATATTCACGCCTACTTCCAGCTGTATGGCGGTTGGGAACGAATCTTCAGCCTTGATTCGCGGAACAAACTGCCTGTTGGGCCAGCGCGTGTTCCTGGGCCTGGGCCTACGCGTGCTGGGCCTTCACGTGCTTGCTGGGCCTACGCGTGCTGGGCTGGTCAGTGGGCTCAAGTATTAACCCGACTCGAAGTGACCGGGTTATCCCTATCAACAACCATAATAATCCAACAGATCATGATCTAATCATACTGCTAGGACCAAAAGGAGAAACTAGCAAATCTAAATACGTACAAACACTCACAGATGTATATATGCATCAACTTCAAACATTCAAACGGTAGGAGCATCACCATCAGGTTTAATCAACAACTCTTCAAGTTTCAATTCATCATCGTCACCTGGTGGTGAATACACCATGGCATAAAAAGTCTGAGCATCAGAAGTAGCACCATCAGAACCAGCACCATCGGAACCAACACCAGCTTCTTCCTTAGCTTTAATGGTGTAAAGAAACATCATGTGAGCAGTAAAAATAATCCTCTCAATACTACAGAGCTTGTAGGGTTTCTGAGTCTGCCATTGAAGTAAGAAAAAAGTCTTAGAAGAACAATAGGGTGATACAAGATAGACGGAAGAGATTGAAAACCTAATACACACGCACCTTCTCACTGATTTTCTCAATCACAAATTTTACTTCGTTCATCAAACAATCAGAAACTCTATCATTCCGGGCTAGCTCACCTTGCACATCGAGGGGTGTGAAAGGAGAGTCGAAAATATCAGGAGGCCTGCAATCTACCTCATAACCCTACCAAGGAATTTCAGAACAGTTACATATTGGGAGACAAGGTATAATGCCCTTGTCAGATAGTGCCAACCCTCTTTTTTACTTAGTTGACTTTTTTCTTGATAATATGCCCCAAAATGACCAACTTGCCCTTTTGTTAAAAAATGCTCTTCATTATTCTGATAAAACTAGCGAGCATTCTTTTATTTCAATACAGTCCTTATATTTTATCCTTTTGGTTTTGTCCAAATAAATTTCCGTCCTATATTTTCTTAATTATAAATTAACCCCAAAATTAATTTTCTCATGCAAAATTAATCTTTAGTATTATGGAAATAGTCCATTACGACCATATCAGGCCCATCATGCTTCCGTCAATTAAATTCTTGAAACATAAACCAAGTTTCATACCTTTTTGACCGAATTGCCGTCGGGTCGTATCCACCGGTTTTTACGAACTGCTCCTCACAGCCCAACCACTCGATCGCAACCTATGGTTCCAGACGTAGATTCCTTCAACAGCAACCAGCACAACCTCGATTCGTTTTCTACCTCGAGGCGTACGGTATTCTCCTTGGTTAATGAACAGAAATAAAACTTTGGAAGATGATGAACAAAAGCCCAACTTTTATTAAGAAATCATGAAAATATTATTACATTAGTACATCTCCTTTTGGGAGGAGACGACCTGTTTAGCTACTCATGGTAGCTACACTCTTCTTATACATACACTCGCAAACTAGAATGGAAAGACTGGAAACTAACTATTACAATGTTTATTTTGTTGTAAGAAAACAGAGGGGAATGCTCGATGCCTTCTGCTTCCTTCTACCCTGTATTTATAGAGGTTCAAGACCTCTATCCTTGAATTATTGCATCCAGCTGTAAGCCTTTGATTGGCTCTTCAAATTTTCTGGATGCAACATCTTATCTTGTTCACATGCATGTGGTCCCTTCTTCACATGGTTCACATGCTGTGGACCCTTGCTTCACATGCAGCCTTCAATTATTCTGCAGTGAGTGATTCCACCTTTTGTCGTTTTGGGTGGATGCAATTCTCGTGACTCATCCCATTGCTGTTTGTAGGGGACCCCTTTTTTAATTTTTTCTGGGTGGTCCCCTTGGCATCTTCTGCTTTCGCAATGGCTCCTTCTCGTTCCTCTTTCCTTTGTCATTGATGACAGGGAAAGCTTGCCCAAACAGTGCCTTTTCTTGTTCCGGGCACCTGGAACAAATCCGACTTGTCCACCGTCCGTTATGTGCCATATTGCAATATTTCCGGGCGGTCTCTGAACTTGCCGGCAGCTCGTTTTTCCATAACATATCTCTTTTCTGCTCAAAGATGTTCTCCGCATATGGAGAAGTTTTGGATGTCATGGTGTTGATCAAGAGAGATCCATTCGCCGTCTTGTGGAAGACTTTGAAACTCCCTTTAATCTTTCTCATCTCCATGAGACAAACCCATATGCCCCATGCTCTCCTCGTGGTAATATCATCCTCCGTAAAGGTTGATACTAAAGGAATCTTGTGATCTTGGGCAGACATGTTTTTGTTGGCCTGCCTAGGATCAGGTCTTTGCAGCTTAATGAAATGGAACGCTGGATAAGACTCATTCTTGTATGGTTCTGGAGCCGCTGATGTAAACTTTAGCTCCAGAATATCTCCTCGTTCGAGATGGTTGTTATTTTCCCATGTTTCGAACACAGCATTAAAAATCCATCCCGGAAGTTTTGAGATTTCCGAAAAACCTGGTGCGACAGTATAAACCGAAGCTAGAGCTCCGAAATCATACCATTCTTTTACTTCTTGTGGACTGGCTCCGGGGTTCGTCCACATTCTTGGATATTTACCAGATCTATCAATCTGGCATCTTGCTGGGTTAACTCCAGCTCCTGTGAGAATTTTCTCCCATGTTCTTTGGTAAACCTGAAAAGGAGAAACTTTAAGCTCGTTAATATCAATCTTAGAGGTACCAGCCATTGGCCTAAGATTGATCTCTCTCTCTTTTACCCCAGAGGTGATGGGTTGGCTTGAAACATCAGGAGGATTAACCTCCGTCTGCTCAATTGCTTCTTCGGTTAGATCCGTATAGGGATCCAACTTAGAACTCGTGCTCACAGTACTTGAATCTGTGGCGACCGGGTTAGGGGCCCGTTCCCGAAACTCGACTTTTTGCTTCCCTGAAGAGGCTTCCCGTCGGATAGGAATAATCAGGCTGTCCCAAAGGCAACTACTTGCCAGTCTGGTAGCCTTCATCGCGCTGTGGACTTTTAACAAGTCCTCTTGTTGTACTCGACCCGCGACTTTGGCTTGAATATCCAAATCGTTGATCCTCTTGTCAAGCTCCTCCAAGCGTTCCTGGAGATGATTGTATCCTGTTAGGATGGAGTTGGCTTCACTGGACTCCATCTCTCGTTAAAAAGTCTGCAAGAACATTCTCATGAAACTTTATAATGACAACCTCATAATCGAAGTATTGACAATCAGCTTGCCATCTAAGTAATCTAGCTTTCTCAGGTTTAGATTCAATATTTTTTGTTAAGAAAGCTTTAACACTCGTGTTATCAATTTTAAGAATGAATTTCTTAGGCAGTAGGAATAATGGCCATTTTCTGAAAGCCTTTCGCACTGCAAAGAATTCCTTCTCATTGATATGCCATCTTGCTGCTTCATTTTCTCCAAAGAGACCGCTGCAGTATCGGCATGGCACTTCTCCATTCGGGGTAGCTTTGGTTAATACTGCTGCCCACCAATGATCACTGGCATCTGTATAGAGTACCAATTCTTCATCATCGTTTGGTATTGCAAGCTTTGGAAGATCTTTACAGATCTCTTTAAGTTGTAATACTGATTCCTGGTGCTCTTTTTCCCATTTGAAATCTGCATCTTTCTTTAACAATGGACTAAACACCTTCCTGTATTTTGCCAAGTTTTTAATAAACATCCCGGCAAAATTGACAACTCCAAGAAAACTTTGAAGTTGCTTCTTGTCTTTGAGGTCCTCTGGAAATCCCTGCACCTTCTCTACTATATGTTTTTGAAGGATGATTCCAGACTCATCGATCTCGATCCCAAGGAACTCGATCTGTCTAGTGGCGATTACTGCTTTCTTTTCTGATAGCACTAATCCTTCCTTATGTCAAACTTCTGAAAAGATCTCCAGATGTTTGATGTGTTCCTTCATATTCTTTGAAGCGATGAAATTAAAATAATCCTTGAACAGATTATCCATCTTCCTTTGATATATCTGGGTGATACAATAGGGTGATACAAGATAGACGGAAGAGACTGAAAACCTAATACACACGCACCTTCTCACTGATTTTCTCAATCACAAATTTTACTTCGTTCATCAAACAATCAGAAACTCTATCATTCCGGGCTAGCTCATGTTGCACATCGAGGGGTGCGAAAGGAGAGTCGAAAATATCAGGAGGCCTGCAATCTACCTCATAACCCTACCAAGGAATTTCAGAACAGTTACATATTTATCTGTAATCTGTAATAATAAAAAGTCCCCCTCAAATGTCATGAATAAACTTCAGTCGGCAGATAAATCAATTAACTAAAACAATCACCTCAAATGTCATGAATAAACCCATCAATCAGCAGATAAAACAATTAACTAAAATAATCACCTAAAGTATCATGAATAAACAAATCAATCTGGCAGATAATCAATTAACTAAAATAATCGATGAAAATTCTATTAATGAACAGATTGAAACTAAAATCAGCAGTAGTTACCCTGGTATTCCGCACTTGTTGAAGGAATCTCTTGGTGACCTCGAAGGCATTCTCCACATGATAAGATTCTTCGTCGTTGGGATCCCAAAACTCGGAATCGTCCATGTGTTCTTCCTTTTCCCACTCGGACACTTTCAGGAAGGGATTAATCATTCCGTATTTGTATTGTGGGCATTCTTTGAGCGGTGGCCATTTGTCCTCCATTGTCAACAGCGAATTGATCTAGGGTTGGGACCTCGCTTTTCCTTCTTCCTCCCCCTTTATATAAACATAAATAAACAAATACGGAGTACATATTTTCTTTCGTCTATAATTAGATACCCTCGAACTTTCTTAAAAGTTTTTCACAAGTCATATATCCTCAATTTTCCAAGTCTTATATATTTGAAGACTTAATAAAAAATATTCTCATCGTTCCGAGATAATTTGCACACTCCTTTCGGCACATAGAATAGAAAATACTTGTTTTTTGCTTTTTAGTTAATTTTTTCAAAGATAGAGATTGAGGGTAGAAATTTTAAGGGTGGAGATGGTAAGAGAAATTTCATTTTTTAAGGGTATGCAAATTATCTCGGAACATCAAAAAAGAAAAAAAGGTATGCAAATTATCTCGGAACGGAGGAAGTATGCATCTAAATTCTGAGTAGAGTAATGATACAATGTACAACTCTGAAAATATGAGAACAAACATCATTAATGAATAAGTTATAAATTGTAACCTATTTAGGGAGGAGTTTTTAAATATGCAAGAAACTTATTAGTTCAAGTGGGAGAGTATCTACTACCTAGGCCTTTAGTCTTGGGTTCGAGGGGATGGAGTTACCGTGGGAGAAGGAGAGGATTTTTCTTTCTTTCTTAGATTAGGAGAAAATTTTTTTTAAAAAAAGTTAATTATATGATTTTTGAGAGATGTGATGGGCCGTAAATAGGCTCGGGTCTTTAAATTATTACTAAAATTATATTACGCATAAATATTGAAGTCAGAGATCATAAATAAGTTTGAAATCTTTAAATAGTACTTGAAGGTTGTGTTTTTAGCATACCATGGTGATCAACAGAAGATGGGTTATCACTAACTAATGTTGAATTTTTCTTGTGCAAGAAAGTGTTTTGTCATGGGCGAGAGTCACAAGTCAATGGTACACGTCTCTCTCATACATCACACCCCAACATTTTCTTCGGAACTGACATGTTTCAACTTCTCAGGAAAGACGCTACAAAATTATTTTACAACTTCCGCATGACATAATTGAGATATTGTTTATTCCGAGTCGGCGCAAAAATTAGAAACACATGCGTCGATTCCTAATGTTTTCATATTTCTTTTCAATTGAGAAACATGCGTTTTTAGGTTAAGTCGTTATTGTTGCCATCCACTCATCAATCATATTTGCATAACCGTATCTATTAGCATTTACAACTATTTATACTCTAATTTCTCACGTACTCCCAAAAGAATAGATCCTTATTTTACTAACCGCTACAACCCATGGCTTAAAACCAATTTATCAAGTTATGAATTCAAATTGTTGTTTACTATCGTCAGGAACATATCTCCTCTATGAAATACTCCATCCATGACTCCCTTCTCCTTCGTGACCATCAAATAAAAAGGTAGACAATGTGCTTTAGATTGGTTTATTTTTACTCAGTCCTGCACATCTAAGCACAACCAAGATATCAAAATTCAAGTATATATTTCAGAACAACAAATAAGTAGGCTCAGTTTTAACTTTATCTACGTTCTGTTTCATAACAATTCAATTTACCATATTTTTCTAAGGGTGATTCTGTGATATCAATACCCATGAAAACTTTTTAAGTAATTTACAAGTTATAAATGGGAACTCCTAATTATTGCTTACGAGTTCAGTATTTTTATAGCATATAATTGAATGGGAATCAATGCATTACTGAAAATTGAATCTAACTTTTGACTGAAAATTAGTAGTCAAACAAATAGCATCTCTAGACATTAGCTAATTGTTTTTTTATGTTTTGTTAATTCAACCACACGATTTCGTGTTTATTCTGCAACAAAAGTTTAAGAAATATTAAACGGCATTCTTACAATCGTTTTCTTGATAAATTCTTGGTAAATAATAGATACGTCCGACCATTCAATTGATGTACTTTTAAATTTTGATCGTATTTTGATTCATATAGTCGATCTATTTAGGTAATTTAATTTATTTGTAAATTTTAACTGATTTTGACTTATATAGTTGATCGGTCTAGGTGTTTTCGTCTAATTTGTAAACTTTGATCGCTTTTGACTTTTATAGTCGACCGGTTTAGGTACATCCGTCTAATGCGCAAACTTTGACCGATTTTAACTTATATAGCCGACCGATCTAGGTACTTCCTTATAATTAGGAAGCTTTGACCGGTTTTGACTTATGTAGTCGATCGGTCTAAGTACTTCCGTCTAATTTGAAAATTTTGACCGATTTTGACTTACATAGTCAATCGGTCTAGGTACCAAACTTTGACCGATTTTGACTTATATACTTGATCAGTCTAGGTACTTCCGTCCAATTTGTAAACTTTGACCAATTTTGACTTATATAGTCGACCGATCTAGGTACTTTCGTCTAATTTGTGAACTTTGACCGATTTTGACTTACAAAATAACCAGTCTAGCTACTTCCGTCTAATTTGAAAATTTTGACTGGTTTTGAGTTATATAGTCGATTGGTCTAGGTACTTCCGTCTAATTGCAAACTTTGACCGATTTTTACTTACAGAGTCGAACGGTCTAGGTACTTCCGTTTAATTTGCAAACTTTGACCGGTTTTTACTTACTTACATAGTTGACCGATCTAGGTACTTCCGTCTAATTTGCAAACTTGGACCAATTTTGACTTGCATAACCGACCGATCTAGGTACTTCCGTCTAATTTGCAAACTTGGACCAATTTTGACTTGCATAACCGACCGATCTAGGTACTTCCGTCTAATTTGCAAACTTTGACCAGATTGGACTTACATAGCCGACCGATCTAGGTACTTCCGTCTAATTTGTAAACTTTGACCGGTTTTAACTTATACAATCGACAGATCTAAGTACTTCCTAATTTGCAAACTTAAGGTAATTCCGTCTAATTTGGAAACTTTGATCGGTTTAACTTATACAATCGACCAGTTTAAGTAATTCCATATAAATTGCAAATTTTGGCCGACTTTGACTTATACACTCGATCGATCTAGGTAATTCAGTCTAATTTGCAAACTTTGACCGGTTTTAACTTACATAATCGACCGATCTTGGTACTTTCGTCTAATTTATAAACTTGGACCAATTTTGACTTACATAGTTGATCGGTCTAGGTACTTCTGTCTAATTTGCAGACTTTGACCGATTTTTTGACTATATAGTCGATCAGTCTAGGTACTTCCATCTAATTTGCAAACTTTCATCGATTTTAACTTATATAGTCGATCGATCTAAGCAATTATGTCTAAATTGCAAACTAATAGGGATAATTTTGTTATTTCACAAATTTGTAATGGGACCTCTGATTATTATACTGTAAATCTGGTTTTATAATAATTGTAATTAATTATGTCCATTTAGTGAGTTTATGAAATTTGTGCTTTTCACCTTTGGCTCAAAACATAACATTGAAAGTTTTCTTTTGGCTATTGTTATTAAATCAATTACAGGAAGATGAAAAGAAACTCCAAGAACAGAAACATGATTTTTGTCTTCCTTTCTCCTTCCGTAGATCCATCTTTTGTCTTGCCATCTTCTTTAGCATATGGTTCCCTTCCACCTGAAATCGATATTATCCTACAATCAACTAGATCTACAATTACCACCTTCAAACCCAATTGTCTTCTTAGACTAGACAATTTACTTTTTTTTATTCCGCCTGATTTCAGCGATCTAGCTGGTTTATCCTCTGTAATTCGCGGCTAACAACTGCATAGACGCTCTCTTCGGCCCTCTAAACCACGGTAGCTCCGGATACTGATTATTAACCCGGCTAAAAGTTGACTCTGGTGATGGCCGAGGAAGAGTTCTGAGCAGCCAAAATGATCATCTATGAGGTGGACTCGGATTTGAAAAAATGGGAGTTTGGAGTGAAAGGGTTATGGCTCAGAAGTTAGAAAGACGGTAGACTTCTAACTCAAAAATTCGGAGTACTGGGAAGATGGGATAGAGACGGAGTGAAAAGTTGAGATGGAGTGAAAAACAGTAATTGAGGGTCATTAATGGCTACTGAAAAAGCACTTTGGAATTGTCACTCTTCCAGAATTTTTCAATACCAACAATACACTTATGCATTTTTTTATAAGAAAAGAAAACATCAACGGTGGAGATAAAATCATCAAGGATCTAACAGCTATTAGAAGGAATTAGTATTGGTACCAATTGGGTACTAAAATTGGACTCTTTTTTTGAAATTGTTTATCTAACTTAACATTGTTTTGTTACTAAGATAAGATGCATCTATTTATGGCTCATTTGGTAGCCCTTATAAGGCCTGGTAATATAAGTTATCCGGCCTAATCGTTTGTTTGGTACCCATACAGAATATCATAGTAAAAACAAGAGGCCCTGTATAAATCTCCTATTAACCCTTATATACAATCACACCAAATTGACCGGATAAGTTATAGGGGGTACTATAGCAACCTTTGACTAGTCATTTTATCCCAAAAGTACCCCAAAGTTAAGAAATTCCCTAGTTCCAGTACTCTCCATTTCAACCCTAGTTCTTCGTCGCAGCCATAACCCTTTCATTTCCCATCTGCAGATCGTCGAGCAACACGAAGTCGTCTTACTCTTCAGCAATCGAAGGTAATTGACACTCCCACTGTAGTTACTGCCTTCGTTTTCTTATCTTCTATTCCTACATTCTAATGTCTATTTTTTTACGTGAATCTCCGCCATTGATTTCGACTTTTCCAACTAATTACCCATGGACGCTCTGCGTGATTTTTGGAGCTGAATAGGTACTTCGTTTTTTTTTTTTTTTGTTTTGGCAAAAACCACCAGTATGATGGAGGGGTTAGGTCGACCCCCAACCTATCTATATATTAACATCAAGAGATTTACAATAGCTGAATATCACGAGATAAAAGGAACTAAGTAGGAAATTTAAAGTTGGGATATCCCCGAGCATCTAATAACAAATGGCCATGAAGGCTTTTACAAGCTATGCTATTACAGAATTCTGCCGAAGCCTTCGTTTTGACTACCATATTGGCCAAATGATCCGCGACGCCATTGCCTTCTCTATGAATATGTGAGACTCGCAATTCCATCCCCTTAGCAAGTTTCCAAATGGCTGCCAAGCTTGCTTGGTATGACCAGTGCCCTATCGTGTTATTTCGCAGCATATGATATATCGAAAGAGAATCAATTTCAAGCCATACTTTTTTCCAACCCTTTTTAGCACATATGTCAAGTGCCTCAACTATTGCAATCAATTCTGCTGCCATTGAATCTTTAACTCTCAAGAATTTATAAAATGCGTATACCAAGTTTGCCTCAGAATTTCTGATTATACCACCAGCCCCGGCCAAGTCGGGATTTCCTTTCGATGCCCCATCAGTATTTATTATTGAAAAAATCATCACTTGGGGGTTTCCATTGGACCAAAAGAGGTTTTTTTTTTTTGGAAATTTCCACATTTCAGCAAGGTACCAATAGCCTCTCCAAAATCCAACAGGGAGCAAATTCGTATTAGCCAACTCTCTAAGCTTATTCACTACCTGCTCCTGGATATGAGAAGCAGATGGTACTTTGCCCTGAAATTTGGCACTGTTACGCGCACACCAGACGTACCAGAGCACAAGGAAAGGCAGAATAATACAAATATGCTCAGGACACTGTTTTTTAGAGAACCAGAAGGCTATCAAATTAGAAACAGAAATATTAGAAGGCACAATAAGGTGGAATAGAGCAGCAAAATATGTCCACACTTGCCAAGAAACAGGGCAATGTACAAAAGTATGGTTAGCCTCTTCACAAGAATTATGACACAGATGACACCAAGACATAGCCACAAAATTTTTTTTTGCAAGATTATCATCAAGGGACAAATAGTTATTGATTAATCTCCAAATGAAAATAGATTGGGAGCTGAGAATGGTTTTGGGCCACATCATTGACTGCCAAGCCGTTAAGGGCTTGGACAGAAGTAGGAGTAAAAGTAAAGAGGCCATTTGAAAAAAGTTTCCAAACAGGTATATCATGAGCTTCTAGATTAATCACAACAGAGCAAATGTCATCAATGATAGTGTTAGGAAAAATGTTCGTAGTTTGGACATATCCCAGGAACCATTGATCCAATAGTTATGTACTCTATCATCACAATTAAACACTCCCACATACTGACATAGAGGTGAAGATGAGCACCACCTATCAAACTAGAAAGAAATGTTACATTTATCGATTCTCCAAAAGATATGCTGTTATGTAAAATCCTGCACTTTCAACATCCTTTTCCAAAAATGGGACTGGTTACAGCCTGTATCAACATAAGAAGGATGAGATTGTTTCACATATTTACTATGAAGATATTGACACCAAAGAGCATTTGATGTTCTTAATTTCCACCATGCATATACAACAAAAGCTCTGTTAGTATCAAAGAGATTTCTAACCCTAAGACCCCCTTCCTTCTTAGGATAGCAAAGCTTATCCCAAGAGGCCCAATGGATCTGTTTGTGTTCGGCATTAGACCCCCACAGAAAACCATTAAATAATCAGTGAAATCTATCAATTACAGACTTAGTAGCTCCAAGTACTCTAAGAGTGTACATCGGGATAGAATTTAAAACACTTTTAATGAGTTCTAATCTTCCCCCTATACTTAAAAATAGTTTGTCCCAACCACGAAGTATGTCATTGATTTTTTCAAAAAGCTCTTGAAAAGGAACATTTTTCACTCTTCCTTTAAAAAGAGGAACACCTAAGTACTTAAAAGACAACTTTTCTTCCATAAATTTGGACAAAGAGAGGATTTGATTCTTATTATAGCTGAAAACATGTTTGCCAAAGATAACAGTACTCTTGAAAAAGTTTATTTTCTGCCCAGAAGCTTTTTCAAAACAAGAGAGAAACTGCAGTAGCTTCTTGAAAGTAGAAATTTTAGCAGAAGAGAACACAACAGTGTCATCAACAAAAGATAATGAAGGCACCCTCATACCTCTTTTATTGAAACTTAAGTCAGGATAGCTATCAAAGAGTTCCATAAGGCCCAAAGACAAAATGTTTGAAAAAATAGCAAATAAGCTAGGAGAAAGTGGATCCCCTTGCCTTATTCCTCTACTTGACTTAAAAAACCAGAAAGAGATCCATTTATCAAAAGAGAGAACCAAAAGTTACTAATGACATTAGCAATATAAGTGACAAAAAGATCAGAGAATCCCATCTACCTCAGAATTTTATATAAAGCAGACCATTCAATGCGATTATAGGCTTTCTGCAAATCAAGCTTCAATATCATCTTACCATTCTTACTCTTACTATGAAGCTCATGGACCATTTCTTGGGCAAGAATTATGTTATCAGCAATGTCTCTAGTGGGGACAAAACCACTTTGAGCACTAGGGATCAATGTAGGGAGGAGAGAAGCTAACTTATTATTAACCAGCTTAGTCATTATTTTATTAATAACATTACAAAGACTTATAGGCCTAAAATCTGCCCAACCAGCTGGATGAGACTTTTTAGGAATGAGAGTTATGGAAGTACAAGTAAAACTTCTAAATATAGGAACCCCTAGCAAGAATTCTTGCACTGCTTCTAGCATATCATCCTTTATGATGTCCCAACAGAATTGAAAAGACAAGGCTGAAAACCCATCCGGGCCAGCCATATTGTCTTTATCAATACTGTTAATGACTTCATAAAGTTCATCCAGACTAGGTGGACAGCACAGCTTAGCAGGCTGAGTCTCATTCACAACAGGTTTGATAGTACTGAAAATGTATCCAAATCCCAAGGTTCAGAAGTGAACATTTTTTCAAAGAAATCATAAGCAGTTTTATTAATTTGATCAGGTTCCTTGATACACATACCATCAACCTGAATTTCATTAATTCTGTTTTTAAATCTTTTTTTTTTTTTTTTTTTTTTTTTTTTTTTTTTTTAACTAGAGCATGGAAATAGGCAGTGTTTTTCTCTCCCTCCCTAAGCCATTTACAGGCAGCTTTTTGTTTCCAAAATGATTCCTCTAAAGCAAGGGCAAAAGTCAATTCAGCTTGCCTCTGCTCAAGAGCAATCAATTGGGAATCAAAGGGATCACTCAAGTAGGCAGCTTCCTGATCTAACAGGAGCTTCTCAGCTTGTGCAATCCTGTCAAAGATATTCCCAAATACCTCTTTATTCCAACTTTTCAGACACTGCTTAAGTCTGAAAAGCTTTTGCTGGATTTTAATCATACTCTTTTGCAACAATGGCTGATTCCAAGAATCTGTCACTGTTTGCTTAAAGGTTTGATGATGAGTCCAAGCATTGAGGAATCTAAAGGAGGATTTGACAGACATGTTGACAGAAGAAAAGGGACATAAGCAAGGGACAATGGTCAGAAGGCCCTTTAGACAGATGCTTAACCTCAAATTTATTAAACAATTCACACCACTTAGAAGAAATTAATGCTCTATCAAGTCTTTCAAACACATGGTTAGCATGCCATCTGTATGGAAGACTTGTATAGCCAGCATCCTCAAGGCCACAATCAATTAGCACCTTATTGAAGTCATCCATAGATTACAGTTTGAGGGCATCCCCCTCCCTTTTTTTCCTCAGCTAGGTACTTCGTTAGATTTTCCGTTTCATGCTTGTTTGATACAGATTTAAAATTGGAGATTGAACTGTCTAAAGGAACCAATTCTTTTCTTCTTCTTCTTCTTCTTCTTCTTCTTCTTCTTATTATTATTATTATTATTTTTTTCCTCTCTCTTTTTTTTCTTTTTGCTGTAAATGGCTCGGACAATTTAACCATCCGAAGGATTCTAGTTGTCGGACTATCGAGGTGTAGCTCGTGATCGTGAAACAAACACAGTTGCAAGGTAAGTTTTACATACTTTTGATCGAATGTATCTAGTGCTAATAAGGTCGAGAAGTCGAAGTTGAATACGCTATTACATTGAAAAATATATTTATTAGTTGATTATTGCTTGCTACATTGTGATACTGTTGCAATTCTTCCATAACTCATCCTGATGGAAAGAATAAAGAATTCGGCATATCTGTCTTGTTTAATATGTTAACTTTGTTTTTACATTTGTACGTTCAATACGAGACATCATATGATGGTTGTTGTAAGATTCTAATGTACTAGCATTTTTTTCTAATGTCTAGGTTTAGACAAACAAATGATTGGATTTCGTGGTTAAATAATTATTAGGATATGTGTAAAATTGCTAAAATATTATAGAGTTGGAAGACAATGGTTTTAATTTAGGCAAACTGTAAGATGTTGGCAGGTTATTGTCAAGTTAACAACTTTAGTAGAAATACTTTTCATAATAGCTATTACTAGTGAGTGGTAAATTAGAAGTGAGTATTTTGAATATTGTTTGTTACTTCCAAAAAGGGATTCTCCCTTCTTTGTGTTAGGCACTGTTTCATGCTTATAATTGGGGGTACTTGATGCTTGTATATAATTAAGCGGATATTTGCAAACTCAATTAGCACACTAAAATCACTTTTTGGAGAGTAATTTTAATGTAAAAAATGTTTTCAATCTTATATTTGGGGTCTCAGCTCACTTCGTATAAGTGCTTTTCAATCTTATTGTTTATTTTATTTCTTGCTTTTACTTGTATATAATCACTTTTTTCACGAACAATACTAAATTATAATTTTATCACGCAATCAAATTATATCATTACTCAAAGACCATAATTGACCCCAGACACCACCACCCCTCATCCCATCAAAATGAAGAAGTAAGATGTTTAGAAAATGTATACATTATTGGGAAATGTTGACCAACAGTATGTTGGATTGTTGCTTTAGTTCACCTTTTATAAGATCTGCAAGCCATCTTGATAGGTATACAGATTAGAAATGTGTCTTAAATTCCAATCACGTTGACCTAAATTCCAATGTGGTGCAGATTTAATTATTCTTTCTTGAAAAAACAACTCTCATGTCTCGCTTAGTCAGCAAAAAAATCGCAGTTTTCTTACTCCTACAAGACATCATGCAAGACACACTAATATCCCTAATCCTAATAATATCAATATTGAAGGAAAAAAAGGGATGTAGGAGACCAAGCATTCAAGAACGCGAGACATACAATATGTTCGAACGTATTCCAGATCAAGTTAAACATCTTACTAGGATGATTAAGCTTAGAGATTCTAGCTGCATTGAGAACACTAGGCTGGACATGAACACCTTTGCCCGGCTCTGCTATCTACTAAGGGAGCTGGGGGATTTAACCGACAACAAGTACGTAAGTGTTGAGGAACAAGTGGTCATGTTTTTAAATTGTATTGGCCATCATAAGAAGAATTGTATAGTGAAATTCGATTTCATAAGATCCGGGCAGACCGTGTCCTATTACATTCACTTGGTCTTGAAAGCTATCCTCAAATTGCATCCTCTGTTTCTGGTTAATCCTACACCAGTTCCCGAAGATTGCACTAATCCTAGATGGAAATGGTTCAAGGTAATGATACTAGAACAAACTTTAGCTCAAGTGTTTTTAGGCAAAGTAAAATGTACCTATTATGCTCGCTAATTGTTGATTAAACTTGTCTTTTTTAAAACTAGGGGTGCTTAGGTGCTTTAGACGGTACATATATTCCCGTCCATGTTAGAAAATCCGATAAGCCTCGCTATAGGTCAAGGAAGGGAGATATATGCACTAATGTTTTAGCTATATGTGATCGAGATATGCGTTTCACTTATGTCCTCCCGGTGGGAAGGGTCAGTTGCAGACGGTCGTATATTGAGGAATGCGGTCAACCAGCCACACGGCTTGAAAATACCATTGGGTACGATTTAAAGCTACTAAAAATAAAGAGTCCCGTCAAAATAAACACTCCTTTTATACAAAGCAATGACATTTTCTTTAAATTTGCAGGCTGGTACTACTTATGTGACAATGGATATGCAAACAGTGAAGGGTCTCTAACCCTGTATAGGGGTTATCGATACCATTTGAAAGAATGGGACATCGCACCTAATCGACCTCAAAATTTCCAAGAGCATTTTAACATGCGCCATACTAGAGCGAGGAATATAATTGAGCGGGCCTTTGTGATAATGAAAATGCGTTGGGGGATATTCAGGAGTACGACTTACTATACGATAAAAGTGCAGATAAGACTTATAATGGCCTGTTTTTTTCTACATATTTCATTCGTAACGAAATGCCAGATGATCCACTGAAAGCTTTACTTGACAATCAGCCTGACGGAACCAATGACGATCATGACAACTATGTTGACACAACTGAATCATCCCCTGAGTCCAATGCCTGGCGCAACACAATGGCTCAAACGATGTGGACAGATTGGTCGTTTAGATGATAGGTGGATTGTGGGTTCAATTTGCAGTATGTAATTCAATTTTTCACTCTAGTTTGCTTTTTTATTTCTGTCGAACGAGTCTGTGGATGTAAACTCTTTAAATTGAATGTTATCTATTAATATTATTGTTTCATTCGTGGAGCAATGTGGATGTTTCTTATGGTTTATACGGTTGCAGCTCGAGTGTGTGATTCTTTTAACTTATTATTGCTCGTATATATTCGGTTGATTCTGGCTTCAAACGTTACTTATTATGATCATTCTGTTAGTTGCTGATTAGTACCCCTTTTTCCATGTTTTATGAAATTTCAGAATGGAAAGTGGCGCGAGCAGCGTGGGTCGTGGCAGTGGGCGAGCTTTTAGAGGCAGTACAAATGGACGAGGCAATGACAAGAGTAGGCGGGCATGGAGCCCACATGAAGAATCTGTGTTGGTTGATGCAATGCGTGATCTGATAGCGGATGGGTGGAAAATCGACAACGATTTTCGTGTCGGCTATTTGGGCAAGCTGGCAGCCGCTATGAAGCATGTATTTCCAACAATAGATCTGAAAGGGCAGCCTCATATCAACTCGAAGATAACTGGGTGGAAAAGGTTCCACGTACTTGTTCCGGAGCTATGGGAACGACAGGCATTGGGTGGAACGAGACCACGAGGCGATTGGAATGCACAGACGAGCAGTGGCAGCTAGTTGTTCAGGTAATAAACCCATTCCAAGCTAAATATTTGTTTTAACTATCTGTTGATTCTATTACGTAAACGCTGCTATTCAGTTCAGATGAAAAATTTAAATGGTGAGTAGGTTTAAACTGATGTATGTACGTTGTTGCTGGTAGCTGCCATTTGCGAATTCATAAATCTATTTGAAAAATAAATGTACCTTGTAAATTGTGTTGCTGTCATTTTGGAATTTAAATATAAGAATACGAGCACAATCCAATTTTGCTTTGATGAATGTTAACTAGAAGTTATTTATTTTTTTGGGTTGTCATTGTGTGTAAAAAAATGCAAGCTAGTTGGTAATTATTGTGCCTGTACATTTCTAGCTTAGGTACAAGCTAGTTGTTAATTGTTGTGACTATGCTTTTCTAGTTTAGGTATACGTTAGCTGTTACTTGTTGTGCATACTTGTTTCTAATTTAAGTTCAAGAAAATTGTTAATTACTGTACTGATTTGCATTTCTATAGAATGACCCGCAGATAAAGAATATGTGTTAAAAAGAGTTTACATTATACAAGACATGGGTGGAACTTTTCGGAAAGGACAGAGCCACCGGGGAGTCTGTCGAAGACGTAATGGAGGCGGTTAATGACTTGATTAACGAGGACAACATTGCAGAAGAAAGAGAAAAGGTTGAATCCGGAATGGATGGTGACTATAACGTCAACATTGATGGGATCTTTGACGATGAAGGAAACAACGTGTGCCAAACCAGGAAGGAAAATCCAATGCCCAAAAATTCTGGGCAGAAACAAAAAGTTGCTGACAGCATTGAAGGGTTGTGTTATCTAGTCGGCCAAATTGCTAGGAGCTCAGAGAATAAGATGGACAAGATTGCAGATTTATTAGGGTACGAGTTTGGATGGCGAAAAAAAGGAAAAACCTGTTTGGGTTAGTTGAAAATCTTGACGAGCTGACTTTGGAGGAACAGTTCGATGTGTCTGAGATTTTAGTGAAGGAGACCGATCTGTTGGAGATGTTCACTGGAATGCCCGATGTTCACAAACCTCGATTTGCCAAGAGGTTATTGGAGAAACAAAAGCGGGTATCAGCGGCCTAATTCGCTTTTGTGAATATTTCATTTTGTGTGCCTGACTACAAAGAGTATTGCATTTTAGGTCTCTTTGATTTATCAATTATCTAGATAGGCGTTTCCCTATACTGTTGGGAGGTTAGGGAACAATTCGCTGAAGTTTAATATTTGTTGTTTTTAATATTTTGTAAGTGGGTAGGTGATGGTTTGGGGTTGGAACAATTGCATTTAAACTCATTTGATTGTTTGACTTTTCTGGTGTGTATTAATGCGTTTACTAAGGTGTTGGATTGTGGCATTCTCTTTATATAAATAGTTCGGCCATATTAATGGGTTTTGCATTTCAATTTATAGTTGGTCAGAGTAGTTGCTCTAATTAAATCATGTAATTAATATTTGATAGTTGAAATTTAATAAACTGTAACAACTACATTACTGTAACTTAATATATATATATAACCATTCCCTCAAAAAAAAAAAAAAAAATATATATATATATATAACCATTGGGCCCCAAGCCCTCCCGTCCAAAGCTACTAATCTCACACACATCACACAATCTCATCGACCTCACAAAATGTCTCTTAGGAAAATTCCTGAACAAAGTCACTTTTTGTATCAAAACGGATGGAATGAGGAATGGACGCTTGTTTTGTTGATCGGCTATTGGAGCAAAAATCGAAGAGATATTAGACGCCCACTTTGGAAGGCAACTACCATTCACTGCTAATGGCCCAGTATGATGTGAATGAAACTGCATGGTGGAGATAAACTTGGGATGACACGAGGGCGCGTCAAGCAGATCTAAAAAAAGGGTACAATACTTTCAAGTGTCTTGCTTAAGACTACGAAACTTCATGGGACAATTCACTTAATAAGGTGCTCGCCGAAGATAGTGTTTGGGAGAGAATCATCAAGGTAATTGTTTTAGCTGGAAATTGCATAATGTCCAACCTATATGCCAGATATTAAATTATTATAGTGACATGTAACGTTCATATCTAAATATATTTACCTACGAGGATGTATATTTACAAAAAGGGGAAGCATATGTGTTAATTGTTGCATGTTGCATTACATTGTGGTTTTTGGTGTTTCAACTCAACAAAGAATATATATTTATTCTCACTTGGTCTTTTTTCGTAGAAAAAACCTTTTACAGCTGCCTATTTCCATAGAGGTGAGCCACAGTGGGTGAACTTCCAAGAATTGTTTGCTTCCGGCCACGGGTTGAACGAAGGGGATGAGCGAGAAGTCATTAATATCTCGGACACAACCATTGATACGGTTGTTGTCGTTTCTGAGGATTCAGACAAAGTCATTTCTCCTATGACCCATGTAGACAAGCCCCCAACATGTAAGCGTCTATTTGACGAAGACCATACAAACGAGCCCATAGTGGCCCGAGGAACTACCAGGAGCTTCCCACTAGCAAATGCTTTTCCACCGAAACCTACTAAGATGGTCGGCCCGTCGAAAATTGCTAGTGGCGAAAGCTCCTGTGTGTGGTCTGACCCGGTGAAGTGGTTCTCGTTCCACAAGGGCGACTGGTGAAGCCTCTGTCGAGAGCCATCAAATCAGATTGATGGAATCAGTTATTCAGTTGAACAAGAAGTTGCAATCTTTTCGTTTTATGTGCTTTTCCGAAGTTTCAACTTGTGTTTTTTTTTTTCCTTTTTTAAGCTTTGATTATCGTAGTAACATATGTCCTTCGACTCCTAAAATCGTCACGAACGAAATTTATTTTATGATGTAAGCCAAGCAGTTGGCCCCCGTTTTCATTCTAATTAAGGTAGATGATGTTTGTTCTACCTCCAACCATTGTCTTTAACTCTTTAATTACTGTTTTGGTTTTTTTTGTTTCCTAACCACGAAACGAAAGGCATTTGCAACATAAAAAAAAAAAAAAAACATTGCATTGATTCGGCAAAATTTTTTAGGCCAATATTAAACTGACGGTGTATTATATAGTAACGGCGGAACTTGCATAACATGTGTATATTGTTGAGATCAACAAAAAATAAAAAGCTTCATAGTTAAACAAACAAAATCCTTCATCAAATGAACTAGCAGTTCATACAAATACAAACCCATCTACCCATACTAAGGACATAACTGATTAAACTTGCCATCCGTTTGCGTACCCGACCTAAATATCAATACTAACAAGACAACCAACCCACAAGAAGCAATAACCCATCTAATCTTACGTTGGCTCGATCGCATTGCAACGATCGTCTGTCGGAGCTGGGCTGACTGATTAGCGTATAAATCTAACTACTGGAATAGATCATGCTCCTTAGTCATGTGATAGTCAATCGTCGATTGAAGTTTCTTCTCGCTATTAACAAGTTCCACAATTGATACTTCTAGATCATCAACCACATCCTCGTAGTCATGTATTTTACGTTCTAATTTGGGGACTATATCAGCACACCCAAAGCAGTTTGTTTCGTCAATCCACTGAAAAGTCTTGCATTGATTTTCCTAACCCAAAGTAAAGGTGATTTAGAACATCAGTGATTTGGATGTTAACAGTTAGTAGCGATAACAAATTTCAGAGTCAGAGATGTGTGTATCAGTCTCACCATGTGTCCGGGGCATCAGATGAACAACCTACCCAAAGATTCGGGCCTCGTTGAAATGTAAATTCTGAGCTCCATTCACCAAGAACACTTTTGTAAGTGACCGAGTTCCGAGTCTGTATTTAAACTGGAAGTTGGGCTGGAACCTGTTACTTCGCAAGACGATAAAACAAGATTCGGTCAACAGAAATCTCACCTTACAATTCTCAGAATCAGTATGATTAAGAAAATCTCGACACATCGGTTGTAAATAGCGCAAAATTAATTACATATACTAAATAAATTTAGAAATAGAAAATTAATGTTTGAAATGAATATTAGAAGGAATTTACGCATTAACCAAAATAAGAAATTTTAAAAAGACAATATTCATTTGCCACATTGAAATGGTACCGTACAATGGTTGTAGCCGAACATGAAGAAAAATCAACGAATCTGCTAGTACGAGCGGTAGATGGAATTCTCCGGTCAGGCAGATAAGCAGCTTCAGATTAAACAAGATCGGGTGAAGAGATTCAGGATGGAGAGTGGACTAACATCGCAAGATGACTGAAAATTAAAAAAAAAAAAATACTAAATAACAGAAAAAAGAAGAAAACCCAAAAAAAAAAAAAAACTGCTCTTGATCTCATACCTTTTTCAGAGTATAAAATCAGGAGCTAGTACCATAACCCGAGTTTTCACCGACCACATAATGGGTTCACCGCCGTTATTTCAGTTTGAGGAAGACAAGTAACAGCTTGAAAGAGAAATTAGGCTGTAATATGGTGAGAATTAAAGGTGCAAGAGGCATAGACTTTGAGGGGCATAATGGTACATCATCTAGTTTTTTTGCTCTTATATGGGATATTATATTTGATACCAAACCCCTGACTGTTATAATCTTAGGACACACTCTACCTTACCAAACTTAAGATATGATAGGTTATACAGAATGTGTATGATAACTTATCTCATGATAGTTACTACACCCTAATCCAATATTACCTACTAAATGAGCCCTAAAGGTCCAACAACGAAGAATGAAGACAAAACCAGTGAATGCCCAACTTTATGCAAGCAAGGAACAAAATATAGTTTAGGACAACTACGAACCAATAATAATGGAAGAAATTTTCAATGACAAATTTACAACAAGGAGTTTGACTCCAACAAGGGAATCACAGAATTTCAGTAATAGTCTATCATTCACAAAATATATCATAAATATATTCGTATTGAATTACATGCTCACGGGGAAAAAACTAAAACACTTGATGGAGAAGAATTTGACACTGTTGGAAAGAAGTCAGGTATGAACTATTTAAAGCAAATCTAGATGGTTGCTAATTTTTGAAGGGTGGTTTTACGTAGATAGGTTTCTACAAGGGTTCTATTTTCTATAAATATATTGGATTCCTTAACTTATGTTCCGATTAATTTCTAAATAAATATTTTTTTTACTAATATACAAGCGACCTATGATTACATAAAATCAAGAAAGAATTATTATGCTATATATCAAATCAAAGATCAATCTAATACAACTTTAATAAATCCATTATCCATTATAAAACAATAATGGGTCAGTGTAATAAAATTTGAAATTCATCCCTCACAATAAATCCAAGACAATTAAGAATATCGACCAAAAACACTATTTGAAATTCATCCCTCACAATAAATCCAAGACAATTAAGAATATCGATCAAATACACTAAATTTTCATATACTAAAAAATTATCTAAGAAGATGCTCCCAAAGATCTTTAAATTATACAAATTAGATCTGCCAATCAAATCACAACTAAAACCAGAATTATAAACAAAACTAACAATTACAAACTACATATCTAACTAATTCTCATCTTCTTCGAGACATGAACCCCACCACCGGTCTCTGCATCTTTTGCCTCGGAAGTCGAAGTCGATGTACCGACATTTTTTCTCTCACCCTTCTTTGACCCATGTGGATAGTGAACATGTGAAATCATACTCTTGCACATCTTCCCTTATATCCCCACTTTAGTCCATACTTTAGTCCATAGGAGTTGTGTATTATGTAATACTCTTTGTCGCCCTCCACTCCGTATCCCACCAAGGTAATAGCATGAAGGGGAAACTTCTTAATCTGATTTAGCTCTTTGTCACTATATTGCATAACTCCAATCTAGCAAAAAGATAAGGAAAATTATTAGTAGCAGTTTCTTCTATAAATTAACAGTTAAAACTTTTTTTTTTCTATAAATAATAGAAAAATATCCACTCACCCCTTTCCATTTGTAGATTGTGTTAGTCATTCGAATGGCAGCAGCAAGGGGTTGAATGTGCAATTGCTTGTCAATGCAGTCATAGTACTTGGATCCGGATCCGCCTATGTATTTATGACCTTCAACGAAATACTTTATTTCCTGTAAATTTCAAGTAAAAAGTAAATTAAGATAAAATTGCAAAACATAAATAGATATTTATAATTAGAATATCCTAGAAATGAACAGAAATAAAATACATACCATATCAGTTAAAGGTAAAATACATACCGTATCAGTAAAGGCTCCTGTAAACCCTTGATAGCGACCCTTCCACGGATACTGTCTCTCCGAGTACATCCCCAAATTTTTCACATATAAATATGCATTCGTAACCTTGTTTGGGTAGCCTTTCTGTGGTACTTATTTCTTTGGATCATAATTATTGGGAGGATATATTTCGTGCAGACAATCAACAAACTCCTGTTCCGATCCTTTCGGAATATTTCTTTTAAGAAGAAATTGTTCCGCGAACAATGTGTTTATAGCAACAAAGGCATAGCAAGCATCTGTGAAAAAAAAAAAATTGTAACAAAAATATTGATTACAAGCCTGATCGACAAATTTCTCATTAAAATGTTGAAGATTTATTTTCTGATGTGTGATTGCATGCAATTTCACTGTCAAAAGGGTATAAAACTATGAAAATTATAAAATAAAATCTGCTAATTGAAATGGAACTTTTTCACTTAATCTGGAATATCTGAAGCATGAGATAGAAATGTATATAATATTTAAATGTTTACAGCCAACTGATAACCTTGAACACTAAACTGAATTTATTTGCCAAGCAACTTTGTATAATTTATACCACGAAATAGATGAAGAAATCCATAGTTTTTGTTACTTATTATGCAATGCACTCCATGTTTTCGGGCTCTCACCTTTTGATAACAGAAGTACATCAATTTTTGTTTCAAAACTTGTTACAAGTTAAATTTTTATCAGTCACTGGAGGAGTCATCTAACCATAGGAGACTCGACAAGTTCTATATTTTACATCTATATTAAGCATCATTTTCATTTCTTTTCGTCTGACCAACAAAGCAACAACTATATGGCATTATCTACAGATCAGAAAATTTAAAATGTTAACACTAAGCAATTTTCCCCTATCAATTGAGCAGCTATGGAAGGGTAGGGTTTCCCAGAATCGGGGATCATTAGGCTGATATCATATATCGTGCTAACCTTGGTATGGAAGTTATGCATGCACGTAAGTTCCTCCTGCAATACCTGTAAATATCGTCGGATTTTGAATCGAAGGTAGAATATTTGGGTTTATCAAATGGAGGCCATCTACAAACAGACCGGGGAAAGGCTTAGCCAAATGATCCTCAACATGCCGTAACTTCCGCTACACAAGATTACATTTGACTGGGAGGTGAAGACGATTTCAGTGTTTTTGAACCAACATAAACAAGAGAATTAGAGGGTATCATGAGCGCAACCCACAAGAAACTTTAGGGACAACAACAAGGTAAGATGGCTAAATCAAACCTAGCAAGCAACGGAGGGAGGGAAATGCTTATGATTATCTAGGTGAAAGGAAGGGGTCAGACAAGGAGATTTACAACCTTTCCGAGGAGGTACAGAGGATGCAAAGAGATGATCCAGAGTTCGAGCGTTCTATTTCAGAGGACGTCACTGAAGATGGGATAGAGGATATTCACAAGCTATTTTGCTCTCTTAACCAGGTACGTCCTCTATCCAGCATACCAAACTTTCTAACCTTGCTTTGAGTCGTGACTCTATTCATATGGGCGGGATGAGGTGAGTGCAAGGGAGAACCAATTGAAATTTTACCGAGCAAAGAGAAGAAAGAACAAAGAAGTAAATGTCATAAATTTTTTATACAAGGTACTTCAATTTTTGTGGTAAAACTTGTTATAAGTTAGATGTTTCATCAGTCTTTGGAGTTGTCATCTAAGACTCGACAATTCTACATTTTGCATCTATATTAAGCATCATTTCGCAGATTGATTCATTTTTTTTACTATAACCAAGAAAGTAACAAATGTATGGCATTAGAGCACCCACAATGGGGGGTGCTTTTGAATTATTTTGGGGTTGATTTGGGGTAGCATACCATTGGGGGGAGAGAGTAGCATTGCATTTAATTCAAATGGGTCCAAATAAATGGAACTGGAAGGGTGAGGGGGTGGGGGCGCCTCTTGTGAGGCACGAGTGCGACGCACTAGCGCACAAACACACAGTAGCATTGGCGCATGGCTGCCACGGGCCCCTGAAGTGACTGGGGCGATGGGGCCCGCGCCATTATTCTTGGCCCCCACTTTCTATAAAAAATTCCGGATTTTTCTTTTTTTTTTCTTTTTTTTTTTATTCAGCTTTTCATTGAGTTATTTTTGTATTTATTTGTGTTGTGAGCATGGGAACATAATCCACTATTGTCAACGGCCAAATTTACTATTCCCGGCCGTTGGCAAAAATTTTCAAAAACTTCTCTATAAATACATGTAAAAATATTCATTTTTTCACCAATATCTCTAATTTTCTCCCACTATTTCTTCAAATTTGTTTTTTGCAAATCACATATATAATAGCTGGAAGATCGTGGGCAAGAAATTAGTTAAATAATTCTTCGGATTCGGAAGAAAATTCCAATCCTCATCCGCCCCGAAAAACACCATCAACTCCGGGCCGACTTGATTGAGCACATATGGGCGCATTATTAAATTCGGAATTATTTTTTTTCCGAATTTTTTTTTTTTTTTAAAAGTTGATAATAATTTTTTATCTACAAATTAAAAATATTAAATGGATTAATTATATATGTTAAAATTATAAATAGGATTTAATTAAATTGAAGATGAGAAAATAAATAGAGTAATTTTATGGTGGGACCCTCAAATAGTGACAAATAGTGTTAATTGGACCTGAGTTGCATTGGGAGAAATAGGTAGCATTTGAGTGAGATTTAAACTTTTGACGTGGCAGTGACGTGGCGGTGATATGTCAGGTAGCAATTGCTTGTGCATTGTGGATGCCCTTATCTATAGATAACATTGATAACATAATTCATAATGGTAATCCTATCAATGACAATTTAAAATATTAACACTAAGCAATTTTTCCCTATCAATTGAGCAGCTATGCTCACTAGATCAGAGTTTTGGGACACTACTAGAGAATGCATGCATACGATGGTGACAACAATGATGTGTGACGTTTGAATTAGGAGTTACTTAGGTTTTTGGAGTGGCGTACAAGGGGTAAGGTGTTAATAATTTGAATGACGGAGGTTAATATATTCTAAAACTTGTAATTAGGTGATATCATGTGGGAAGATCGTGTCACTTGGTGAACAAATATCCATGTAGCCGACTCCTTGAATAGTGTGATCAATCATTTCTTCTCCCTCTGATTTGTGTATCCATAAGTTACACAGTTTCCTACTTGTTACTCTTTACTGTGTTTGTTTTGATTTATATCTTTAATGTCATTATAATTAATGCCACTCCAAATTCTACTTTCTGAGGAATTGGGAAACAGTGCATCTCAAAGTATTACATTGTACGGTTATGCTCTTTCCTGATAGTGCCATTTTCTGGTGTGTAGCAAGCAAAAACACCATTTTTTGGGAAAGAGAGAGAGATCTATGCAAACCAAAAATAACACTTCTTAGATTTAGTAAGGATCGTACTGTGCTCAATCAGCTCATAACCGAGTTTAGCTCTACAAAATTACCAGCTGATACAACTAAAGATCACAGCGAATGGAGGTAGATGGGATAAAGGATATTCACAAGCTGTTTTGTTCTCCTAACCGGACCGAGCAATGAGAGGAAAGAAGGAAACGAGGAAGATTGCTTGACTAAGCTAAAGCAGAAAATGAACGACGGACCGAAGATTAATAGCAAAGGGAGAAGGGGAATAAGAGAACTCGGAACCTTCAATTTGAGATCAATTACCAAAAAGACCCAAAGAACAGAGGGAAATCAGCCCTCAATAAATGAAGATCCTTTCTTGGAAAATTAGGAGTGGTCTCCCATCAGCTAATCACTCAAGACGACCATTTCTCGAACAAGATATCAGAAGAGCTAAACTAGTGAAGGAAATGGTTCCTGGGAAAACAAGTAACGGTTTTCATAGCAAGATGGAGTCCAGAAGCTAATAAGGAGAAAAAGATTATCGAATCCAAAACAGATGGATCACGATAGAACGATTGTCCTTCAATCGTTGGAACAGTAAGGTTTTCCAGAAAATCGAGGATCATAGGGCTGATATTATAAATCGTGTTAACCTAGGTATGTAAGTTATGCATGAACATACGTTCCTCCGGCTCTAGCTGTAAATATTTCCAGAATTCCTCGATTTGAATCAAAGGTAGAATATTTTGGGTTTATCAAATAGAGGCCAGCTACAAACAGACCAGGGAAAGGCTCAACCAAATGATTTTCGACATGCCGTAATTATGGTGAAGGGGCCACCGAACCTTCCGCAACACAAGCTTACATTCGACTGGAAGGAGAGGACGATTTCAGTGTTTTTGAACCGGCATAAACAAGAGAATAAGAAGGTATCATGAGCCCAACACATGAGAAATTCCAGGGACAACAACAAGGTTAGACAAGCAAATCAGAAGTGGACCTAGCAAGCAACAGAGGGAGGGAATGCTTATGATGCCAGACAAGGAGATTTACAACCATTCCGAGGAGCAATATGATATAGAGGATTCAAAGAGTGATGATCCAGATTCCGAGTGTACTTTTTCGGAGGACGTTATCGAAGACGGAATGGAGGATATTCAAAAGCTGTTTTGGTCTCCTAACTTGGTACATCCTCTCTCCAACATACCAATCTTTCTAACCTTGCTTTGAGTCGTAATTCAATTCATTAGGTGGGGTTGGAGGTGAGTGCAAGGGAGAACCAATCGAACTTTTACCGAGCAAAGAGAAGAAAGAAGGAAATGACGAAGATTGCTTGACTAAGTAAAGCTGCAAAGGAACCATTGAGAAACTCAGACCCAACAAAGATAATAACCACCGAGAGCAAAGGGAGACAGGGAATAAGAGAACTCAAAACCTGCAATTTGACATCAAGTACCAAAAAGACACCCGAAGAGCAGAGGGAAATCAGCCCTCAATAACGAAGAGGATAAATTGAAGATTTCCGACTGATAAGTTAAATTGTAGACATACAAACAAATTAAAGAAAGGGAAAGAGTAGAGAAATACTTGTTGATCCTTGGCTACGCACTTTGAGCATTCCACCAGGATTGTGTTCGGGCCAAAACCATGTCGCCTAAGGCAACAGAAAAAGGAAAAAATGAAAAAGAATAGATAGAAGAAAAAATGAAAAGAATAGAGAGAAAAAGAAAATACTTTACAATAAACAAGAATAAAAAAAACTAACCCCTGTAAAAAAGGAATCCTGGAAGTAACTACTTTCTTCCACGAACAAACTATCGTCTCCCATGGATCTTTTCCTGAACAAACAAAAATAAATTAATGTTTTCCAATACACACACTAAACACACTTCACACACAATACTACACATACACACTACACACATTTCAGAATTCATCAAAACTCCTTAGTTCAACGCCTTTATTCCCCAGTTCATCATTTCCAACTGAGACGCAATATGACGCCGGTCGACAATCAGCGCCACCATTGCTCATGGCTTGTTCGGCCTGTGTGTTTCGTTTTATGAGAGTGTGGTTATTTAATTCTGTAATTGTTTTTTTATGAGAAACTTGAGAAAAATTTATTAATGATAGGGATGAGAAATCCCTAACAGAAACATACACCCGAAAGAGAGAACAAAATTAAACATGATATAGCACCAATTCCTAGCTAAGTCTGAAACATGAAAGCCATTAAATTTCCGATGACTAGACAACCAAAGTGCTACTCTAAATTTAATCCTCCCCCACACATCCTCCTCAATTTCAATTGCTAATATAAAAAAATCCTCCTGTTCCTTTCGAGCCATATAAAAAATCCTCCTGTTCCTTTCTAGCCATATAGACCAACATAAGGCCGATATGATACAGACTCTTATGCTAGATACAAAATCCGAATCCAAGCAACAAAACATAGGGTGATGACCTGATGTAGGTATTGGCAGGGAAGAACAACAAAATATAGGTACTAGGTATAGAACAAAGGAACCCACCTTCTTCAGAAATTAGTTTTAAGTTAATCTGAAATTTATCAATAATCAAAATTCCAACTAAACAACTAACCAACCTCAAAAATCAATCAAATAATCAACTAATTAAACTCAAGCTCTCAACATTCAACAATATCAATATATCATTATCTCTCTCAATATTCACAAAAACTGAGAGTTTCTAATATGCTAACATATTCCATTACAATTTACAAGTAGACTAGCAGTATCTTAACCCAAAAAGTGAGAAGAGAACTAAAAAATATAGCATTTTTCATCATTGTTAAGTGTTCAAGAAAACTGTAAAAAAAAACCTGTAGGTGGCTGCTGTAGCACCGGAGGGAGTGGCTGAGCAGGCGGAGGAGGAAGAATGCCGTTTGAAGCGTCGCTAGAGGTGGGCTGCAGCGCGACGGCGTGAGGGAGAGTGGGTGAGCTTTCTCTTGTGTTTTCTCCTTTGATTAGGGCGATGGCGTGAGGGAGAGAGGGTGAGCTTTCTCCATTGATTAGGGCAGAACAATGTTCTAAAAGTAAAATTGAGAGTAAGTGAAATAATAACCTTCAAACAGACTGCAAAAGAGGTAAAAGTGCTTGTGTGTTGGTAAAAACAATTTATAAAAAAATAGGAAAAATGCCTAGACGGCTAGATGACTAAGGATTAGTCGCCGACTAATCGGCCTAGTCGCCGCCCAATGCGCGGAACGACTTTTCTTTCACGATTTTAGCTATAAACTCAAGGTGCTTATTTTTACATCTGATAAATTATAACATCTTAATTTACCAAAAACATTTGAAGTTCTTATAAGCTCTCAAACATCTTATAAGATATTTTTAGGAGCTTATAAGCTTGGTCAAACCCCGTCTAGAGGGTGTTTGGTTGAGCTTATAAACTCCTAAAAACATCTTATAAGATGTTTAGGAGCTTATAAGTTCTTGCAAAGTGTTTGGCAAAAAAAATGTTTAGGAGCTTATAAGACACAAACAAAAGTTCTAAGAGCTCATAAGATCTAAAAAAGATAAGTTGCTATACCCATCTTATTTCCATCTTATTTGTTAAGATCTTAATTATTACACTCAAATTTCAAACACAATTCACATACTTACACACACAACACACACTACATACATTTCACACGCTACACACACTATATACATTTCTCACACTACACACATTTCACACACTGCACATACTACACACACAACAGACACTACACACACTACACACACCACACACACTACACACACATCACACACTAATCAAAATGTGTATATTATCTTTAAATTAGACCCCAAATTTATAGTTAAATCATTATATTCAATTGCAAGCTTATAAACTCTTTTATCCAAACACTTTGTTAACTTATAAGCTGCTTAAAAATTACATCTTATACGCTCTTGAAACAACTTATAAGATGTTGAAGCTTATAAGATGTTTAAAATAAGTTAGCCAAACACCCTCTAAGTGGACCCTCCTTAACTTTTAAAAACAACTTAATTTGAAATAAAATAAAATTTTATTTAAAAATGTTATCAAATATTTCGAATAAACCTGAGTTTTTCTTACTAACACATAATTGATGGCCTAAGAGATACAACTAGTGATATATTTCAAAAGAGACGCTTTATAAAATAATAAAATGAAATACAAACTTCTTAGAATCATCAACTGTGGTCAAATTATTTAGCCGTCCAATTATTTAAATACTTTGCAAGAGCTTATAAGCTCCTAAACATCTTATAAGATGTTTTTAAGAGCTTATAAGCTCAATTAAACACCCTCTAAGAACTTATAAGATCTAAAAAAAAATAAGTTGTTATACCACATCTTATTTCCATCTTATTTTTTAAAATGTTAATTATTACACTTAAATTTCACACACAACACACATTTTACACACTACACACATTTCACGCACTAATCAAAATGTGTATTTAATATTAAATTTTAAATTAGACCCCAAATATATAGCTAAAATTGTTATATTCAATTGCAAGCTTATAAGCTATTTTATCGAAACACTTTGTTAACTTATAAGTTCCTTAAAATTACATCTTATAAGCTCTTGAAACAACTTATAAAATGTTTAAAATAAATTTAGCCAAACGCCCTCTTAGCCATTTGGACACTAGCTTAACATGAAACCAAATCAAAATGGATGGTGACAATTCCCATTGCTGAATTGCCACTAGGCAATTGGGGGGGGGGGGGGGGGGGGTTTCAGGCGGGGCTTTTGATTTTCTAACCCTCCCCCCGCAAGCCCCACACCCTGTCCAAGGTAAAAAATGTAAGCCCATGATCTGTCCCGCACGGGGCAGGTCTGCCTCACCCCGTTTCGCCTTCATCTTTCTTTTTTTTTAAAAATTATTTTTTTTTAAGTCAATAGAGTTTTAATTTTTAGGTTTATATTAACTTTATTTCAACAATTTTAACTTTTTTTAAAAAAAATTAATTATTAAGAACTGGAATCTAATTATTTAAATTTACTCTAGTCATAGTTTAATATATTAGGATGACATATATCTAACATATTATATATAAAATTGCATGTTATAAATACATATATATATTATATTTTTGTGTGTATATATATATCTATATAATATTACATAATATATATTTTAAAAACATATTAAATATATATACGGGCTGGGCGGCTGACATGACCCAACCCCGACTTTTCCACTGGACGGGGCGGGATATACCCTGCTCCGTTCTCGATCGGATCAAATTTGCCATGTCCCAAAGTCCTCCGGTCGGGTTGGAGCAATTTTGACATGCCTAATTGCCACCCATCATTATTATATATCTTTGTAGTAATGTTGTAAGAATTGTTAAGAGATAATTAATCAGACAGTAAACTAGACCTAGATAGGGCTGAACGGGCATAGGTGTTATTAGGCACCGAGAAATTAAGGAAAAGAAATCCTCGGACGGCAGGGCAATTTTTTTTGTAGTATAATGATTTTCTTGTTCTAGTTATTACTACTAACTAAGAACCCCATTTGATATTTTTGGTCCATTCTTATTTTTATCACACCAATAAATTAATTTAACAATCCAAAAATCATGTTCAATTATCTTTGTTTCAAATTAGCCTATCAAGTGTTTTCAATAAAATTTCTTGTATGGTTTGCTACTAACTTTTTTGTACTTCTTTCAATATTAATGCATTTCTAGACCATCCTATCACTAAATCTTGAGACCAATCATCCATCATTTGAATCTAATTTCAAAGCCAATACTTGGTAAATTATTGGGACACAAGTAAAATCCTTTTAATAATTTGACAATAAAATTAGACCAAATTATTTAAGCGTGAATTCCAATGCTGCAGAGACGAACTGGCAATTACTTAAGCAACACATAAAAATATATGAACTCCAATGAATCCAATTAAAGAAAACATGGTGGTCCTGTCATCAAGATACAAACTTTATATATAATTTGATTTGATTGAAGGGGGTAATTCCAGTAAAACCCCTTTAATTTGACAATAGATTTAGACCAAATTATTTAGGCGTGAATTTCAATGTTGCAGAGATGAAACTGGAAATTACATAAAAAAATACATGTACTCCCAATGAATCGAATTAAAACTATGACTTTCAGGCAAATAATGTTAAAAATAAAAAATAAAATTACCTGTGGAAATTGACATAGCAGCTTTTTGTATAGGCCAATCCAAATCTAGGCTTGATTGCCAAAGCGGAAGGAAATCTGGAGAGAGAAACGACGGATTGTTGAAACTCATATGAAGTTCTCCGGATTGGCAGAACGAAGTTGATCTGTTTGACACAGATCGAATTCCCGAACAGGTCTTCATCGTGTTTGAGTTCATCCAGACAACAGAACACCAAAATTGATTGACAGAGCAACAAAAACCCTTCAGATCTACGGAGGTGATGGCTGGGGCGAAGGCTGTTGTTTTTCCTTTTTAGGTTAACAATTCTGAAGGGGGAGGCTGAGCGCTGTTACATGCTGCCCTTTTTTTAGGGTTATTATTATATTATTATATTATTAAAGCAAAAGCATGCATTACTGACCTGCGGGACCCACCGCACATGCGCTCTTCACATCACATAATCAAATATAGCCCGGCTCACCCGGATTTTTAAAAAATTTGATCTTTCACCCCGCGTTGGGCGGGTCGGACCCTCCGGCCAACGCTTCGAGTCCGGCCATATCAAAATTTACTAATTTAGTTGGGTTGGCTCAATCTTTTCCGTTACAAACATATTAAGATTGTCCTACTGATTTATAGTTCGTTGTGTTTTTTGCTCGTTGGATCGAGTTTATCGAGCTAAATAATATCGAAAAAAAATTAAAGAGTTAATTACAGAATGTAGCTGGTATTTTCAACAATTTTTCACTTTGTAACCTAAAGTAATTATTGTTTCCGATAGCAACCTGTATAATACGGGATTTTAATTTTGCAACATAAACATTCGTCTATATATTTCGGCATGTATAAACCATGTGCTCAGCACATACCAAAAAGATCCAATAAGAATTCGACATATGGCCATCATAATTAAAATAATTTATTAAACAATATAAAAAATATTAAATTCTAAATAATTTTATATAAAATATAAGAAATATAAAAAAATTCAGAAAATAAATATAAAATTAAGAATTTTTGCGTAAATTTTAAAAAAAATCATTTAAATTTTAGAAAATTAAAAAAATTATTTCGAAAAACTTTTAAATTCATTTAAAATTCAGAAAATTATTTTAAAAGTTGAAAAAAAAAAACTTCATAAAATAAATATAAATTCAAAAAAATAAAATTTTGTTTCTAAAAATTATTTTAAAACTTTAGAAAATTAAAAAAATGTTTTAAAAATTCTAATATTCATTTAAAATTTAAAAACTAAAAAAATAATTTTTAAAAATTACTTAAAAAAATTTAAATCTCATTTAAAATTCAGAAAATTAAAAAGTTTATTTCATAAAATTATTTTCAAAGAGAAATATATTTCTAAAGAAATTAATTTTAAACTAAAAATATATATCACGGTGAGTGTTGCAGCTGATATTTCGAGAGATTGGGAGGAGGCGGTGTCATTGTGCAGCAGAGGTACTAGGTTTGGCAGCGACATAACGACGGATCTGGCAGAGATGGAGTTGTATTTGCGGAGTTTTCTGTGGTCGGAGTCTTGTTTGGGTCAGCTAGTGTTTCATCCACAAATTGTTCAACAGTTTGTCGAATTTGTGCACTTTTATTTTCAGAAGAAATTTTTTGAATTTATGCATTTTTTTGTATGAGAAATTTGAGAAATTTAGTTGAAAAGGGGGAAGAATCATGATGAGTTTGGAAGTATGAGATCTTATTATTTTTTTTAGAAAATATATTTTTTATTTATAATTACATTTTATGGAAATATATTTCGCTTTGTAAATAAATTTATGAAATAAACTTTTTAATTTTCTGAATTTTAAATGAAATCTAGAATTTTTTAAATAATTTTAAAAATTATATTTTTAGTTTTTTTAATTTTAAATGAATATTAGAATTTTAAAAATAATTTTTTAATTTTCTGAATTTTTAAAATAATTTTGCAGAAATAAAATTTTAATTTTCTGAATTTATATTTATTTTCTGAAGTTTTTTTTAATCTTTTAAATAATTTTCTTATTTTTTTATTTTCTGATTTTTAAATAAATTTTAAAATTTTCAAAATATTTTTTAGAAATAATTAATAAATTTTCTGAATTTTATATTTATTTTCTAAATTTTTTAATATTTCTTATATTTTATATAAAATTATTTAGAATTTAAATCTTTTTTATATTATTTAATAATTTTTTTTATTAAGATGGCCACGTGTCGCATGCTTATTGGGCCTTTTTTGCATGTGCTGAGCACATGTATACATGCCGGAATATATAGTTGGAGGTTGCAAAAGTAAAATCCCGCATTATGCAAGTTGTGATTGGAAAAAATAATTACTATAGATTGTAAAGTAAAAAATCGTTGAAAGTACAGATTGCATTCTGTAATTAATCCAAAATTAAAACACACTATTTCTATGTCTAAAAAAATTAAAACAGAATTATAGCATGGTAGGGGGTTTGGTTCTACTCTAAAAACCTTAAAAAACTGGTCCTTGCGGGGGAAAAAAAAAAAAATATATATATATATATATATATATATATATATATATATATTATTTTCTTTCAATATATGTTTAGTATGGCCTAGCTAGAGGCTTTAACTACCTTCCATCATTTTTATTCGGTGCATGATGCATCTACAAATAAACTAATTCTCTATAATTTAATATGTGGCATATTCGGTTGAATTTAGTGTTTTACATAGGAAGTCTAAATGTAGAGGACATGCTGCTTCAAATTATTTTTTAGTAAAAAATTATCATAAAAAATATTATTTGGCACTGCAACTTACTGTATAAGTTTAGTACACTTACTTTTTCTTCAAATATTACCCATTTTTTATTTTAAGTAATTTTTTTATAATTTCTAATTTTAATCAGTTTCTTAAAAGTAAAAGCAACCGCAACCATTTCTATTGTAACTAGAGGCTTTAATATTTTTTTCTTTCAATTTGGTGCTTCCATATATTATTTAGCATATTCGATTGAATTTAGTGTTTGACATAGAAAATTCTCATCTCTCTTTCATTAAGGAATATGTAGTAAAATTAAACAATTGAGTAGTTTGGGTTTATTTGAATTAGAGAATCAGCTAGGTTGTTTAAAATAAATAGTAAACAACCTGTAGTATCTAAAATAATTATTAAAAAAACTAGAAAATAACTCGACTTACATGTAAGACTTGATAATAATATCTAAGAGCTGCAAGTGTAGTCTTTTAAGATAAAATATGTGTTCTAGTCGATATCAAGCATGATTAACTTCATTTTATAATAAGTATCATCGTCATAGAGGACGAGTATTTTAATTAAAGTTGAGCATAATTAGCTTCTCTATTACTCATAATACATATCTAGACTTAATAAACGGTTTGTAAGTGATAATGCTGTAATGTTAACTTTAAAGACTTCAAAATGGTTTCTATGATCCATACTATCATTTTTAAGGTAACAAGTGTGTTCTAGTCAAAATCATGCATCATTAACTCATATGTAACTTAATTATAGTATTTTCAGTTAGACCTATTAAGTCAATAACATAATCTATATCTATATATCTATATATATATAAAAGCAAAATGGAGGGCATTTATGTCATTTTAAATTTCCCGCCTAAAATTTTAGCAATAATTTGATAAGTTCATGTTAATTTTGGTAAGTTCATAATTTTCTTTCAATTTTTTAAAATGCAAATAACATTTTTATTTCTAATCCGTTTTTTATGTAAAATATATCAAATTATTCGGCTTTTCACGGTGTTCAGTTTGACATACATTTCACATATATTATAATGATATGTTTAGTTTGAAAAATACTTTTTTATTGATTATTATTGGGGTTATATTTGAGTGTTTATTGTGAATTAGACTATATTGTTGCGTCTAGACTGCAACTAAAAAGTAATAAAATAATCCTCTCATAAAGAATATTAGTTAAGATATTTTTAAAGTACAACAAATTAATTTATTTTATTTGACTTTAATTTTTTATTTTTTTACTTATGTTATATTGGCGATAAAAATAATTGTTTAAATAGTGAAACTCCTATTTTATTAAATTAAAGGCAAAAATTAATGTTTAATTTTTACAAATAATTTATTAAATCATTACATATATTATAATAAGAAGTATGAAAGCTTTATGCATACATATGTTTAAATATCGTATACATTGTTGAGATTATTTTTGTTACTTCTTCATTTTTTTATATAATGTATTTTGTTTCAATTATTTTATTAAATAAGTTTACACTTTGCAACTTAAATTATGACATTTGTTACACTTTTCAATCTTTTCTTTTGTGTATACCAACCTCAACTATATATTTTTAAACTTTGCAACCTTAAAAATACTTCGTCACACGAACTAACTACAATTGTGTCTTTTATTACTCTTTGCAACCTAAGCAATTTTGATCGTATTAATCCATTTTATAAAAAAAAAAAAAAAAAAAAAAAAAAAAAAAAAAAACGTGTATTTTATTTGAATAATTACCATACCAATAAAACTTGAAAATATTCAAATATCTGAAAAATTCACATACTTTAAATAATCAATCTACTTTTGGATTTTGTTTTGTTAATGCTAGAATTTACTCAAAATAAAAAGTATATGAGTATATCACCAAATCAAATGGTACAAGTTGCAAATGATAATCTGATTTTTTAAAAAGAAACAATTAATTATTTATAGTAATAACTTGGAAATGATTTAGATATATTAAGAAATCTACACATATATAAAAGCTACTCCCTTCGACCCAAAAGAAAAGTGGTGCTTTAGACTTTTTTTAAAAACTAAGGATGAGGGGAAATGATAAATATATCCCTACACAATCTATTTATATGTTGTGTGGATTTAAGAAAATATAGTCAAGTAAATTAGATAGATTGTTTATGGTAAGATTTGAAGGATTGTATTTTTATTTCTTTAGTTACTAAAACGACAATTCTTTTAACAATTTCATTTTCTCTAAAGCGGGACATTTTTCAGACCGGAGAAATATAAGTGAGTTAAAATTATAAATTGCATTTTTCCACCAAAATATTTTGTGTTATTTATGATTATTTGTGCAAGTGTCAATTTTTTTTTTTTTTTTTTGTTCATTTTTTTCCGTTCGCCCTTCTTTCTAAGGAATTCATTTTTCCCATTTTTAAGTACAAGTAATTTGTTTTTTTTTTTTTTTATCTTAAACATTTTTTGCATATTATATATGAAAGGGTTAATTTCAAAAAGCAACCTGAACTTTGCGGGATTTTACACTTTGCAACCTAAAGAATTTTTTTTTTTCCGATTGGAACCTGTATTTTGCGATTTGACTCAAATTGCAATTCCGACAATATTTTCAGGCTATATAAGCCATGTGATTGGCACATGACACATATTTTGCGTATTTTCATTTTTTAAAAAATTTAAATTCATGTATTTCGCATTTTAATTTATGATTTCTTTTATTCTCCTACCATAAAAATAATAAATACAATAAATATTAGATAGTTAATTAAAATAATTATTTCAATTTTATTAAAAATCATAAATTAAGCGTGTTTTTATCTGTTCTTCCTCATCTTCTTCATCGCGTTCTTACTTCTTCTGCAACAATATATTTTGAGAAAAAAATTCCTTCGATATGTAACAACAATGGCGAATCTTCTTCATTTCTTCCTCCTGCTTCTCCTCTCAATCATTTTCCCTTTGTCCCTTCATTCTCATAAAAACCCTATATTACTTCATCATATGAGGAAGAAGATTTAGGGCTTTTTAACCATTAATTTCTTAATTGCAGTGTAGATCTGTTCTTAATCTTCCGGGCTCTTATCTGTGCCCTACCCATCCCCAGCCGCAAAAGAATCAACGCCGCCGGGTCACGAGGAGCTGCCGCTGTCGGAAGAAGCGATTTCCTCTCAGCTAAACCACCGGAGCTCTTATAATCACCACCGCCATTACCACTCTTTTCGCTAATCTCAGTTCTTAGCTGAAATTTTGTATTTCGAATCAGACTCTAGCTCGACGACCTTCCTCAGAAGCTGATTTGATGATGCTTTCGCCATGTGCTGAACTTTTGGATTGACAGGATCTGTATTCTCCATTGTCAATTGGATCTGGAATAGGAGAGGGAGAGATTTTAGGAGACATTGGGAGAATATATCTGTAAAATCGTCGCTCTGATTTATTATATGAGGAAGAATTTGGGTTTTTTTTTAGGATAAAGGGAAGAAGTGAAAATCCGCCATTATTGCAGAAGAACCTGGAGCGATGAAGAAGAAGACATGTATTTATTGTATTTACTATTTTTATTGTAGAAGAATAAAATAAATAAGAAACTAAAATGCGAAATACATGTATTTAGATTTAAAAAAAAAACAAAAATACAAAAAAAATGGGTCATGTGACAGTCACATGGCTTATACAGCCTGAAAATATTCCCGGAAATGCAATTTGAGTCAAATCGCAAAATACAGGTTCCAATCGGAAAAAAAAAAATTCTTTAGGTTGCAAAGTGTAAAAACCCGCAAAGTTCAGGTTGCTTTTGGAAATTAACCCTATATGAAATTAATCATCTGTTTATGACATTTACTGATGTCATATTTAGGTTGCAAATACAAATTAGTTAAACAACCCTGTTAAAAATATATTTTATTTTATTTTTTAAATAATTTTATTTATTTATTTATTGTATTTACCTTTTATTCTATAAATTAATCTATATCTATACTAATATACATATAAATATGTGTGTGTATAATAAAATAAAATGGTAAAAAAATCATAGTATGTTCAATTGCAAATCAAACATTTTCAAGGATTTTATTTATGCATGTGTTCCTAAAGATAAGTTGTTATAGTATCAACATTTTATCACTTTGTTTCTTTGTCAACAACGTCTTTCAATTTTTTAAAGTGGCAACAAGTTTTTTCTTTTTATTTTTAATCTGTTTTACATATAATATATCAAATCAATAATCATTTCACCTTCTTTAAGTTGAATTATATTTTAAGTCTTTTGTGTATTAGACTATGTATAAATTGAATTAGATTATATAAAAATAAACCAATTGACAAATTTTAACAATAGAAAAAAAAGGATTATTCAGAAAGAACAATCTTATGCTCTTATAAATTATTTATCACTATCTTATCCTTTTTTTTTTTTATAAGTTGCGTGTCATTATTATTTGTATTTTTTTTCCAACAAATTCAATTAATTGGATTATTTGTGGTTATTCGCATAGGTTAAAAATGATAAGGTATGTTTGAGTTTTTAGAAAAAAATAAAATAAAAGTAATCATTTTTATTTGTTATATTTGATATTTATTTTAGTTGTATCAATAACAATATTTTTTTATTCATAAATAATAAGTATATATTTAATTCAAACAAATCAGGGGAAAAACGAATATTTACACTATTTAAAATTTTACTATAATATGATTCAAAATTTTAAAATATTAATTTTTATCAAGTATGCAATATTTACATTTTTAAATAGTAAAATGATATAAAATTGAATTTAGTTAAAATATTATTCTACTAGACGACTTCCGTGCATCGCACGGGAATAATACTAGTAAACTAAATGGAAACGACGTCGTTTCGAGTCTTTTTTTTTAAAAATAAAATAATAAAAAATGCTCAAACCGCCTTGACCGTCTAGGCGGCGCACAGGCCAAAAAACGTTCAGAGCAACCGCCCAGACCTTAATCGGGGCGGTTAGGGCAGCCTAACGCCTAGGCGCCATCTAGACCGCCTTTTACATCACTGCTTATAAGACTCAAATTGTTGCTTTGATATTTCTTACACTAGTTATAGTTAATTATATACGATGCACGAATGAATTTTATTTTTGGTAGGAACTTTTTTTTTGGATCTTCATTGCAATTGAGTTGATAGGACGTCACGATGGAAGGAAAAATAGTGTATATTGAGTAAAGTATAAAGTATGTTCGTCCTTTTCGTTTGGTGTTTGTTGGTGAAATAAGGAATAAGTATTTATAATGTTTCATAGATCATTAAATCTGAATTTTAAATCTAGTGGATATGCATAGAAACGGAAAATATTTTCTGATTTAAGTTTTGAAAAGTGTCGTTTTAAAACAGTTTCGTCACTCACACAATATTTAAAATCTACCTACAATTGTACTCGGAGGGAATGATGCTTTGTTCTTCGAGTGTATTTGTTATCCGAGCTTGATCCTGCAAAAACCAACACCGGAGGGGGTCTCCGGTGAAGAATCCCGATGCTCAAGTCAGTGATCGGAGAGTTTGAATGGAAGAAATCAGTATTGTTGTGTGAATAGTAAAATGTTATGAGTCATACCTTGGCAAAGAAGAAATGTCTTGCCTTTTGTACTTACCAGTTTGAGGCTTAGGGACAGCAGTGTCATTAGTCAGCTTCCCCAGACTAACGGCTACTGGAGTTTGCGTCAATGGTCCCCAACCTTTTTGTAGGAGCAGGGCGGCTGATAGTGTACTTATTGCCAGCTCAGCTACTTTTTGGTCGGGATCCTCTCTGCGATGGGCTAGAGTATCCACTATGGTAATATAGTTCGTAGTAGAGGAGTACTACATGGATCGCTTCGTGCTATCGACTCCTGTGCTCGAGAACATAAGGGAGACAGTTCGTGCTTCATGGTCCGCGTGGTTAGGAGCAGTCATAACCTGCTTCTTTCTTCGTGATCCAGTCCTTTTCGTAATGGCAAAGTCCTGTGGTCAAACCTCTTCTATACTAAGAGCGTGCCTTCGTGGTGAGTGAATTCCATTATGGCACCACATGTTCCCCCGAAAAAACACTACGAGCACGAAGTACGCTTCGCGCTCATAATGAGTGCGTTCTCTGCGGCCTGTCATTCCTCAGATGTCCCATCAATTTCCTCGTTTCCCGCTCACTTACTTTTTAGAATCTCCAGCCCATCTCTGACCGTACACATGTCAGCTCGATTACTTTCAAGGGATGAGATAGGTGCAAGTGTCACGATCCTATTGATTATTGTTTCGGTCTCCCCCCTCATTTTTCTATATAAATACGCAGAGTTTGAACCCTTTGAGCTTTTCATTTTTCTTGATATCTTCAACCCTAGAGAGAAGAAATCCTCTTAGTTTTCTAGCGATATTTCCGCTCGAACTTCGACGACGGTGACTTCTCGACTACTATTTGTTTTCATCGCATTCTAGACAAAAAATTCAACCTAAGGTGCACAATTTTCAGACCTCTTCATCTTTTTTACCATGAATAGATCCTCTTCCCTATCTTTGTCGAGTGGTTGATCAAAGGGGGAGGAGAGCGAAGCCTCCTTCTCTGGTCGTAGTGAATCCCTCGAGTGGGAATCCTCCTGCGCTGATAGTGATGAAACGGTGGGGACTCCACCTGCTCCAGGGAGGGATACTCTTGCCTTGCTTCAGTCTTCTGGGGTCTCCCTATCTTTTACCGTGGCTTTAGCTGCACAGAGCGCAGCTCGTACTTCTACCTTATACCTTTAGGAGGAACCATGGTAGTGCGCCAAAATCTTGAAGCTTCGTTCTCTCAACCCCTTACTGGTAGGGTTAAGAACACCATCCCTCCTAGTGCACGATTTAGGTGGGATGAGATAACAGGGCCCTCCATCTTCAACCATATGTCCGTTTCGGAGCAGAAGCTCTTTTCTACTTCGGGGTTCGTGGTAGAAATTCCTGATGAGGATGAGAGGCCTAACCACTTAAAACCCCCAACTTTGGCCTTCTAGAAGACCCATGTGGAGGTAGGCATCTGCCTCCCCATTTGTCAATAACTGGATGTCATGCTAGTGCCTTCAACGTACCCTAAACCAAGTTAACCCTTCTTCCGTCCAGATAGTCATAGCCTTTTACGTGTTAGTGAAAGGGAATTGGGGGGGGGGGGAACCTGATGCTTAATTATACCAGGTCTGCTACGAAATGAAACAGAAAAATCATTTTTTCTATTTTTCTGCCAAGAAAAACGAACTATGTTGTTTTGTTAAGAAACCCCCCATCATATAGAAGAAATGGAAAGATAGATACTTTTTAGTCACCCCTACTTCGGGTACCTGGCCCTTCCCTTGTGACCGTTGGTTGTATAGTCTCCCCAGGTATTCTGATGTTGATGTGGAATGTGTTCCCCCCTAAACCGTTTAGTGTTTAGAAAGCTTAATGCTTGGATGCGACAAAATAAATCTTTTAAGATTGCCCCTCTCTGTAGGAAACAAGTCACTCTATGTCACTTCGGGTTTCTCCAGGCCCAAATCAACCTTCCTCCTGGGACAGGTATAAATCCTGCATCTTCCATCCTAGCATATTATCTTTAGGAAAAATTGGTAAAAATGCCCTATATGTTTCCAGTATGTAGGAAAATACCCGCTATGTTTCGAATTGTTGAAAATGCCCAGCAACTTACAAAAAATTGGTAAAAATATCTCGTCACCGGCTATCAGCAGTAACTGATCCGGTGACGCGTGACATGTCAAGTAAATGCTGATCTGGATCGCTTTCTTGCGTTTTCTTTTACTGAGCTGGAAATTTAGTTAATTAATAACATGAAAAAAGGTTATAGGTGGGAAATAACTCCAACTTCCCTCCAAAACTACCCTCACTAAAACCCTAACCCATAAATCGGGGGAAATCTGCAGAACAGCCATTCTCCATTGTATTTCAGCCATTAACTTTCGATTTTTACCTGAATTGTGGAAAGGAGAAGATGTCTTACTCCAACTCATCCCCCGAAGGATTTATGCAATGTGATTGTGGGTTAAGAGTTGTTCTCCAAACATCAAAGAAAGAAGGTAGTGTGGGAAGAAGATTTTATGGTTGTCGATATTGGAACGTAAGTTTGTTTGTCTCTATCAATTTTTTGCATTCTTTAATTCACATCAAAATGAGTCTTTAGTCTTTCTTCGTTATTTCTAGAGAGGTGGTTGCGAGTTCTTCGAATGGATTGATCCTCCTTCATGGTCTAAATCCAATCGGTTTGTGCGGGATATTCGAGCACAAATGTCGGAACTCTCCGAGAAGATTGACCGTGTGCAAAAATTATTGGAGAGTAACAACAAGGAGATGAAGATATGGCTTGTAGCGAGTTGGATATTGGCTATAGCAGCCTTGGTCATCTTAGTGAAATGAACATTTGATGTAATGTTCATTTAATTTGGGGAGATGCATATGTAATCATCAAAGCTATTTGGGCACATTGAATCTCACAGCCTTGTTGTCCTGTTTTCCATAATTTGTTTTTTGCTATTGTGTATGGGTAGTATGTTGTTGTTATTTTTTACTTGAGGTAATGTTGTGCATTTGTGGTTATTTGCTAATGTGTTTGGTATTTTATGATATGAACCAAGTTCATTTAGTCCGTCAAATATTAACTGATGAATGATTTTTAATTTAGTTGGTTTATGAATCGCACAAAATCAATGCAAAACATAGTCTATGCACACATAATTCTGGACAAAAATATCTTCACAAAATGCTTCCAAAGCTGCATATCTAGACCAAAGGACAAAAAATATTTGAAAGGTTGTATAACTAGACCAAAATAATTGTAGAAACAATTACAAAATAGAATAGCCGATAATCCGGTTCTACAAAAGGTACTATATATGACCTGGCACAACATACAATTTGAGCAAATGAGGTCAGTAGTCATACTTCACAATCCAAAATGCAATGTAATTGGCTATTCAAGCTTCACAAAAAATATTCCGTTCATAACGAACTTTACAAAAAACAGCACTATATCCTAAAGTACTACTGAACCCTACATCCACCCGGACCATCACTCCTCAGGTCAATGTTCCGGCCACTCGCCACTTCCTTCAAAGCTGATAGGTGCATTGTTGTCCACCTATTTTAGTAATCGGATTTTGATTAAGTTCTTGGACTTCACCAGGGCATTCATCCATGTTATTCTCTTGTGAGGATGGTGCTTTTGTTGGCACGACACTTGTGTCCTATGAATGTAAATTTATTGGTTATCGATTGAGAAGTTTTCAAAAAATGATGCTAAAGCTTGGAATTTTACAATACACTTCACAACTTTTACCTTTCCTTTAGTAGATGATTTTGATAATCTTTTGGATCGTCTCTTTTCTAAAACTTTCCCTTGTTCACAGTTTTTTACATGTCCCAAGAAATGAATATCAAATAACAATAATTAGAAAACTCTGATGTACAATGAAAGGGACATTTAAATTAAACAAATAACATACCACGTCGGCCTGTTCTTCATTCAACTGAGTCAATTGACTTACGGGATCTTGTGTTTGGTCTTCGTTAGTCTCAACCTAACAAAACGGGGAATTACCTTATGGGTAGACTTCATATTGTAAATGATTAATCTAGAAAAATATAACGGTTGGGTACCCCGTGCGAGTTGTCATTTGCCACATCGTTAAAGATCTCGTCCAAGACTCCATCTTCAGTTATATCTTCAAGCCCGCATTCTTGAAGGATTCTTTGAACCCTTAACCTCTCTTCCTCGTTGTGTCCCTCCTCGTCCTATTAATAAATAGTTAGAAAATGTGAACTAAATAAATCAAAATTCATATATACCTTAGGCAAAAAAAATACTTACGAAGGGGCATACTCTCCTGTTATGACCAGGCACACCACAAATGCCACATTTAATTGTTGTTTGATTTCGTTTTTTGTGTTGTTCATCTCTGTTGGCTGGTCTCCCTCTCTTTCTGGGTACATGTTTTTGTTGAGGCTCGTCAGGCTCCCTCCTCCTAGCTTTAGGTGGCCTGCCTGCTCTTCTAACAATCTTTGGAGGTAGAGGAGGGATTGCCTCAACCTTTGCCCAATCATGTCTCCCATTAATCGGAAGGATTGCTGGACCATAAACTGCACGGTACGTCTCAACCTTGTAGCATCTGTGAACGTAATCTTCTGGTGGCTTTTTAAGGGCATTCAGTGCACACAAAACGTGCTTGCATGGTATACCAGTGAGATCCCATTTTCTGCAACCACACGTTCCATTGGACAAATCAACCGCATACTCAGTCCCATCAAAGCATGAGATCTGAAAATGTGTATCGTCTGATTTGATGGGTATACAATCTACCACTCTGGAAATATTATAATCGAGTCTCATCTTGATCCGTGGACAAAGAATACCTACAACATGATTCTCAAAGTTTAATAACATAAAATTTAGGGACAATCAGATAAGGACAACAACTTAATTGGACAGAATAAGGTTTGGGCAGTAGCTTATAATAATCAAATTCAGCAGATTTTTAAGATGAAATTCAGCAGATTTTGGACAGATTTAGAGTTCAGTTTTTGGACAGATTTCAGTTCAGTTTTTGGACAGATTTCAGCTCAGTTTTTGGACAGATTTCAGCTCTGTTTTTGGACAGATTTCAGCTCAGTTTTTTATTCGAATTCCACCTGTCCCCCGTACTGAATACAAAAGGTATATTCTGTCCCATTTTCACCTACCAAAAAATTGGAAGAAAAAGTCACAATTAAACATATAATTATCCACTAATTTTGCATATAATAATTGTAAACAAAAACAGAGGAGACAAACAAACATGTAGGGACAACCAAACTTTCCAAGCCAACATAATAAACTATAAAAAACAACATAATGTGGGGTCCAATTGAGAACAACTTAATCACGCCAGACATGGATTAATAAAGAATGAGCAGGACAGTAACTGGTCCCCTCAAAACCCAATAAAAATTCGAATTTTCACATGCACCATTTCAAGCAATTCTATAAAAAAAAACCCCAAATATATAGCTTCATCTCAGTTTAACAACCATTTGTGCCAAATGTTAATCCAAATCCCCCAATCATAGGTTTCAAAATCGACCAAAAATAGAAAAAAACAAAGGCGCGATTATTGAGCAATGAAAATTGAATCCATTCTCTTACCGTAGTCGGGGGGAGGTTCATTGTGGCGACAAACATCTCGAAGCCTCATCGGCATTGTGGCAACGGAAATTAAACAAGACCTGTTGAAGATGATTTCAATGTTCTGTGTGAAGAGAAGAGAAGAAGAGGGAATATCAGTGCTCAATTTCGCGACTAGGTGAACCTAGTTTATTATGATTTTTTTTTATTTGACTTAAGTTGGAGTTATTTCCCTCCTATAACCTTTTTCATGTTATTAATTAACTAAATTTCCAGCTCAGTAAAAGAAAACGCGAGAAAGCGATCTAGATCAGCATTTACTTGACATGTCACGCGTCACCGGATCAGTTACTGCTGATAGCCGGTGACAGGGTATTTTTACCAATTTTTTATAAGTTGCTGGGCATTTTCAACAATTCGAAACATAGCGGGTATTTTCCTAAATACTGGAAACATATAGGGCATTTTTACCAATTTTTCCTTATCTTTATGATGAGTTTTATTCCTCAAAGTAACTGAGTTCGTTTTCCTTTTGTTTTTCAGATATGGACTGGAAAGTAGGTCTCATCCCGGAGGAGGATGACGATAATCTGGCCTATCTGGGAGAGAACCCTCAGCCCGTGTCCGAAGTACCTCCAGCTGGAGATAAGGAAAAAGGCCCCAGCTTTATCCACTGCCACTACCAAGACCCCACCTACCAAGGTTGTGGGCAGAGCGCGCTCAATGACCGCGGCGGAGATTCATGCTTATGCTGCGGAGCGCAATAAATGGAACTGTGGGTCCAAGATCTCGCGTGAGGCATCCTCCAAGAGGCAGAAAACTTCTGATATGGAGAAAGGCAAGGGGGTTCGACAGTGAATTACCGCTTTTACAAGTTAGAAGAGGAAAGCTGGGACTGTTAATTTTACTGCACCTCGATAGTGCGGTCAATGAGCCTATCCCTTTTGACCCTGTGGATTAAATCTACCAGGACGTGGTTGCTATTGCACTGATCTATGCGAGAGAGACGATAGTAAGGGATAGACGGTTAATTTGGAGGAAATGAGAATTGTACTCTTAGAGTTATGAGGGGAGAGAAAGGTGTTGTGATGGGGTTTGGGTTGGGGGAGGATGGTTTTGAATTTTCTAGATAATCCTTAATTGTTGAAGGAAAAACACTATTAGTGTGCCTTCATCAAAAGTAACTGATGAGGGACAATTTAAGCGTTTACTATATTTTGTATATTCTTGTAACCTTACTTTTATATAAGGGATCTCTGATGAATAAGAGAACAGAATTTCTACGTCTTTCTTTCGTGTCTTCTTTCTTACTTTTCTTACAATACGTTATCAGCACGAGATGCTCTATATTCCGTCTGTGAGCGGAATTGGCGGTTCACCAAAAATCAACTTTATTTATGTGATGACAAATACTTTTAGCCCTGTACGTCTTCTTGCGCAGTTGTTAATTTCTAATCGTAAATTTATTATTTTACTATTCTTTTGCCTAATCTGGACGCATGTGGGATCATAATCGATCTTGTTAACTGATTATGAGTGAATATTAGTTTTGTGAATTCTGGAACATGATTCGCTCATTGAGTCAATTAATATGGTTGAAGTTTGAAGAAACCATTATAATATTATTATAATAAGGAAACTGAATTTGAGTTCATGGATATGTATTGATAAAGTTGTTGGCTTGATAATGATTAACGGATTTGATTTATTAATTTGCGGCACAAGCGGCAGCACACCACCGGTTTTTGTCACCATATTTTGATATATATTGAAATTGTGTTCGGCAAAATGAATTAATGAGGTACATACCAATTCTTGAGAATATTTTCATATTAATTGCAGCAGCTACTTTGATTACAATTATTATATTTATTATAATTATAAGTTGTAATATGTGTTACTGTATTGATAATGTAACGCCCCGTAAATTATTTAATTATTATTATATTTCAATATCTATTTTTGTCCAATGAGAATTATTTATTTTTCATAAACTATGAAAATTATTTTAAGTTATGGATAAACGTATATTCCATGTTATTAGACTTTTAAATATTTAATTTGGATCCTAACCCAATGCATTAGTCAAGCCCAAGTTAGCCCATGATTTTTTACTTATAGAACAAGAAATAGGAGTTCTTAACCTAGGAATATAATCTATAAATAAAGGATTCATGTCATATATCAAAAACGTAATCCAAATCATCTATTTTTCTTAAGAATTTCGTGCATAAGCCCTAGAAGCCCTTCCGAGAGCCGTCAACGTCATTTTCCTCTTTCACTCTATTTTCAAGGTATCTTCTTTTAAAAATTCGAAATTCATGCCAAAACATATTATTTTTCGATGAATTTTTAGTATGTTATTCCATGACATTTTTCAAATTCCAGTAAAAATTTTAACCCCATATGAATTGTATTTTATTTTATATTAATTTTCTATCTTCGCCGATTCAGATTTTAAATATTCAGGTTCTTTAGTTAGAAAATTCGTAATATATAGTAAAAAGTTATAACAACTTATGATTTTTGAATATGTTGTTCCTCATTATGTTATCTATTTTATATAAAATTTTCAAATCCATCCAACTTATATTTTATTTTATATAATCTTTCTATTACGTCTGAACATGATCTGAAATATTCTGCTTTCTGATTTGAGAAATTCGAAAAATATATTTATACATATTGAAAAATTATGATTTTTGGATATGTACTACATATACATGTCTTCTATTATTCTGTAAATTTTCAAAGTGATCCCTTCAGTAATGTTCGAGTTATTAAGGTTTTTCCACCGCTGTACAGAATTTACAGTTTCGACTTATTCGGTTTAAAAAATTCAAAACCCATAGTTAAACTTCTTGTAAAATCATGAAATTTTAGTATGATACTTTCAAGAAAGTTTTTTTCCTTCTGTAAAATTTTCAAAGTTTTATCTCTTCCCGTTTATGAAAAATAAATTATTTATCTGCTGCTGCGCAGTAAATCCATTCTTAGAAGTTCTCTATTTCTTTCAAATCTATTTTCAAAATTTCCTAAATCATCAACCAAACCCTAAATTCCAAAATTCCAAATCCCATATATTTAAGTGGAGATCAAGATAGAGTCATGCATGCTTAAGTAGGAAGGAGATGAGACTACTGAGTGCTACAAACAATACAGTAATTGCATCTACATTCCGAGTTGCATACCAATTTAGGTGGGGGTTTACTTTTTATGTCAATTATATGCTTAATTAATTCTGTGATTTATAGCTGTTATATTTACAAGTTACAAGTGTATGTTCAATTTATTTGATATACAAATTCAAGATTTCCGTGAGTACATGGATTACAAGTTACAAGTTACAAGTTTATATTCAATTTATTGAGTATAATATTCAAGTTGCAAGTTACAAGTTACAAGTTATGACTGTTTATATTTTATGCTCTTAATTTTGTATATGATTGTTATGAATTGTGATCCTCCACGAGCTGAAGGAAGCTCATCCCAACCCTTTATTGAGCCAGGTTAGCTTGGAGCGAGCGGGGAGTACGAGGGGAGCCGAAGCATATGACAACATGACTACTTTGGTGCAATTTTATACAAGATGACTATTTAATTGATAACGTGTTATTACTTGTTTATGTTATTTGACTAATTAATTTTTAAGGAGTGTTGTTGTTAAGTTATAAGTCAAATGAAATCTTTGACATGGATTCGAAAATATTTTCTATGTTGTGAGTTTAATGGGGAAGCCTACTTCACTAGTTGCATGATTAGAAGGAGTTTTATGTATTTATCTTGAAGCATGGAATAATACTTAAGATTGTTATATAAATAGTTATTTATAAGTTGATCATTGAAGTATTTCATGGATTATTAATTTCTTAGGATGTTAGCTTTGAGGAGGTAAAAAAAAATATAATTTATTTGTGATACTGTGTCGTATGTATTTAGTAAGTTTCGCTGCTATGCATGATTTATTCTTTTATAATCTTTAGGTTGATATGAAACTAGAATATGGAAGTTTGTTAGTTTTACATTAGTATTGTTAGAAGCATCTCTAGTGCCTATTTGATTATATATAAGTAATGTTTCATGATAATTTAACGTTTCAGTTATAGTTTGAGGATACTAGTGTTATTCCGCTCCTACATGTGATAGGAAGATTAGTATTTGTGTGTTTATGTGGTTCCTTTAACGGCCCAACTAAGAATTGACTTTTATATATATGTGTGTGTGTGTGTGTGTGTGTGTGTGTGTGTGTATATATATATATAAGAAAAAGAGGTTCCATGATTTGATTTATTGAAATTTAATTAAGATTAAATTATTTTATGAAAATTAGGTCGTTACAGATAATAACCTAACAATTCAAAATTGTTAGGTTAATCTATAATCCCTCATTACTAGTTATATTTGGAACTATAATTCGATATTTAATAATTCATTTTTTTCTTGTATGGATTTTATTGTTATTCACGAGTACTTGCTCGTCTCAATTAATGTGGAGACTGGATTAGAGGTATATGTTCCCTAGAATCATCAAATTATTATTTGCAAATTTTGAGGAAGTGTGATTGGAAAGAATCGTGTCTTCCCAACGAGGTAATTCGAATACCCTATTTTTCGAATTTCAGCAATAATGAAATTTTACTTTGTTTTTTCATGATATTTACGGAACCCAATTGTGTTTGATATGCTTCTACTTTCTCATGTAATTGAAAGTTGTATTTTTGCCGATTGCGAGATTTATGATTAGAAATCACAAATTAGCTTATTTGTCTTATAGATTATGAACTTGATTATTATTTTACCCATGCATATTTTTTATAATAAATTATGCATGTCCATGATAAAGGAAATTCGTGGACAAATCAACTACGTGATAAAGTAATTTTACAAAGTATCGAAAAACTTGTGATATATGGTCCCGAAATCTAATTCATAAGAAAATCACTATACCAACTCATACTCAATTTGAATTATTGGACTCATAAGAAATTGAGTACCACACTTGAAAAAAAAAATTCCACAAATCATGCCACTCACCGACCTTTTGGACAAAGAATCGTCCAACAAAATCAAAGCTTATTCTAACTTACTTTGAAAGTATTATTTAGTTAAAGGATACCTCGATGAACTATGGGTTGCCATAAATGAAATTTTAGAATAATAGATAACTCTATACTTTCAAAATTAATTATTTTGTGGAAAGAAATCCACTTACCAGAGTACAAAAGGGTCAATGAATTTAATAACGACATGTTTTGTCTGAAAACAAAATTTTCTTTATGTGTAAAGAAAATCACATAAAATGATATGATACATAAAAATATTTTCATTTTCCACTTCAACACTTATACTAAAGAACCAGTATAGGTTGGAGTAAGAAAATAAAACAATTACAATATTCAATAAGCTAATCAACCGATCAAGTAGTTGAGAGGCATATCAGTTTATCCTGAAAAAATAGCACAAAATGCGCTTGGATAAAGAAAATTTCATAGCATAACTATGGCGAGCTAAATAGTGAAAATAACCCCAAAGTAAAGGGAACGAATGTGTCTGTCTCTACAGTTGTGGTCATGAACACCACAAAGTAAGGGACATAGAAGCCCTGGAGGCCTTCCGATGTGCGTACCCCAAATGAACATGGTGGTTATGGAAACCATGTGCAAAAGCAACACGTCGAAACCCTCTAAACAAAAAGGGATAGAGTTGGTAATGAGCATTTAAATAGGTGTGAAAATATTATACTTTTGTATAAAAACTGCTAGAGTAGTTAACTATAAGAGATACAAGAAGTCCAAAGAACAGAGACTCACTGCATCACTGCATAATGACCATCATTGAGTCACAAGTACTAAAAGGGTGAAGAATCGTCGAATTCTCTAGATGCCTAATGACATAACAATTATAGTCACAAAACGCTCTATATGCACCAAGAGCTATTGCAATGCTATTAAGTAAAGATATTCGTGTCAAGGACTATCATTTCAAAACTACATGTGAGAATGGAATTGAATAATTTATGATACCTCTTATGAATGTGAAAGGAAGCACATCTTAGATAAATAAATGAGTCAATCTAGTGGCATGTACTCCACTACAACTCTGATCGTTGGATCAAACAGTATCACCAAAATGAACTTTGGAAGACAGAATCATATGTTACCCAGAATGAAATTTGGGACATTAATTCATATAGATTTTTATACGACTTTCTTAGACATACAAGACATAACATGATGATCCATATTTAAGAAATTATATGGACATTCTTTCTTTCGAGTAAAATACAAAAGGGGTGAAAATCTTATACGAAGTACAGTGTCAGTACTAATTTTATTATAATAGAGTTAAGCATGACGAACATCTCATTCTGCCTCATTAATTATTTTAGGGCACATCACTCATTCTACCAAGCCTATTATTTAGAAATAAATAGGATCGAGACCTTCCTATGCTAGATATATAAGCAAGACATTCCATTCTTACAAAAGAATACCATATGATATATGTGGACCTATCAAACCAGAAAGCGGGCCATAAAAGTATCTATGGTTTTGGTAAATGTTTTGACACACTAACTGACCATCACATTATTGTCCACAAGAACTGTTGCATTTGAAAAACTCCTAAAAAATACTATATAAAGGCTCACCACCCTCACTTCATAAAGTCTATAAGACTTATTAACTCTAGAGAGTTCTTATCATAAGGATTTGATGATTATTGCATATCTTTCAGGATTTCAGGATTTGACACAAAAATGTCTAACATATGCCACTACCAAAAGGATATAGATAGAGGATTAGGCGTTGAAATGCGTACTAAAATGCCTATCAGATATGGGGTTATGTAATATCGTTGCAACTTTACTTTATTTGTCTCAGACCTACTGCTAACCAATACTTTATGCGTACCAGTTGATAACTGGATTTAGCCTGATAGTTTTACATTTACGCAAATTTGGTTACGCAGTATATGTCCTATTTGCGTCCCCACAACGCATCAAAATGGATCTTTAAAGACAATTAAATATTTATGTTGGTTATGGATTTCCAACTATTACCCACTATTTGAAACATTTGACAGGCGAGTAGGGGTGTGCAGATTTCGACCAGAACCGATATAACCGACCGAACCGAACCGATAATTTAATTTCGGTTCGGTTATATCGGTTCTGGGTCGGTTTCGGTTTTAGCTTTCAAAAATTATCGGTTATCGGTTTCGGTTCGGTTATCGTTTCAAAAATCCGATATATAACCGAACCGAACCGATAACAAAAAAAATAATAATAAATTAACCCCCAAAAAAACCTAAACCTAAATTAACCCCCCAACTTAAAAAATACCATATTCCCCCCCACTCCCCCAAACCTGTTGCCACTGCCCCACCCCCACGTCCGTCTCCCCAATCCCCCTCCCCCCATTTCCAAAACCCTAACCTTACCGACCGCCACGCCGCGCCGCGCCGCGCCGTCCTCCGCCAGGCCGCGCCGTGCCGTCCTCTGTAGCAGGTACCTGATTTCTTGGGAAGTTTTCTTCGTTGCTACGTTGCTAGTATATGATGTTTGAATTACTAATGTATTTTCTGCTAATGTTGAGTAATATGATTAAAGGTGTTGTTTGCATCCACCATTTTACATCATACGAAGTTACAGTTTTTACAATGATGATATATTAGATAACTAAAACGAAAGGAACATTTACTCATTTATCAGTTGCATTCAACATCTTAATAAAAATTTCAGCGAGTAGGACAAAAATATTGTTTAATATGAAACAATTTGGGATTCAGTAAAAATAGAAGCAAATCTTGGGTACAGATGTAGCTTAATAAAATGCATGAGTGTTCCTGTGTGTGTCAGACCATCTACAAGATTAACAATTTAGTATGTGGGTTAATATATTTTTAATGGGTTAATATATTTTTAAATATCAATTAATCCAATTTAATAATTTAATTGTTGAGAGTTGATTAAGTATTAGATTTTGCATATCAACCTAAATGCTCCATTTATTCTTGTTTGTATAGATGACAAACACCGGAGGTAGTATTGATGAAAGCACTGCAGATGCTTGTTCCCAAGCAGGGCTCACACCAACTAATGTTATTCAAAATACGAACGAGCAGTCCGCAAGCCAACAACCTACAAATGAGACTTCGGCGCTTCCAAATGCTCCACCAAAACCAACAAGATCAAGGAGAAAAAGGTCGGTTGTGTGGGATCACTTCGAAGAAGTTCGTGACGAATCCGGCGTTGTCATAAAAGCCAAGTGCAATTACTGCGATGCACTTCTGCTAGATCGAAAGGTAATGGTACTTCATCACTCCTTAGTCATATGAATGGATGTATGAAAAACCCACATGTGCAAGAAACCCGGCAAACCATGTTAAATTTGCAGCCTAGGGATGAAGAAGGTGGTAGTGGGGTGGGAAAACTTAGTGTATGGAAGTATGACGAGGATGAACTTAGGGATGCTATAGCCTATATGATTATTGTTCAGGAGTTGCCTTTTAAATTTGTGGAGGGTAAGGGATTTAAAAGGGTTATGTCAAAAGCTTGTCCTAGGTTTAAAGTCCCTAGTCGAAGAACAGTTACTCGGGATTGTTTTAAGTTGTATGTTGACGAGAGGGAAAAACTTAAATCTTTTTTGAAAACCAACTGCCAGAGAGTTTGTCTAACCACCGATACATGGACATCATTGCAAAGGATTAATTACATGTGCCTTACAGCTCATTTTATTGATAATGAATGGAAGTTGCATAAGAAAATATTGAATTTTGTGACAATTTCTAGCCACAAAGGTGATTACCTTGGAAAGGCTATTGAAACTTGCATTCTAGATTGGGGGTTAAAAAATGTTTTTACAATAACCGTGGATAATGCAAGTTCTAATGATACCGCTATTGCATTTTTGAAAAAAAGAATGACAAATTGGGGGGGTAGCATTGCAAAGTGTAAGTATCTTCATATGAGATGTATTGCACATGTAATTAACCTAGTGGTTTCCGAAGGCTTGAAAGAAATAAATCCTGCAGTGAAGCGTGTAAGAGATGCAGTTAGGTATATTAGAAACTCTCCAGCAAGACTTAGGAAATTCAAAGAGTGTGTAGAATGGGAAGGGATAGAATGCAAGAACTCCCTGTGTTCAGATGTGGCAACTAGGTGGAACTCAACCTATCTTATGTTAAATACGGCTGAAAAGTATGAGAAGGCATTTGAGAAGTATGAAGAGCAAGATTCGAGTTTTGAGGCTGATTTAGGGAGTGATGGTATTCCAAGGAGTCATGATTGGGTGCGGGTTCGTAAAATTGCAGGTATGTTGAGGTATTTCTATGAGATGACATTGCGAATTTCAGGTTCTTTATATGTCACCTCAAACACTTTCTTTTCTGAAGTTAGTGATGTGTGTTGTATGTTGAATGAATGGAAGACTAGTGATGACCTTGAAATTATGTGTTTGGGTGAGTCCATGAAATCCAAGTTTGAGAAATATTGGGGAGATCCGGAGAAAATGAACAAGATTATCTTTTGGGCAAATGTTTTCGATCCACGAGACAAGTTTGAGTACATGGAGTACTCTTTTCGTGAGATGTATGGTTCAGTAAAAGGTGAGATAATGTTCAAAAGTGTGAGAGATGAGCTTGTGGAGGTGTTCAATGAATACAAGATGAAATATCAACCGGATAATGTAGTGAGTGCAAGTGGTCCTAGTTTCTCGAGTACTAGTTCATGCAATGTTTCTGATTTTGATTCGATTAGTAGCAAGCCTAGTGGTTTGTTAAAGTCCAAATTCAAGAAGCAAAAATTGGAGAGTGGGGGTGGTGTAAACAAGAAATCTGAATTGGAAGTATATTTGAGTGAGTCTGTAATTGAAGATGATAGCCTTGAAGTCTTGAAATGGTGGAAAATGAATTCTGAAAGATTTCCAGTTCTTTCAAAGATGGCTCGTGATATCTTGGCCCTTCCCATTTCCACCGTTGCATCTGAGTCGGCATTTAGCACCGGCGGTAGAGTATTAGATGCATTTAGGAGTTCGTTAACACCAAAAATTGTTGAGGCGTTGATTTGTGCGCAAGATTGGCTTAATGATGAACTCCCAAAAAGTCTTGAAGAACAATTAGAGGAACTTGAACTCATTGAGAAAGGTAATCTTATTTGTTGAATTATTTGTTTATTCCAACTTAATGAAAACATGATTTGATTGTTAATATTTTCTTGATTTTCAGACCTCCCTAGTGTTGGGATTGGGCAATTAGGAACCAATTAGTGCGTGGAGTCATTGTTGTGTGGGCGTGGGCAAGCACGAGTAACTAAAAAGGTACTTTGATTTTTTACGGGATTTTGCTACAACTTTGAGGTTGATTTATTTTAACTTGAAGAGCAATACAAAGTCTGATGTTGCTATCATTACTTCTTTATTTTTTGTTATCTTGCTTGATAATTTTGGGAAGACGGGTTTTGATGCTGGTAATTTACTGATTTTTTCTCTTATAATTTGATATAGGTTCGGATCTTATCTTGACATTTTGAGTGCAACAAGTGCCGGTGTTTGGTAGTGGTGAATGATCAACAATTTTCAAGTCTGATTGATTATTTGATATAATCTTTATTGTAAACTTGATGTAGTAGTTGCAACTTTGTAGTGTATTCGATATTGTGATGTATTTCAGATTTGAGAACTTGATGTCGGTTTGTCGAAGACTCAAATATTATTTGATATTCTGATGTATTTCATTGTGAACTTGGTGTTTACTGTTTAGTGCTAAATTAGCCAATTAGATAGAATCTTGTTTGGATTTTCTAGTAATCTTAATTTTGTGTGTTTTATTCTTAAATTTTTCTTTACTGCAAAAAAAAAAAAAAAAAAAAAAAAAATTCGAACACTTATCTGTTATCGGGTTTAACCGAAACCGAACCGATATTATCGGTTCGGTTTCAGGTCGGTTTTAGTGCTATTCGGTCGGTTATCGGTTACCTATTTTGACGAATTATCGGTTATCGGTTATTCCTTATCGGTTCGGTTCTGGACCGATGCCCACCCCTACAGGCGAGATCTATTTACCGCTAGATTGGCGGGTTGTCACTTTAATGATACAGTCTTCCCGTCGTTAGGGGGAGATAAGAAAAAGAATTTTCTAAGGGAACGACAGGAAGTGTTTCCCAGAATGTATCATTAGGATCCCCACACTTCATAATGTCAAGTGAAGTAAAACGAATTATCGATCTTCAAAGTATGGAAGATTTGATTGTTGATGCATTTGCTAAAATCGCTAAAGTGACAAGATCGTATATACCAGCTACAAATGTGCCTGTAAGGTTAAAAGTCCCCAGTAAGGGGCACAACACCGCAGATAAAGGTATTGCAACCACACTTGATGGAGGTGGTTGAGACTGTGGCTCCCAAAAGAAAATGGGGGATGCCACGTGGTTCGATGAACACTTGCTCAAGGAAGGAGGCAGGTGTGGCACAATTTGAATCATCGATGAAAAAAAATACTCTCAAATTATCTCTAATTAATTATGTCCATGAATCATCACTGGAGGACGCTCCGAAGTTTAATATGATTCTAGAGATAATGAGAGTGCATGTGAGTTAGTGGAAAAATCTTCCACATGTATTAATGATGTATACATTGTTGTTCAATGAATTATAGAACTCAATAATATCGAATCACACTCTATTGTAAGATATCAACAAAGAGCATATTGGCCTATATGGAATCAATCCAGGTAGAACTCAATTCTATGACAGAACAATAGGTATTTGGTTTGGTAGTGCTAGCCTTACCAAGTGTAAAGCCTGTAGGACATAAAATATGTTTTGTCAGTAAGCGTAGTGAGAAGAATAAGTCCTGTGATGCAAAAATTACCTTAAAGCAAAAGGTTCTCACAAAGCTGTAATAGACTACGTGGAGATATTCTCCAACAACGGACGTCATAACGTCTTATTGATAAGTTTTCGAAGGATTAAAAATACAGCATACTAATGTGGTTACAACATATCTCTTTGGGGGATCTTGTTATTGAGATATGTGTAAGTGTCAGATGGACTTGCATTGCCCAACTCAAGTAACTCTAGACCACGGAGTGCATTTACAATATTAGATTGAAATGCTCACTTTGATTGAAATAAATTTGGATGAAAATGGTATACCCGTCTAAGTGACTACTTGATTGGAAGGGAAAGAACAAGTAGTATTACCCCTATGCATTTATAAAGAAACGAGTTCTATATTTGCAACTATAGCAGCTTATGTTGATGTTAAGGACATAATAGGTACTCTTAACTAAGAGATGTTGTGATGTATTTGAAATCTAAATTGAGATAAAGGATCATGGGAAAACTCGGTATTGTCTATGCCTTGAACTAGAAGATTGAGTTTGTGGAATATCAATTCCTCAGTTTGCATATATCCAAAAGATTATCAGGCGATTTAACATGGATAAAGTGCAGTCTGTTAGCGCTCCTATAATTGGTTGAAGTGTGGACATAAAGAAAAATTATTTTGAGTCTAAAGGAAATGACGAAAGAGCTAGGAGATGAAATTCTCTACTTAATTGAAATGTGCGCATTATTGTACAAAAAACTCAATGCACTCAACCATGTATTACTTTCTCAAATTACTTGTTGGTTATATTTTAATCAGGACAACGCAATATCAATGAAATGATATCAAACAATATTTTGATATCTAAAAGAAACCGTTGACACATATTTGTTCCTCCCATATTTAAGACAATAGAGATTATAAATGAAAATTGTAAACTCTAAAGGAAATGTCAAATGCTCTCATATGGAGAGAAAAGGATTACAAAAGAATATGTAACTCCTAAGTAAATGTTGAAGTTACCCCCTACTACGAAATACTAAATACTACTTTGATAGGTTTAGATGTTGGTTATCTTAGTGGCTAATGTAAAGGTCATTATCAAACCGGTTTACATATTACCATGAGGAACACGACGAAAACTTGAAGATCAACCAATTACAACTACTCAAGCTACCTCATCACATCACTCATGGATGATATCTCACGAAGTTCATTAACCTATATGGTTAAAGTATTAGTGACTTGAGCTATACCATCGAAGAGCCTACGCGAAGTTATGAAGATGAAGTTATTTGCAACAAACAGATGGATTGTGCTACATACAAAGGTGACGAGATCGACCATGTATCGCCAACGCTTTTCTATAAGTGCAACCACATAATATCCTCATGATTTATGTAAAATTGAGGATGAAGAGATTTTCGAAACTCTCTTGATAGATGTACGTATCAAGGGAGAGATATAGACTTCAGGGAGAGTCTCAACAAAGGTGCGTTGCATTCTTTTTCCCTTCGATCAAGGTTTATTTTTTTCCACTGGGTTTTGTTACTTGACAAAGTTTTTAACGAGGCAACAAGTTATGCACCATTCACCCTTTTTATTTGGCACAAGGGAGAGTGTTGAAGGAAAAACACTATTAGTGTGCCTTCATCAAAAGTAACTGATGAGGGGCAATTTACGCATTTATTATATTTTGTATATTCTTGTAACCCTACTTTGGATACCATATATAAGGGATCTCTGATGAATAAGAGAATTTCTACGTCTTTCTTTCGTATCTTTTTTCTTACTTTCTCTACCATATTAGTTTATTATTTCTTTTGTTTCTTTTCTTTCAATTCTAGATTTTGGAGTAAGTTTTGACTTTAGATTCTAGATAGTATGTTATAGTATAGTACAATAGAAAATAGAATGTTTGCATTTTACTCTCTTCGTGAGAATATGTGAAAATCATTGCTTTATAATTGAATAATATATATTAATAAATTTTGTTATGTAGTCTTATATGTACATCAATATGTTATGTTAATACTAGATATCGGCCGCTGTATGTGATAAAATATTTTATTCCATTAATATATATAATTAAATTTTTATATTGCTACAGAAGAACTAACCTATCGTGCAATGCACGATAGGTAATATATTTATTTGTAATTTTACCCAGCCCCACCCAATCGGTAAAGCAGGTCTGCCTCCATTTCTCCATTTCTTATCACAAACAAAAAATGGAAAAAATGATTTGCAGAAATTGTAACTTGACACACACTAGATTAGTTACTAATGCAACAACCGCAAGTGTACAGTATTGCTATAGCACTAGGTAAGTACAAGGTCGATCCCACGAGGTTTGGTATCGATATTAGATAAGTGAATTGCAAGACACATCAAATGGCTAACTAGACGACCGATTAAGTGATTTTTGGTATTTTAAGAACTAATTTGAAATAGACAAGCAATTAAAGGCTTAAAACTACTATGATGAGCTAGAGAACAAATTATAGGGATTAGACAATTAATAAAGGGCGATCTAGGCTTAGATTTCAATTATGGGTGTCTAATCACTATTAATCCAATTAATCCAACTTTTAACCAAATGCTATGTATCAAGGAACGATCACGAATATATGCAAAATCCCCTCTCGGAGCGAATTACGTGTTGATTGTATAGGATTAATCGCCGTCTCCGGTCGATTAATCAACTACAACTCCTAATCGATTCTAAGACCAAAGTTCATACAACTAGCTCAAACCTCTCGATTTTATTGCTTAATCATGTCAATTAATGTGATTTCGGATCAAATCTCCCCTTTCAGTTCCAATTTAATCCTCAATAAATGTTAAATAAGTGATTAATTTATTCAACAAACATTTTTAAACAATTAATTAATCAATAGCATAACACAGAGTTGAATTGATCGGCTTATAATCACTAATCACCCATAATATACTTTCTAAACCTAAATTATGAAAATTTAGCGAACAATGATCATAATAAGAGATAAACACAACTATATAGATATAATCATGTATATACAAATATTAAATGAAATTGAAAAGATAAAACCTATTTTAATGTTGATCTTGATCTTCAAGTTCAATTCTCCCTCTTTTGCTCTCTAATTTCTTTCTCTAGAAATTATACAAATGATGAATGATACCCCAAAAACTGAAGTGGTAGGGTTTCTATACACATTTGGGGGCTTTTTTAAGGTATTGAGCTAAAAAATCACATAAATAAGCTAAAGCCCATCCAATTCCTGAGGTCTTGCACGCTCCGTGCAAGAGTGCTCAGTCATGACCGTACAAGACCTCAAAATTAGTGGATTTTATGTTCTATTGCATGGGTCGTGCAAGGTTGCACGGTCATGGTTGTGCAAGGCCAAAACTGCACCTATACAACTTCAAAGCTATTTTTCGAGGTCTTCGGGTCCAAATTTGGATTTTCCTCTCTCTGACAAAGTTGTAGCCCTTTGATAGCTTTCCAATGCCGCTAATTTCACCTCCATTGAAAATGGATATCTCAAGATATCCCAAAATACCAAAGGTGTGTCAGTTTGGACTTTTGCACTTTCGTATCTTTTCGCCTGACATTCTTGTATCTTGCTCTTTTCCCTTTGTTTCTTCGACTCCTTTATGTTCATCGTACGTTTAACATATTTTACCTACAAAATACTCAAAAACCAATTTTTCCGGCGAAAAAAATAAAATACAAATTATATGAAAAAACGAGAGCTTATAATACACAAATATACCAAAAAATTTCTATTCTAAGCGTGTTTGTCATAACTCCACCCCAACCCCATCTCTCAAGTCTCACCATTCACTCATAATCTGAAAAGAGGAGAGGAGGAAATCTCATCGTCCATTTCTGAGAATTATAATAGGAAAGTGGGAACCCAAAACAACAAAAGGTGAAGATAAAAAGGAAAATGGAAGAAATCACACTAGATGGTCAGATCTAAAAGATGAAGTTTACGAAGATTTATTGTTTCTTCAATACTGAATATCCGGTTTTTTTCCATTTATGCTCCCGATTTTGCAGGTTTTCACGGTTTTCATCGGTTTTTACCGGGTTAACCTCATTAGCGGTTTAATATGACCTATTGGACCGGATCCAGGACCTATTTCCGATTGAACCGGCCGATCCGATCCTACAAATACTGGTAAATATGCCTACTTTTCTTTTATAGAGGGAAGGCTTTTATTATATAGTAAGATGGTAAGATTTGTAACACATGCATAAGCCATAAAATATATATATATATATACACACACAAAATATTTTATTTATTAAAATTAACTAAAAATATATCTTTCTTGAATCATTCCACAATTTTTTATGTAAAAGATTTTAAATATTAGATGTACACCCGTGCGATGCACATGATGAATATTTTTTCTATAATAATAATAATAATAATAATAATAATAATAATTATTATTATTATTATTATTATTATTATTATTGTTATTATTATTATTATCAACCTAAATATTATTTGAGAATATAAAATCGTATGTTTCTTTTTATATCTTTACATTCCATTATCACAAATTAAAACTATCGGTTAATTTTCATAATCTTGATTATTCATTTTTTTATATCTTTACTTTAAATACATTTCATTATCACAGATTGAAACTACCAATTATATTTTCATAAATTTTGTTAATTCAATTATTTGTATGCATGATCTGATGAAGCTAAATATTTTAAGTAAAATTTTAAATACAAACTTGAAATTTATCCATTTCTCTTCCTATTATTTCAGTAGTGCATTGCACAGGTTGTAATAATTACACATGCATATAAAGACAAAACAATGTTAAACATTTTGATTAATTATCGTTTGGAAGGCACATATATTAAAAAACATAATATTAGTATAAGAAGCCACATACATATTAGTTACTTAAGTATATGAGGGAAAACTATATTATTATGTCATATTCAAATAAAATATAATTGACTAATTATTCCCGTAGGTAACATAATTTTTCTTTTCACAAAATAGAAAAAAATAATACTAAGCAAATTAATTTAATAAAAATATCACTTTAGCAAATACATTTAAGTTTTTTTCTATTGTAAAGTATAAACTTAACAAATGTATTTCGTATGAATTTTTTAAAACCAAATAATTTATACTATCCAAAAATTATTAAAATAAAAGATAAAATTAAAGTAAATCATTTTCATCTTCCAAAAAACTTAATTCGTTAAAAAATATTATTTTTGGAATTATATCACATTTTAATTTTAGATAAAAATGTTTAGAAATCAAAATAAATCATTCTCATCCTAAAAAGATATTTTACACTTAAACATCAATATTTTAAATATGATATATGCATTATGGTTGTTGAATCAAAGATAGTTAAAAGATGAATAATTGATATATTTCTTGTGAAAAATCGAGATTGAGACGAAAAAGTTATAGCACCTTGAAATTTCGAATGGAAAAGATAAAAAGAAAAAATGAAACAAAATTGATTGGAGGAGAACTCAGAAAAGAGACACATGTCTTTCCTTTTTGTAGGGGCTCTCTTTTAATATATAGTAGGAATAAAAAAAGAAAAAACAACAGAATTTATGAGGAGAAGACACGTGTTTTCCCCTATTTTCTTGCAACTCTATTTTAATATTAGAGGGAGATATCGATGTATCATAATTAACCTAACAAATATGTGACATTTATAAGTTTAATTTTTTTTATATGCAATATGAAACATGAGTGTCAGTTTGTGTTTGAAAAAGTCAGTGTTCTGTCACAGTTAATTTTATGGTGTTGTCTTGAGGGTCATAAAATGAAAAGGGTTAATATATTGATTTATTACCAGGAAAATAAAAAATTTAACCAAATAACAAATATTGTCACAAGGAAGTGTGTTATGAATCGTAAATACTATTCTTTCAATTAAGTTATGCAAATAACACATTCAAACTTTTTGTAAGGATTGTCTCTTATCTCGCTGCATGTCGTCGACCGCTTGGTTTTAACGTCCAATGTAATTTTATTTTTATTTTTCAAGAAGTAATTGGAATATGTTTAATTAATAGTGATATGGATAATGAATTTTAAGTTATTTTAATGAACACACTTCACATTAATGGTTCTTTAAAAAAAAATCACATGAATGATAACCATGTGCGGTAGAGGTGATAATTAATATTGATACGATCTAACCCTTCCAATAATTTTTTGACGAGCGGAACCATAAAAATCTTAATCTATGATGCCATCAGGTTTATTGGGCCCTTTTCTATCTCTCGCTTTGGGGTTCACAATGGATCATAAATTAAAGATTCTGAAAAGAGTTTAAATGTGATTGTAGAGATTCAAATTTTATGTCCAATCAAATAATGCCACATGGAAATAATAAATGTCAAATATCAATTAAATATTATATCTATTTCTTTTGGGAGTTTGCCAAATTAATTCGTAAAGTGTATAGATAAAATAATTGATATTTTAAATATTAATATTTTCCACCAAGTCAAATATTGTCAAGTGTCCAAATTATATTTTTGGCAATCAAAACACAATCTTGCCTACAAGGAAGGACATTGCCAAGTTTTTGTTAATAAAATTAAAACATATCAAATCTCCTTACCAAGGCAAGGAGATCAAAAAATCAAATCAAATCTCCTATCAAAGGCAACAAGGATCACCAAATCAAAGATGACCAATCAAATCGCGCCATTTAATCAAGTCTATATGGAAAGAACTCCAATCTTACACCTATAAATAGGGGTCTCTTCAAAATTCAAAACACAAGTCAAGAGGTGAAAACACAAGTACAAGAAGCAGTTGAAGAATTCCAGAGCAATTCAAGGCGTTCTTCAAAGCATTCGAGACATTCTTCAAGATACTCATATAAAAATGACGTTAGATCCGAGATTAAGGTGTCAAGCCCCTCAAGCTGTCCTTATTCAAGTCTCATAGTCAAAGGCGTTCTTCGTGATTCGGCACAATTCAAGGCGTTCATCACGAGATCTCTAAATACTAACGTTTGATTCGAAATTAAGGCGTCAAGTCCTCGAATTAGCATTATCAAAGTCAAAACACCGATTCGGAGAAGATCGAATTGAAGTTCTGCTCCAAAAAAATTCCAAGTCCAAGAGAAGTTGTCAAAGAGAGAATCAGAGGAATTCTAGGGATTGTACTCAAAAAGTTGTATCTAATTCAATATTCTCAATTTGTACAAGTATTTTGTGTTTAATTATTTATTCACAAAATTTGTTGTTACAAATTTTTGGCACGCCCAGTGGGACATCTCTACCTCTCATCTCTTCTCTTCAACCAACAACAGAAGATAGTGTTATGGCGCCTCATAAGATCATGCTGACGAAGATCGCTGCGACAAGCTCTCCAACTGCAAATGTCAACGTCGTCACAAGGAGTATGTCGAGACAATCACAATCGTTGGCATCTTCACAAGGAAACACTTCACCCGGAGCTGTCGAGAAACCAATGCCAGACATTGTTGATAGCAATAGAAATGAAAAGGACAACTCTGCATGTTCCACTCCTCGCTCCACATCAAGCTCTTCATCCGCTCCCGACATTGCTCCAGTGATGATGACAAATAGTTCAACTCTGGGAACAACCCGTAAGCTTAACCAAAGCAATTGAAGGCCTTACGAGACATGTCCAAGAGCAAGACTCTAGGATAGAAAAGCTGATGAGCAAAGCTGATAATGGCGATACAAGTCGCGCTCCTGGAAAAGAACCTATGGAGAACCAACATGAGGCTGAGGATTCTGCAAGGCATCATCATCCACCACTTGAGAAGGAGAAATCTTTGAACGAGTTGCAAGTCTCCGCTGATGGTTTGGTCCATGTAGACCAATTGAAAGAGATCATTTTAGGAACCATCAAAGACAAGTTTGATGGGACGCCTAAATCATCCCTAACTTACAGCAAACCATACTCTCAGAGAATTGACAGTATAAGAATGCCAGTAAGTTACCAACCTCCTAAGTTCCAGCAATTTGATGGCAAAGGTAACCCTAAACAACATATTGCCCATTTCGTCGAAACATACAACGACGCCGGGACTTATGGTGATCGTTTGGCAAAGCAATTTGTTCGTTCATTGAAAGGAAATGCATTCGACTGGTATATAGACCTAGAAGCCAACTCTATAGATAGCTGGGACCAAATGCAGCAAGAATTCCTCAACCGCTTCTATAGCACCAGAAGGACAGTGAGCATGATCTAGTTGACAAGTTCCCGTCAGTGGAAGGATGAGTCTGTCATCGACTACATAAATCGATGGAGAAATCTAAGTCTCAATTGCAAGGATCGATAGCATGAAAGTTCGGCCATTGAAATGTGCATCCAAGGAATGCAATGGGGTCTTCGGTACATCCTCCAAGGAATCCGACCAAGGACATTTGAAGAGCTGGCGACCAGAACTCACGACATGGAACTGAGCATGGCTGAAGTCGGAGTTGAAGGACCTCCAGTTTATGAGTCTCGCAAGTTCAAAGATAAGCAAGAAGTTAAGAGGAAAACCCTTCGGCAAAGAGCAAGCCAAAGAGACAATGGCTGTCAGTGCAATGCCTATTAAGTTTCGGAGAATGGAAGACATCAAGGATGACAAGAGAAAGAATACTCCGCAAGATAGGGGCAAAAAAAGGCCAACCTTACAAGAGATGCAACAGAGAACTTACCCGTTCTTAGATTCCGACGTCCCCGGAATATTCGATGATTTAATCAAAGAAAACCTCATCGAGAGCGTCCAGAGGAAGCTGGACGAACTGATGACCCGAAATACTGTAAATACCATCGCTTAGTAGGGCATCCCATCCAAGATTGCTTCATATTCAAAGAGAAAGTTTTGCAGTTAGCTCGACAAGGGAAAATCTTGTTGGACGAAGGTGATTCGGTTTCGAATTTCATCGTTGTTAACAATGATAGTGATAGCTGTGACATCTCATGTTATACGACTGACGGAGAAAAGAATAAAGTATGTCAATCCGAAACTGAATTTTGCAATGGCAATGATGACTCCAGCTCAGCAATGACTTTCACTGATGAAGATTTGTTGCTCGGTTCACAATCTCACAACCGACCGTTGTTCGTGGCTGGATATACCTGTTAGCAAAAGATAAATCGAATCTTGATTGATGGAGGCTCGGGGGTTAACATCTTACCTTTGCGAATACAAAAGAAGTTGGAGGTCTCCATAGACGAACTCTCGAATAGCCGATTGATGATTCAAGGGTTCAACGAAGAGGGACAAAGAGCTCTTGGCACCATCATGTTGGAGTTGTTGATAGGAGAAATGGTCTCGAATGTACTTTTCCATGTCATAGACGCCAGAACATCATACAATATGCTGTTGGGTCGCCCGTGGCTTCACGAGAATGGAGTAATCCCATCCACCTTACATCAATGCTTCAAATATTGCCAGGAGGGAACTGTGAAGACAGTGGTGGGCGATGCTAAGCCTTTCACCGAGGCGGAATCGTACTTTGCTGATGCTAAGTATTATTTTCAAGATGCAAAAATTGTGAGACCTAAGGAAGATCTTGTGCAAGAGAAATCTCAGGATGATCGTGTCAAAGAAAATAAGGACACACCTACTACTAGTCGTGATAAAGGCAAGCAACCTCACGAGGGAATCGAGGTGCTAAAGGATTTAACACTACCTTTGACAAAGCTTGATGCAAGCAAGCCTTCTCTGTCACCACCCGAAGGGTTCGTCCGTCCAGTTCAAGGTGCTAAAACGAAGCATGGAGGATTGCTTGAACCCGAAGTCACCAAATGTTATGACCCGAAGGCTTTCAAGCTTCTCGTTAAAGTTGGGTATGACCCACAAGAAAGTTCCGAGTTAGGAAAATTGACACCCGAAGCCCCTAGTCAGTCAGAGTATGGACTTAATGCAACTCAAATAATGTTGAAGAAAAGTGGATATACTGTCAAAAGCACCAAAAAGGGTTTGGGATATGTCTCTGGAAGTCCCATTCGCATTGCAATTAAGAGAGCCAGTACGAACTACATCATGGAAGATGAGGCTTCATCAACAGAAGACACATTTGATGAACATGGCAAGAAAGTGAAACGAGTCTCCGTCTTTGATAGGCTTGGCCCACTTCGAATGGGTAGGAGAAATAGCCGCCGAAGATTTTAGAAACTCCATAGCTCAATTCCCTCTCGAATGAAACGTCGCACTACCTTGACCATATCATGCGGAAGCGTTTTGATGGCTAAAATACAGACTGTGATTCTGACTCGCGTTCAAGGCAACGAAGAAGAGGATATAGAAAGTGTGGCTTCCTCAAACTTTGTTAACGCTAGCATCCACCGCACAACTTCTCAAAATGTTGAAAGTACCCAACAAAGAGAGATTGCTTTGCTGATTGGGATAGGGCTTATCACTGAAACGAATAACACCATGCGAATTATCCAAGTGAGACAGAGGAACGGACAGACAAGAACGCGCATAGATTTCAGAAGTCCTGAAGAAGTCAATGAACAAGTGGCATCATCAAATCACATAACTTTTTGTGAAGACGTTCCAGTACAAGAGGAAGATGCTGAGGAAGCTCCACTTCAACTGGAAAAAGGCATCAATGCCACTGTTGATGAGTTGAAGGAAATTAATTTGAGCACAACTGACGAACCACGACCTATCTTTATAAGTGCCTTGCTGACAACTAAGGAAGAGCAAGAATACATTGAGCTGCTACATGAATTCAAGGATGTATTTGCATGGTCGTAAAAAGAGATGCCGGGTCTAGACCCAAAAGTAACAGTTCATCAATTATGAATAAGAAAGGGGGCACGACCTGTCAAACAAGCTCAACGTCGATTCTGACCGGAGTTAGTCCCCTTGATTGAAGTTGAAGTGAATAAACTTATTGAAGTGGGGTTTATTCGTGAAGTCAAGTACCTTACGTGGATCTCTAGCATTATCCTAGTGAGGAAGAAGAATGGCCAAATACGAGTTTGTGTCGACTTCCGAGACTTAAACGAAGCATGCCCGAAGGATGACTTTCCATTGCCTATCGCCGAACTTATGATTGATGCTACAACGGGCCATGAAGCTTTATCCTTCATGGATGGAGCATCTGGGTATAATCAAATTCGTATGTCGCCTAAGGATGAAGAACTCGCAGCATTCTGAACCCCAAAAGAGATATATTGCTATAAGGTGATGCCTTTCGGTTTGAAGAATGCCGGTGCGACATACCAAAGGGCAATGCAGAAAATCTTTGATGACATTCTCCATAAGCACGTGGAGTGTTACGTGGATGATTTGGTGGTAAAATATAAGAAGAGAGAAGATCACCTTTGTGACCTAAGAAGAGTCTTCGAACGCCTACGAAGATATCAACTAAGGATGAATCCACTTAATTGTGTATTTGGAGTTACGTCGGGAAAGTTTCTTGGGTTTGTTGTTCGCCACCGAGGCATTGAAATAGAGCAGGTGAAGATTGATGCAATTCTAAAGATACCCGAGCCTCGCAACATCCACGAACTTAAAAGTTTGCAAGGAAAGTTGGCTTACCTTCGAAGATTCATTTCAAACTTAGTTGGTCGATGTCAGCCTTTTAGCCATCTCATGAAGAAAGGTACTCCGTTCGATTGGGATGAAGCATGTAGCAATGCTTTCAAGAGCATCAAAGCCTACTTGATGAAATCGCCCGTGCTAGTAACGACCATTGATTCTCTACATCGCTGCCCAAGAGCGTTCAGTCGGAGCCTTGCTGGCACAACAGAATGATGTTGGAAAAGAGAGTGCTTTGTACTACTTGAGTAGAATGATGACACCAAATGAGCTCAAGTATTCACCCATTGAGAAGATATGTTTGGCTCTCATATTCGCAATTCAAAAGCTGAAGCACTACTTTCAAGCTCATACTGTTCGTCTTGTTTCAAGGCAAATCCGCTTAAGTATGTCATGTCCAGACCGGTTCTTTCTGATAGACTGGCAAGGTGGTACCTCCAGCTGCAACAATTCGAGATTGTATATGTCCCTCAAAAGGCGGTTAAAGGACAAGTCTTGGTAGACTTCTTGGCCAATCACCCCATCCCTGCCGAGTGGGAATTATCTGATGATCTACCAGATGAAGATGTGTTGGCAATTGAAATCTCTCCTCCACGGAGCATGTATTTTGACGGAGCATCCCACAAAGAAGGGGCTGGTGCCGGGGTTGTGTTCGTGACACCCGACGGAGACGTGTTGCCATACTCTTTTACGCTAACCGAAAATTGCTCCAACAATGTCGCTGAATACCAAGCGCTCATCTTGCGACTAGAAATGGCAGTTGACGCAAAGCATTTGCATCTCAAATAGGCATGTCAACGGGGCGGGGCGGGGCAGGGCGGATTTTTGGATTTTTTGACCTGCCCCGCCCCGCCCCCCGCCCCGCCACGGGGCAAAAATATCTGCCCCATGATCTGCCCCGCACGGGGCGGATCTGCCCCGCCCCGCCCCGACCCGCCTTTATCTTTTTTTTTTTCTTTAAAAATAAAAACTATTTTTTTTAATTAAAAACCTTATTTTTTTTTTATAATTGAAATTAATAGGGTTTTAATTTTTAGGTTTACATTAGTTTTGTTTTAACATTTTTTATATTTTGTAAAATTAATTATTAGAAAATGAAATTTGATTATTTAAATTTATTCTAATCATAATTTAATGTATTAGGATGACATATATATAACATATCATATATTAAAATTTGATATTATAAATACATATATACACATATTTAATATTTATGTGTGTGTATATATATATATCTATATAATATTACATAATATATATTTAAAATTAAAATAAAATATATATATAAGGGAGGGAGTGGGGCGGGGCGGGGCGGGTCAGGGGTCATGACCCGCATCTGACCCGCCCCGTGGACGGGGCGGGGCGGGGCGTGCCCCGTTCTTCATCGGGGCGGGGCGAGGCGTGCCCCAAGGACCTCGGATCGGAGCGGATCGGGGCGGGGCGGATCGATTTTGACATGCCTAATCTCAAAGTGTATGGGGACTCTAAGTTGGTGATCAATCAAGTGCTTGGTGATTACGAGGTTAAGAAGTAGGCATGTCAACGGGGCGGGGCGGGGCGGGGCAGGGCGGGTTTTTGATTTTTCTGCCCCGCCCCGCGCCCGCCCGGGCCCACCCCGACCCGCCCCGCGCCCCGCCTCGGGTCAGCCATCGTCGCCCCGTGACCTGCCCCGCCCCGCCCCTCCCTCCCTCTCTTTTTTTTTTTTTTTTGAAAAAATCTATTTTTTTTAAAAAAAAATGTAATTTTTATGAAAAAAACTGTTCTTTTATTAAAAATAAAACTCATTCAACATGAAAAAAAAATATCATGAAAGAAAGTCATCTAAATAAAGGCAAGTAATACAAAGGTCATCCAAAAATAATATAAAATCCTCCGAAATGCAAAACAAACAATACATCCAAATATTCAACTAGAAATAAAAACAAGAAACCAAATGCAACAAGCCATTTGTTGCTCCAAGTAGTCATCCAAAATAGTATCAGTTCTTCGACCCATTCTTCGAGTGACTCCTACAATAATATGAATTATAGCTAAATAAGCTAACCATAATTTATAAATAAATATATCAAAATGAAGTTAGTAAATAAATTAAAGAAGTTGTATATCATACCTCAAGAGTCCCGATCAAACTTCTCATCATCCGAATCATAGAAAATAGTTTCAAGTGCGCCACTGAGTGAACGATCTACCCCTATACAAAGTATAAGCAATTATCATTAGAAATGTATTATCATCATTAATAACTTATTATATGAATAAGATAATTACCTGTGATGTCAGCTAAAATCCAATTACGTGCACACATCAAAGCCTCAACGGTCTTAGGATGGAGTCTACTACGATGAGGACTAAGCAAACGTCCACTTTCACTGAAAGCAGACTCTGAAGCTACCGTAGAGACGGGTATTGCTAAAACATCCCTTGCAATTTGATGCAAAATAGGATACTTACCCTTGTTTGCCTTCCACCAAGTCAAGACATCAAAATCAGGAGTTCGTGGTAAGACATCCTCCTCCAAATAGTTGTCCAATTCTGACCTTACAGATTTTCTTTTCCTTCGAGAAGCAAATCTATCAAAGTCACTTAATGAAGGGTCAATTCCATACTGATTCTCACTCGAAGGATAGCTCGTATCACTATCTCCTTTTGTACGTTCTCTCAGCTCATACTCTTGAAGCAACTCACGACACAACGTAAGGATATTCTCCACCTCAAACTCAGCATTCAAAGGATTAATCTTATTAAAATAATACTCTAACAAAACCACTTTATACTGAGGATCAAGTACCGTGGCCACTCCCATAATGCCATGCACACTACTCCAGTATTTATCAAATTTGTTATCCATACTCACAGCCATAGATTCAATTACATCAACACCACAATGCTTCCACTGGTTCAATGCAAGTTTAATCTCACAAATTTTAGGAAAATACAAATTGGCAGTAGGATATTTAGTACCTGAGAAAAGGTCAGTCACATTATAAAATAAATGCAGCCTACTACAAATTTCTTTAGTTAAACTCCATTCTTCTTCACTAGGCATGCATTTATACTTTGGATCACGATTCTTCAAACGACAAAAAACAACTTTGTAATCTAAAGCAGTTTGTAGCATTAAAAAAGTTGAATTCCATCGAGTTTTGCAATCAAGCATAAGCTTCTTACCAATTGTAACCGGTACCTGACGAGCAGTCTCCTCAAATTTTTCCCATCTTTTTGGTGTTCCCGACCAGTAGGAGACACTATCTCTTACTTTCTCAACTGCCCCTCCCATGGCGTCCAAGCCTTCTTTGACGATCAAGTTTAGAATATGCGCGCAACATCGCATATGGACCAATCTCCCGCTCAAAATCATAGAATCAATTGGAAGTTTATCCAAGAGTAAATCCACCATTGCATTATTGGTCGAGCAATTATCCATTGTTATGGTGGATAAATTCCCGTCTAGGTTCCAATCTAGAAGACACTCGATCAAGGCGTCACACAAAACTTCACTAGTATGTGGGCATGGTACATACACAAACCTACAATAAGGATTTTGCAAGATTAAAAGTATACTAAGTCAAGATTGTAACAATAACTTTTCAAATGAATTGCTGTATATACCTGATGATTCGACTTTGCAGCTTCCACTCGTTGTCAATGTAGTGTGCCGTCACAGCCATAAATCCTTTCTTTTGATGGGAAGATGTCCACATATCTGTCGTGATTGCAACTCGACTATCATTAATCTCAAACTTGTGCATAACAATCTCCTTCATGTCTTCATACAACTTCACACAATCATTCCTTAAAGTGTTCCTTGATATCAACTTAAACAAAGGATTCAAACGTTTAACAAAATTTTTGAAACCTTCATGTGCTACCATCATAAGAGGATATTCGTGCATGATGATCATCTTGGCTAGATCTTTACGAGCTTCCTCGTGATCAAAGTTGAAAGGACTTAGTTGGAATTTTTCTTTGTTGAAACTAGCTTGTAAAAGTTGTTGCCTCATATCCGCCTTCCGTTTGGGACACCTATCCAAATGATTCTTCAGGTGAGTTGTTCCTTGTTTCGGGTCACCTACCAAACAACGACTACATTGATTGCACTTAGCTTTCAACTTTCCCTCAATAGTCACTCTAGTGTAACTCTCCCAAACTTTAGACGTGCACTTTCCACTAGAGCCCTCAATAGTCAATGCAGTGTTTGCAGCTATTTCATCCAATTCCACACTAGAGGGTCTTGACAAATTAGGAATTGGAGAAGACTGCGATGTAGCAGGAGAGACCTCATTGGATGTATGATCAACAGGAGACGTGTCACTAGAAGGAGGTGTAGAAATATTGTCTTCTTGATTGTCCATGGTGCTATAGAACAATAAAAAATAATAAATAGATGACATATAACAAAACATAATAAAGAAAAAGCTGAACATATGCAGTAAACACCAATTAACACTTTTACTACCAACTCAAAATAAGTGTGGAGACTTGACTTGATATTATAGTGTTGTAATCACAATAAAAAAAAAAAAATAAGTGTTATCTTGATGATCTTGAGTGATAACTGATAAGATGTTTCTACTGGGTCCACCCCCACCACCATTACATTACAGCTATCAAATTACAGGTATCAAATTACGGCTACAAGTGAAAAGCAGGCTCCTTAATTGAACATGAGCAAGATGCTGAACAAGCCACATCAGTTGTAGAGAATAAACTTGCTCAAATAATCTTGAATACTAACAAGGCAGAACAGCAATACAAAGCTGAACTAGAGATTCATAATCAGGTGACGAGTTCAGCTTCATACGTAATAATATAGTGCAAGACTCAGATGACCAGTTGGGATGCCTAATTAGAAAAAGGAATGTATCTATACAAAGGATTCTGTTAATCATGTAATGTGCCTGAATATATATGATGCTAAGTTTCTTGATTCCAGAAGCAGTCATTGATGCATAGTTAATAACTTTAAGTTGCTGAAATTGCATTCCTCATTCTTTCTTTGATTTCCAGAAGGGATTTAATTATTGCCATTAAAAGAATATATGCTGTGAAATTTTGAAATTATTAGCATCTGTATTCGCCATTTTTGGTTTGTAAATCTAACTGCAACATTCAGTAGTCAGCATTCATTCATATTTTAGTGAAGCAAGCCGATTTTAATTTTAGAAACTCCCTAGTAAAAATCATTGAAATCACTAAGAACTTAACTCATTATACGAATGATACTGAACAGTTCTGCATTAGATGAAAATCCATACCCATTTGCCATATTTTTTCCTTGACTGGAAACAAGCAGACTACAGATCTGGAAGGAGACTGAAGCAGCAGCGGCGGCGGCGTGTCTGAAGCAACAGCGGCGACGCCTGAAACAGCAGCGGCGGCGGCGGCGTCTGAAGCAGCGGCGGCGACATCTTGAAGCAACAACGGCGATGTCTTGAAGTCTGAGAACGAGAGAGTGTGAGTCTGTTTCTGTTGACTGTTGAGTGAGTGTTTGAATGAAATTGAATTAGGGTTTAGAGTTTAACTCATTTTAGTTTTTAATTCTTACAAATTTAGATTTTACTGAAATTTAATTATTAAAATATCAGTAAATTTTATTGCTATTTTTAGGTGTGAACTCACATATATATATTTTACATATTATTAAAATATCAGTATATTACTATTATTTATAATTTTATTAAATTATTGGGGAGGGGCGGGGCGGGTCGGGGCGGGGCGCACTGCAAAACCCGAAACTGACCCGACCCGATCACGGGGCGAGGCTGATCTGCCCCGTTCTCGTACGGAGCGGATTTTGACTTGCCCCAAACGTCGCGGGGCGGGGCGGGGCTGATTGAAATTGACATGCCTATTAAGAAGCCAGAGTTATTTCCATATTTCAATTATGCCCGAAAGCTTGTAGCTTCGCTTTATGATGTGGAAATGTTACATGTGTCGAGAAAAGAAAACAAACAAGTCGATGCTTTAGCAAAACTTGCAGGCGCAATAGCCATACCGGAAGGTGAAGTTCGCGTGTCAATATGCCAAAGATGGGTCATACCGCCAATTTTTGAAGATGAAGGCCACGATGAGGAAGGAAGCCATATTGTGGAAGTATTTGAGATTAAGAAAGAGGATTGGCGACAACCTCTTGTTGATTACCTTAAGTATGGGAAGTTACCAAGTGATCCAAAGCAAAAGGTTGATATCCGACGCCGTGCTCCTCGCTTCATTTATTTTATGGCCATACTTTATAGGCGTTCTTTTGATGGAGTTTTCTTGAGGTGTTTAGGCGATGATGAAGCCATTCGAGCCATGGAGGAAGCTCATTCCGGCATCTGCGGCGCCCATCAATCGGGGCCAAAACTACATTTTCGAATAAAGAGGATGGGTTACTATTGGCCAACAATGGTAAAAGACTGCATGGACTATGCCCAGAAATGTCAAGCATGCCAGTTCCACGCAAACCTCATTCACCAGCTGCCTGAACCTTTGCATCCCACTGTTGCTTCGTGGCCATTTGATGCTTGGGGCATGGATGTAGTTGGGCCTTTGACAAAATCTTCCGCAGGTCACTTGTACATTTTGGCTACAACGGATTACTTTTCCAAATGGGCGGAGGTAGTGCCTTTGAAGGAAGTGAAGAAAGAAAATGTAACGGACTTCATCCACATCAACATCATCTATCGATATGGAGTTCCTCGGTACATGATCACTGACAACGGAAAAGCCTTTAGCAATAGCTTGATTGATAAACTTTGCGAGAAGTTTGATTTTAAACAAAGGAAGTCATCAATGTATAACGCGGCCGCCAATGGACTCGCCAAAGCATTTAACAAGACATTGTGCAATCTACTAAAAAAGGTTGTCGGAAAGTTAAAGCGAGATTGGCACGAGAGGATCGGAGAAGCACTTTGGGCTTACCGAACAACTTACAGAACGCCAACTCAAGCTACCCCGTACTCTTTAGTGTATGGTGTGGAAGCAGTGATCCCTTTGGAGAAACAAATTCCTTCTCTTCGAGTAGCTATGCAAGAAGGGTTGACCGAGGAGGAGAATGCGTGTTTACGCCTTGATGAGTTAGAGGCCCTTGATGAGAAAAGATTGGAGGCGCAACAAAGACTTGAATGCTACCAAGCTCGTCTTTCGAGAGCATTCAATAAGAAAGTACGGTCACGTTCCTTCCAGGTTGGTGATTTGGTGCTTGCGGTGAGAAGACCCATTGTTACTACACATCGAGTTGGAAACAAGTTCGTGTCAAGGTGGGATGGACCATTAGTGGTGAAAGAAGTCTACACAAATGGTGCCTACAAATTGATATCTGAAGATGGCGTACGAGTTGGTCCCATAAATGGGAAGTTCTTGAAACGCCTACTACACTTGAGCCTAGAAAAAAAAACACAAAAAAAAAAAAACACAAAAAAATAAATAAATTGCAATTTGAACTACGTTATGACTTGATCCCTCTCACCAAGGGTACGTAGGCCGCTTATAAATTTTCTAAGTTCAGCCATATGTTGTGTTTCCCTTTTCTATGTTGGTTGAAACAAACGAAAGATAAAGCCAAAAGTAAAGCGAGAGAAACTTTAATGATTGCAATATAGGAAATGAAAATGATTTCTATTATGTAATCATAAAGGTTCACAAAGCAAAAGACAAAAGATCGCAACATGGGATAAAAGCCAAAAAACGAGAAAATCCTAAACAAAGTCTAGGCGAAAGGATTTATATCCAAAATAACTTCTTTTGCGGATTCTAGATGCTGCTTCGAAACTTCCAAGCTTTAGATCACTTCATCACTCACTGGGGTAGCACTCTCTATGGCGGCTATCTCTTCTTCTACCTCATTAACTTTGCCCTCGGCAACACGGAGGATTTCCCGCTGATCTTTCAAGAGTGTCGACAGCTCCTTCTCTTGCTTCTTCAACCCCTTAATGTTCTTCTGAAGGCGTTTCAACTCAGACTTGGTGGATGCAACTATATCGGCTTCTTCACTTTGTTTGGTCGTAGCATTCAGGAGACGACCTTTTGCTTCACTCAATCGTTGTGCAAGTAGTTCTTTTGATGATCTCTCTGAAGTTGCGGATCGTGCGTTATCATATGCAATGGCCTTCTCAAATAGAGCCTTCAAAGCTTCTTCAATATGGGAAATGTCAAACCCTTTGCAGTCCTTCATATTGGTGACTACGGGGGAAACTTCATCTTGCATAGCTAAAATACAGTCTAAAGGCCTCTTGACTATCGCCTCGCGCAGACCATCCCAAAGTAATTGAAGATACCTCCGTTTGCAACTAAGAATGATGTTATTTCCAACAAAGACAGACGCGGCAGCAGCAATGTTGGATGTCGGAGCGGCAGTAACATCCTTTTGAACCTTTTGGGACGAAGAAGAAATATCGATGAGTGAATCATGCACTGCAGCTGATCCCACCTTTCCTCCAGACTCTTCTTCCTCATCGTCGCCAAATAATTCCTTATCCAACTAAAAGAAGAGCACAAAAGTAAGAACCAAAAATCTTACAACGTATAATACAAAATAAAAAAGGTGAAGAAATGATGAAAAGAACCTCTTGTGCTAAGTTTTGTGACGGTTGCGGGTCACCGTTCGCACCACCCTCAACGGGCTTCGATGACTCAGGAGCTTTGCGTCTTTTCCAATGTCTTTCCTCTCCACTGCTACTCTTCTCGGTTGTGAGTTTTGGAGGTTCCTTCCTTTTGACGTTCTTCGATGGCTGCTTACTAGGCTGAGGTTTCACCAACTTTGAAATGTTCTTCTCAAAGTAATCTCCATGAACGTGATGGCTGCTTACTAGGCTGAGGTTTCACCGACTTTGAAATGTTCTTCTCAAAGTAATCTCCATGAACGCGACCCCACCACTCTTTATAATCGGAAGAATGGAACTTCTTGGCATTTGGAGGAGCATGCGGTAAATATGCTTTCGACATGGACTTATGCAACACGCTTAAACGCCAAAGTTTGAGTCCCTCATCCAAAGAAGCTTCGTGTATGTCTCTGATAAGTGATCCAGGCTCTAACTGATAGAAACCGAATTGGCGACTGAATCTATGAGGACTGTATGGCTCAACAATGAAACGGTTGCCTTGGCGCCAAGTAAGAGCCATAAAAAAGTTCCAATCGTGTCCTTGTACACAATCATCATCAGTAAACCAGCGGCCGGTGAACTTATCAAGAATGTTATAGGCCCAAGCTGCTAAATCCCCTATATGTATGCATACACGTGCTTTTTCTGGTTCGAAATGCTTCGCTCCTCCTTCACCAGAATAAAGTGCCATAGTGGGCAAGCGCATCCCTTGTTTGACTGGAAAATGGGTCTTGAAGTAGCAAGCTAGCCAACCATAAACAAAATGAACTGGAAAACTTGATCGAACTCGAGACGGTCGTGGGAAACTTGCGATCTTGTTTAAACCTCTATAAATGTTTGCTCGAACAGGAGCGGCAAGCCAACTGGCTTTCCCACAACCATCATACTTGCTATCTTGAAAGTGGCAGGACGTATGCAATCGATTTTGTCATTGGGTAGAACAAACGCGCATAGCCAACAAACTAGGTGTGCTGCTAAGTATACTGGTACACATGAAAATGCATGCATTTTAGGTTGCTTTAAGTGTCGTTTTAATGCACATTTGATCGTGTATCTTGCATATTTGTGTTATTGGGTCATTTAATGTGTTGAGCTCATTTCAGGACAAAATAGGTGAATTAAGGCCGAAAAACGAGTATCGAAGAAGTCCGGAACGGAGAACGAGCCAAGGATGGAACAAGGGGAGGAGGTTCGAACGACTAGACGCGCCCGCGAATAGAAGTCACAGTCACGACCACAAAGAGAAAGGGCATGGTTCGCGCCCGTGACTCAGATTCGCGCCCGCGACCGTGTCCACGAACCAAATTAGCACTGAAGCGAAATGAAGGGTTCGCGGCCGCGACTTTGGTTCACGGCCACGACCCGATACCCTGTTTTTAATCCTGAAACACGTTTTTTTCCCATTTTTCAGCCCAACACTTTCTCCTCTATATATATAAGGTCATTTTCGAATTTGTTCTAAGCTAGAACCCATCCCCCACACGTAATCAGCCACTTTTCTCCATTGGAAGCAAATGAATTGAAGGGGGTTGAAGATCTTGATCTTCAACCCTAACCTTTGGTTCTTTCTATCTTATTTTTATGTTTTCTTTAACTTTCTGTTATTTTATCTTTGTATTAGGTAAAATAGGTGGCTAGCACCCTTTAGTTCACCCTTGATTATTGTGGAACCTTGAGTTTAAGACGTTTATGTGATTATCGCGGTTAATGTTACCGAAAATATTGTGTATTCAAGTGTTTTGTGTTATTTGTTGTTATTGAGTCACATTTATGAATTGATTCACATTTATGAATTGATTATTGGATTGATCACCCTTTAAGGAATTTGTGAATGTGTTGCTAGAATAGGAAATTACTATCCATGATTGTAGGATTTCCGATTCCCGTGTAGCAAACAATAGATTTATTTATTAGTGATAACACAAAGTTCAACCGCTAAAACCGAGCTTGCAAGTTTTATGTTGAATTTATCTCGTTGTCCTAGTGTTTAATGCATTTGGTTATTGAATCTAAGAGAGCTTATTCGAGGATTCGATTAAATTGAATAGGGTTAGTCGAAGAGCTTATTTTGGTTAACTAAGATTAAGGGACAACAAGACTATTAGAGCTTGTTAATAGCCTTGAGATAAGGGCTAGAATCACAATTTAATCAAGCATTAACAATAGTGTCATAAATCGTCCAAGACCAAGGTGAAACATGATCAAGGGTGAATCGTTTTATTTTAAAAAACCAAATAAAAAATCTCTTTACTTGTCTTTGTTTATTTAGGTGATTAGTTGTTATTTCATTAAAATCCCCCCACTTATTTATTGTTTTCTAGCTTATTTATATTATATTTCTTGATCATAATAGCTTAATACATAAAAGCAAAATTGTTCGACCGTTCCTCGTGAGATCGACCCTTACTTGCCACTCTACTAGTTAGGGTAGTAGGATAAGGTATAGTGTATTCTTTATACACAATTAATTTGGTACGGTCCAACGACTCGTATCATATACCTCTTCTCGTCTCCTCCGGATCCCAAGCCTTTCGAATACGTCTTGTTCTGTCGTTGTCCAAGCTTCAATTTGGTCACATTGCCAGGAGGATTGTGAGTTTCTTTGGGACGACTCTTTGTTCCTTCAGTTGGCACTTGTTTGTCGCGACGGGGAGGTGGGTTGTATTTATGTGCTTTCTTTGACCAAAACTTAACCCAAGTTTCGATTGACACGGGAGAGATGCGAGATCTATCAGTGTGTCCCCGAAGTAAGTGATAAGCCTGGAACAAGTACTTGCAGCTTGGGGGCAGATATAGGTTCACAGATCTGTCAAGAGTACCGGTAAGCTCTTCCGAATTTGGAATCATTTCGTCATAAAGATATCCGCTCATTGGGAGGCCTGCCAAGGAATGAATATCCCACAACGATATCGACATCTCTCCATGGGAAGTCAGCAGTGTGTTAGTGAAAGGGCACCACGCCTCACAAAACGCCTTGAGGACTTCAATGCTGCAATCGTATGTGAAGAGTGAAGCGTAAACAACACCGTATATCTTTGCGACATTCAACTTGCGACAGCGAGAAAGGATGTCCTCAGTCCACTCGCAATAACCTCGGATGTAGTGGATAACCTCGGATGTAGTGGAATTCACCAAGAAACTCGGTAGAGTTGCCCCATTTGGCTTTGCCTTCAACGATGCATCGCCCAAAAGTCGGAAGTGGGTTTGAGTCTGCCGATGGTTGATGGTGAGTGGCATTCAAAGTCCATGTCTTTGATGACTTGCTCAAAGTAACTTCTTCGGACCATTGAGGCATGTGAAACGGAGTCGTCAGGTTCGGCCATTTACTCGCGTAATCACCGATAAGGGATTCTTGAACCGACAAGAGGGTGCCTTTCTCTTCAGGTTGATTTTCATCATCAAGAATCACCAAGTGTTGCATTCCGGAAGAGGATGTGATTGTTTTGAGACAAACATCATGATCACTACCAGGAAAAGAGAAAATAGATGAGCCGTGAGAAATTAAAACATGTCACAAGTTGGAAATAAATAAATAAAAAATAAAAAAAAAATATTCGACCACCGGAACAAATAAGTCAACATATACATCAGAGGGTGCTAAAGTGAAATAATTTACAAAACTCAATGTACCAAGAAGGAAAAAGTAGGCATGCATGAGCATCTGCTCGAAATTACTACTGTTCATGCAATTGGAAATAATAGTTGATGTACTTTGGCCATTAATGGGCATATAACAGAGAATGAGCAGTGTACATGATCAAGCCACAAGGTGATTTGCTACTCTGTTATGAAGGCATAAAAGAGAGAAGATGATACCGGGAAGCTGTGAAATTATGTTGCTTAAGCAGGGCCGATTAAGTCCAAATTCAAGATGTGGTTGAGCGAAATTGGAGGGATGGAAGCAAGACCCCAAGCTACGGAGTCAAGATTAATATACTGGGTAACCTTCGGACCTATAATTCACGTGGGATTAATGGAAGAATAGTGAGATGATGTGTGTAATATTTTATGAATACAGACGGAAGCCACAAACAGGGAGTGTATGTGCACATGTATTTTGGTGAAACTCACATGTAAAAGATGAGAATGTGGCGAAGGGGGTGCCATGCCAGAATTATTCAAATGGTGCTGAGGGATATTCATGCATGCAAGACATGAAAGAAGGCAGGATACATGTAATGATTTTCGAAGAAGCAACACAAAATAAAGGCCTAAGGCTGCATAATTTGGTACATCAATTTCAGTTCTACCTGGTTGGTCTAAATTGCTTTGGCCTATAATAATGCAGAATCCATAAGAAAGAGAGAATTATACCTGGCACTAGAGAGACTCTGAACCTTAAGGCTGCCAAATCCGAAACGAAACGAAAAATTGAAATAGAGTCTTGCCGATGTTCCCTACAAATCACAATGCTCCAGCAGACTTTCGAAGGTCCGAACCTGCAAAATACCAACAAGACGGTAAAACGAGATGATTTGTTATTGGCTCTACTGGAGAAGAAGAAGAAAAAAAAAAGAGACGAAAGTAATTTATCGAACATCTTGCGGGCAGAATTCGGGGAGGCTGGTGTCGTGGGTGTTTGCAACTGCAAGAACTCACCTAGAGCAGCTGGTACACGTGGTAGTGCACACATTTTTAGGTCAATTTAAGTGTCTTTTTACGGACTTTTGTGTGCATATTCACGTGTGATTGTGAGTTTATTTCTCATTGGAAAAATTGACGTGTTTGGTTCATTTTCATGTCAAGACAGGTGAATTAAGGCCGAAAAACAGGTTCGAATATCTCAAATTGACAAATCGAGCTCAAAGGAAGAAGAAAACAAGGAAAAACGGGGGACCATGCCCGAGGTGATGGTGCCACGCCCGTGGCTCAGGCCACGACCGAGGCAGTACAATGCCATGACCGTGGTAAGTCGTCCAGAAGATGGCCAAAATTTAGCCTTCAGCGCCACGGCCGTGGCGAAGTTCATGCCACGGCCGTGGCGAATTATCCAGAAAATGGGTAAAATCCAGCCCAACCAGACCTCGGTCGTGGCGGTTGAAGGACTCGGCCGTGGCCCCAAATTGGGCCCAAACCCTTATTTTCACCACGCCCGCGGCCAATTGTGTGCCACGGCCGCGGTGCGACTCCTTGTTTTAATCCTGAAACACGTTTTTGCCCATTTTTCAGCCCAACACTTTCTCCTCTATATATATATATGGTCATTTTCGATTTTGGTCTAACCTAGAACCCATCCCCCACACATAATCAGCCACTTTTCTCCATTGGAAGCAAAGGAATGGAAGGGGGTTGAAGATCTTGAGCTTCAACCCTAACATTTGGTTCTTTCTATCCTATTTTCATGTTTTCTTTAATTTTCTGTTATTTTATCTTTGTGTTAGGTAAAATGGGTGGCTAGCACCCTTTTGTTCACTCTTGATTATTGTGGAACCTTGAGTTCAAGACATTTATGTGATTATTACGGTTAATGTTACCGAAAGTATTGTGTATTCAAGTGTTTTGTGTTATTTACTCTTATTGACTCACATTTATGAATTAATTATTGGATTGATCACCCTTTAAAGGATTTGTGAATGTGTTGCTAGGATAGGAAATTACTATCCGTAATTGTAGGATTTCCGATTCCCATGTACCAAACAATAGATTTATTTATTGGTGATAACACAAAGTTCAACCACTAAAACCAAGCTTATGAGTTTTATGTTGAATTTATTTCGTTGTCCTAGTGTTTAATGCATTTAGTTATTGAATCTAAGAGAGCTTATTCGAGGATTCGATTAAATTGAATAGGGTTAGTCAAAGAGCTTGTTTTGATTAACTAAGATTAAGGGATAACAAGGCTATTAGAGCTTGTTAATAGCCTTGAGATAAGGGCTAGAATCACAATTTAATAGGGCATTAACAATAGTTGCATAAATCGTCCAAGACCTCGGTGAAACATGATCAAGGGTGAATCGTTTTGTTATTTAAAAAAACCAAAAACCTATAAAAATCTCTTTATTTGTCTTTGTTTATTTAGGTGTTAGTTGTTATTTCATTAAAATACCCCCCAGCTTCTTTATTGTTTTCTAGCTTATTTACTTTATGTTTCTTGATCATAATAGCTTAATACATAAAGTAATAAAGTAAAATTTGTTCGACAGTTCCTCGTGGGATCGACCCTTACTTGCCACTCTACTAGTTAGAGTAGTAGGATAAGGTATAGTGCATTCTTCATACACATTAATTTGGTAGCAAGAAACGACGCTACCAGCAGCAATGATCGGAACTGATAGAAGAACAGGAATTTGTGACGAGAAGTTTGAATACAAGGAACCCCTTTATATAGATTCATTGCTCTGAAGTTTGAGGAAAAAGTCCCGTAAAACAAAAAGAAAACTAATTAATGTGTTTCCTTAATAGTGTTGCTTGGGGAGGAGGTAGAATATGTGCCCAAATAAAAGACTGGTGTATGAGAGTGCAGATTTTTATTCATAAGGTTATGAATATTTGTTTCCATCTGAGGCTGGACGAGATCTGTTAATGAAGGAAGGTTGGATTTGGATGTTTTAAAACTGCAGTCTACAAGCCATAATGAGGGGTGTGCATAACTTGGAAAAGAGGGGAAGTCTGGTATGCATAGTTTCCCTGCTGCATACGACGGAGAAGGCATGCATCTAATAAAGATTGAAATCTTCTGTTAAGAGGCATTAATAAAGGGAGAAAATTAAGAAGTGAGTTATGTGGGATAGTCTGGGTCTGCGAAATTGCTTCCCAAAAGTATTGAGTGTGTGTCTATCTTTGTTTGGTTTTGGAAGGTGATCTTCTAAAAAGATTTTGCAATGGCCCAAATATATGTTGAAGAAGTGGGGCCCGCATGGAAATAATGTAGGGAAATTATGCTAAACGGGCCACCAATTGTTGTTCCCAAAAGTGCTCTACAACTTTGACTAGGTGGGCCCAAGTGAAGAAAGGGAAATATATTAGTTTCCTTGCTATGAAGATATCCCTGGAAAGGAGAATAGGACATATGATGTTTTGTTTTGGCAAATTAATATTGAAAGAGCTGGGAAGTTTAGGCCATTCAAATAAAATTCTTGGACAGCCCATAAGTCCGGTCTTCTCAAATTTTTAGATACAAGCCCACAAAATCATATGTGGCGTTGTTGGAGTCCGACTAAAGATCAAGTGTTCGCGGCTCCCTCACTTCCAAGGCTTGATGTCCGTGAACAAATCGCGAGGGGACATTTGTAGACATTTAAATTTTATGTCCAATCAAATAATGCCACGTGAAAATAATATATGTCAAATATCAATTAAATATTATATCTATTTTCTTTGGGAGTTTGCCAAATTAATTCCTAAAGTGTATAGATAAAATAATTGATATTTTAAATATTAATATTTTCCACCAAGTCAAATATTGTCAAGTGTCCAAATTATATTTTTGGCAACATTGCCAAGTTTTTGGTAATAAAATTAAATCATATCAATCTCCTTACCAAGGCAAGGAGATCAAGAAATCAAATCAAATCTCCTATCAAAGGCAACAAGAATCACCAAATCAAAGATGACCAATCAAATCGCACCATTTAATCAAGTCTATATGGAAAGAACTCTAATCTTACACCTATAAATAGGGGTCTCTTTATAATTCAAAACACAAGTCAAGAGGTGAAAACACAAGTACAAGAAGCAGTTGAAGAATTCCAGAGCAATTCAAGGCGTTCTTCAAGGCATTCGAGACATTCTTCAAGATACTCATATAAAAATGACGTTAGATTCGAGATTAAGGTGTCAAGCCCCTCAGACCGTCGTTATTCAGGTCTCATAGTCAAAGGCGTTCTTCGTGATTCGACGCAATTCAAGGCGTTCATCACGAGATCTCTAAATACTAACGTTTGATTCGAAATTAAGGCGTCAAGTCCTCGAATTAGCGTTATCAAAGTCAAAACCCCGATTCGGAGAAGATCTAATTGAAGTTCTGCTCCAAAAAAATTCCAAGTCCAAGAGAAGTTGTCAAAGAGAGAATCAGAGGAATTCTAGGGATTGTACTAAAAAAGTTGTATCTAATTCAATATTCCCAATTTGTACAAGTATTTTGTGTTTAATTATTTATTCACAAAAATTGTTGTTACAGTGATATGTACGTCATATATTAAAAATTAGATTTTAAAATATTTATTTGTTATGTTTCGGTATGTGAATGTATAGACGAAGATGTAGAAATTCAGACAAAGTCGAGGCTAGAGTTTGACTCTATATCCGTAAGACGAAATTGCCACGTACTCAGGTGCAATACGTTTAATAGCAAAACGCCTCCAAGATACAACGACTTTAAAACTTCAGACCGCTGCACTACGAGTCGGAAGTTATCGGCGAACGTACTCGGATATTTGGAACTTTCGGACTCTACTAATGCAGAATTTAGAAAGCCTTTTTAATTTCAAAGAACTTGTGATTCGAATATATGAAATGAAATGTGGAGGGCCTATTTATATATGTTGAAGAGTTGTGGTGCCTTTTTGGAAAGACACCTCCTCACCCCTTGGTTGCACCCTTTGGACTGGACCCATCAGTTCGCTGGGCGGTCGCACCCCCAGGCAGACCCGCGCCCTGGCGGGCGACGGGTCGCACTGGTTCGACCCGTCCGGCCTGCTGGCGGGTCGGTTCAACCGACTGCCCCGGTCCGGTCCGGTTCGACCGGTTCGACCCGGTTCCTAACCGGACTCGGTCCACGTCACCGCACCGTCTGACTCGAACCGCCACGAACCCGCGAGCCATCCATCTGGACCACCTGGCCAAAACTTTAAGGCTCATCCAGCTCCTCGCGACGACGCGTACGTGCGAAGTGCGCCTCTAAAGCGACTCAATGCAACATGTGCGACGTGCGGGCTCGGGCTCAGATGGTGCGAAGCACCATCCTCGGTTCCATTTTAGCCAAAGGCTAAAATCCCACTAGGATCCACCATAGGATCCACCATAGGGGAGCACACTTGATAACTACTTATCAAGTGCTCTACTAAATAAGGAGTATCCACTTACTCCAATATTTCTATGTGGGACAAGTTACCATATGTTTCCTTCATAAACTCTTCAACTTCCATGTTTAAGTTGCAACCTTTGACAATTAATATCTCATTCACCAGAAATTGGTTTTGAGCACATCAATACATTAAATTCATCTACTCGAAGTGTAGATTATGAATTTGCAACTTGTTTTCATTTTTAACAAATGAATTGAATTAATGAAATTGGTCAATTTTGAGTCAAAATACAAAATTCCAAATCAATTTCCAACATTATTTTGGCCTGAAAACAAGCAGTAAATAAACCAACAAAAAGATTACTACTTCCGTCTTTTTTAAATATTATTTTAGATTAGATTAGAGAAATTAAAATGTCGGAGAATGTGCTTATCTAGATTTTTTCTTCCATCAAATCTCTTAATTTTCTCGACATTCCGTCTACACTATTGTTGTCTCCTTCTAAATTCTTTTTAAAATATGAATATGAATATGAATATATAAAAACATGAAAAGGTGTTAGGGGCACTTGCCTGGTAGTGGGACACATACGTCCGTCCATGTACATATTGATACATAATTAGATCTTTGCGTTATTCATCTAATCATTTTTCTTATTTTATTTAGGCTTAATCGCAAACTAAATCACGAACTTCACAAAATTGTAATGTTAACACGAATTTTAATATTCACAAAATAAATCACGAACTTAACATAGTTTTGTTGTTGGAAATGGTGTGGTGCAATATGTCTCAACACAATGCTCCAACATTTTTTCTATCTCTTTCTTTTGTAAATATATGTTTGCCTTACTAGACCTTCATTGTTAGAAAAACCTTTCACTTTTGTTAGATGTTTGCATGTTTTTATTAGTAAGACAAAAATGAGGAGATTGTTGAGGAAACAAGGTGTTACAGAACGTGTGTCAACACCTTCTGCAACACATTATTTCTGTTTTTTTATTTTTCTTATTGATCCTTTTTGTGTTTTATTGTTTTTAATTTCATAATTCTATAATTATATATATATATATATATATATATATATATATATATTGTCAGTTTTTATTTTCTAGAATCATGTGGAAATTATTTCTTCTTAACTAATTTTCAAGGAAAGTTTAAATCCAAAAGATAACTTTCAAGGGAAGTTATTATCCAAAAGCAATTTCCCATCCATAATTCTATAACTACAAATTCGACCCTCTCTCCCTCTCCACGTTTTTGTCTCTTATTCATTGATCTTTTTCACTCCATTGCAGTTTGCTCTCTCTCTCTCTCTTTCTCTCTCTCTCTCTCTCTCTCTCTCTCTCTCTCTCTCTCTCTCTCTCTATATATATATATATATATTGTTACAAATTACTATCTTGAATAATTTAAAACTATTGATTGTCCAACTATTGACGGCTGAGATTTCTCTTAGGTGATAATTTGCAATAAAATCATAAGTTCAGATGTTAAAGATTAAAAAAAAAAAAAAAAAAAAAAAAAAAAACTTTATATAGCAAAGTGTAATGATACATGTATTTAGGTCGAGTTAGGTATATAGTTTATGACATTTACATGCATATTAGGCCAATAATTGTTTATATTTGTTATATTGGGTCATTTGACGTGTTTTGACTTATTTGGAGTTAATTAGGTGATTCTATTCCATTTGGACGAAGTTCGGAGAAGAAACAAGTCAAATAAGGTAAAAAACGGACGAAAAGAAAGTTAAAAGAGCAAAATGGTCGACCACGGTTGCATCTATGGTCACGGCCGCATCAAAAGTGACTTAGAAAGTGCAAAACACGCTGGCCAACCATCGCGCTCGCGACGAAAAGCTTACCGAAAGTTTTCTATCAGCTTGACACACCTCTAGTATTTTGGTCATATCTTGAGATCTACAACTTCGACTGAGGTGCAATTGGTGGCGCTGAAAATCTAATTCAAAGAGCTACACCTTTGCCAGAAAGAGGAAAAATCCAAAAATAACCGGAAGATCCTCAAAAATAGCTTTGAAATTGAAAAATCAATGAAGTGTTGGCCCATTACTTGGCCCCACAAGTCCAAAAACGAGTTTTGGATGAATTTTTCTATTTCAATTAGATTTTCTCCCTTTTTATTCTAGAGATGTACTCCCATAAATACCCGAAGGCTCTAGACATCAAATGGGACTTTGAACTTGAATTTGGAAGATTCCGGAGGAGAAGAACAATCAAGATTCAACACTTTTCAATTTTATCTTTACGATTTATTTTAGTTTAATGTTTATCAATACAATTATGTTTTTAGTCTTCGCCATGAGCGGCTAGTCTTTTAATTTCAGTCTTTAATCGATGTTGAACCCTAGTTTGATGATTCTGTAATTCTTACGGTAATTATTCAACAGATTAGGTTTTGAAACATTTTATGCTATTTGTGTTTATGTAAATTCTCATATGAATTGATATTTGGATTGATCACCTAAGTAGTTAATCACATAACTATCGTTAGGTCTTTGATACATAATTGTTATGAATTTATGTCCACTAGTAGCAAATAGTGAATTAATCACTATGATAACATAATTCACGGTCATTTGTACCGAGCTTATGAGTACAATATGTTAGGAATTTGTGCCTTGAATCTGGTTTGCTTTGAATCGACGTTCACATCGAGGTGGAGGCTTGGATTTGAACGTCGTTGGAATTGGGCGCGTCGGAGGACACGGCCGCGACGGAAGTTCGCGGCTGCGGCAAGATGGCCCAGAAGATGGGCCACGACCGAGGTGAGATGGCCGCGGCCGAGGCAGGCCTGGCAGCGCAGAAGATGGGCCAGCGCGAGCCTGGGGACACTAGGATTTCTTTCCTGTCTAGGATTATGTTTTGGGGCTTATAAATAGGCCTATTGTCTTTGGAATTTGTATTGGTCAAATTGGTCAGTCAATTGATTGAATTGATTGTTTGATCAGTCGTTGAATTTGATTTGAGGGACAAGAGAGAGGTTGTCTATTGATTTGGGATATTCTGGAATTTGGTATTTGTGAGTACTTGGTACTCTTTTGGTCTAGAATATCCAATTTGGATTTGGGACTCTATTTTCGGATTTAGAGTCGTTTGGTTATAGAGTGTGGAGAGTTGTTTTGGTCGAGTATCAATTGATTGATACTCGAGTTTGTCTCCGTTTGTTAGGATGAAGAGTTGGATAGTTGACCTAGGATCAAGTTTGTGTTTGTCCTATATTGTAAGTAGGGGTGTAAGTGAGTCGAGACAACTCGCGAGCCACTCGGGATCGACTCGCTAAAAGATCGAAATCGACTCGAGAAAAACGAGTCGAGCTCGAGCTCGAGCTACTCGAATAGGTGTCGAGTTCGAGCTCGAGCTCATTGATACTCAGCTCGACAAGCTCGCGAGCTTAATCGAGCTTATGGTAAATTACTAGTTTACCCTTTAAAGTTGACATAATTATAAATATATTTTAATTCTGTAAGGTCTCCATTAACAACATTTTGTAGTATCATTAATGTTTTCAATTTAAATTTATTTTTATATTTTTTATATTTTATTTTTGCATGAATCGAGTCGAGTCGAGCCGATCCCGAGCTCAACGAGTTTCTACCGAGTCGAGCTCGAGTTTGAAAAAAATGAACTCGGCCGAGCTCGAGCCGAGCTCGAGCCTGAAGCCTTATAGTCGAGCTCGAGCTCGAGCTCGAGCCTGCCGGTACTCGGCTCGACTCGGCTCATTTACACCCCTAATTGTAAGCACTCTGTTGAATTTGATTGGTTCCTCTCGTTTGGCCGTGGACGTAGCTAATAAGTTATTAGCGAACCACGTTAAATTTGGTGTCTTCGTTTTGGCTTTGTCGATGCTTCTCGTTTATTGTTTGTTATTATTTGTTTGTTCGTTAATTTCCCAACACAATATCGTATCTATTCTGTTACCCTAATACTCTATGTGTTCAGTTAATAAGGTCTAGAGAGTTTATTCTAACATCACTCAACTAAATAGACTAATCGAGTAGCTTGTTTGGTTAGGTAAACTTAAGGGGTAACTTAGGTTAAAAGAGCTTGTTGTTAATCTTTGGGATAGGAGTCTCAAAACTAAGTTGACTAACAATTGCATTAATTACGAGGATAACTAGAACTGGGGGATATTATATTAAGGGCTGAGATCTTTGTTCTATTTGAATGTTAAATCACTTCTTGTTGCTTATTGTTTACTTCTTGCGTTTAGTCAAATTAGTTATTCAAATCAAATTAAAACTCCCTTCCTTTTATATATAAATATATATATATATATATATATATATATATATATTATTGTTAGGTTAACATATACAAACACTTTAAATTTTCATATTCTCTGTGGGATCGATCCTAACTTATCGCTTCTATAAGTTAGAAGAAGAAAACTAAGATTGTTAATTTTACTGCACTTCGACAGTACGATTATGTAAAACTACGCAAAGTTGGGACGACAATCTATAGATTCCTTACTTTAAAAAAGAAAATTAGTGAATGATTTAGTAGTCTTGATATAAATTTTGCCTATTTCTACCTAATGGTTTGTGATGTAGAAATTTTATTTATATTTCTTCCTGTTCGCTATTTGACTTTGTGGAAACTTGAGGCATGAATAGACAAGATCTTATTAGTGTTTGACCAAGCAAAACTTTGCTTTATATTAGACAAGTCTATATGTAAAATTAAAGTAACCTGGCTTCAAAGGTCGTCTGGGCCTATGTATGATGCTTTTTATCCGGTGTGGTAAATTGTGCGGATTAAACCGCTAATCGTTTCAATTCAATACAGTCCAAATTAATAAACTAACTCGAATCCGCCTGTTAAGTTTATTGAATTGAAAATTTCAATCCAAAGCCGAAACGATAAAAATCTGATAACTCAATCCGATCCGATAAGCCTAATCAATAATTTCATATATATCGTGTAAGTTCGTGTAGTGTTATTAAGTTGTGCCGAGTTTTACCACCCTTATTCTTACCAATATTTATTTCTTCTCTAGAAAAAAACTTAAAATGAGAAAATAAAATATGAGAAGATTTTGATTCCTCATTCTTGATATTGTTCGTGTATGGTCATGTTTATTTTCCAATGGACCTATAATTATTAGCATCCAGATTGCGTTATCCTTTTGAGTACTTCCTGTATTCATTCAAAAGTTATACTTCCTTCGTCTCGACTTAATTTGTCCCCTTACTTTTTTTTTTTTCCAAATAACTTTGCTAGCCCATAAATAAAAATAAAAGTCAAAGATAAAAATACCCAATTTTCCAAACAATTACAAAAATGACATTAACTAACCTAATTACAAACCTAATTAACTAAACACTAATTTAAATAAATCTGCATTACATAACCTAATTTCTAAGAGCTGATTTTTAACACATCTCAACCTAACCTCTCCCACTCCCATTCTCGAAACTTCTCTCTCTCTCTCTACAAACCCTAGATCTAACAGTTCATCTTCCTCCCTCTCCTCTCTCACGATCACTCTCTCTGTCTCTCTCACTACTAGAAATAAGGCTTTTTGTCACTACAAAATGTAGTTACAAAAAAGAGAGAGTAGTCACAAAAATATTTTTAGTAACTACAAATCTAAAAATAGTTACTATAAGGTAGTCATTTATAATAAGATGCAAATAGCTTGGCATATTGTAGCAAATTTGGTTAAAATTGTATGAAATATTTCATGTAACTACTAATAGTTACAAAAGAGGTTACTTTTAGTAACCACTCTTGTAGTTACAAAAGACTGGCGGCAAATATCCTTTTTTCTTGTAGTGTGTCTACAAACCCTAGTTCTAACAGTTCTCTCTCTCTCTCTTGTCACGCCGTTCTTCCAGATCTATTCCAGATCTGGTTGAACTCCGTCATATCTTCTCTCTAAGTCTGGAAATGGACGATTCCTTTGAAGAATCGATAGAGGGTTTCGTATTTGACTTTGAGGAATCTTTTGTTGCTGAACCTCAATTGGATGTGGTGGGTTCTGGTCGTTTGGAGGAGTTTGAAGCTCTCCCGGCGCGGATCGAAGTTCCCTCCTCTGGATCTGGGTTCTTTGAAGGCCCTGAACTGTGAAGACATTTCTTCGCATGCTTGGCCATTAGATCCCGTCGGTTAAACGGTTAAAAGTTTTTGTTCTTCGTTCGATTTATCAATACTTTTTTGTGATAATTTAGCAGATCCGTCTTCCTTTTAGTTGTATTCGTTGGAATATTTCACTACTTGTGCTAAGCGGGGGGTTTTTGTTGGCTGGTTTCTGGAAAACCCTAATTACAGAAATTTTCATGTGGTTTTCAACTGTAGTCGGGGGATTTCATGATTCTGGAAACCCTAATTGAATCTATAGCTGATAATAAATGATTCTTTGAGTTTCGTTGCAATAACTTGTTCAAAATGATGTGTTGCTGCCTGATGATTGAATCTATAGCTAAAAATTGATGATTGTGCGAGCTTCCTTGGTGGCCTTTTCAAAATGATGTGTTGTTACATGCTGATTGAATCTGTAGCTGCCCTACACACACTTCTGTTTAACTTGCATTCTGAAATTGAATTGAATTTGACATGAGTGAGCTTCCTTGCATGTCCGGTTCAAAATGATGTGTTGTTGCCAATTCAATTGGATCGGTAGCTAAAAATTTGATGATTGTGTTAGCTTCCTTGGTGGCCTGTTCAAAATGATGTGTTGTTGGCTGCTGATTGAATTTGTAGCTGCCCTACACACACTGTTGTTTAACTTGCATTCTGAAATTAATTGAATAGGTGATGATTGTAGTAGCTTAAACTAGTCCATTGGTACTAGTTTAATGCTGCCATCATCTCCTTTGGTTATTATGTTCTTCCTAATGATGCTTATGTTCTGACGGAAAAAAAAAAAAAACAAACATTAATGCAATGAAACTTTGATTACCACTTTCATGTGATCAAATTATTTATAGTTTAAGCAAAATGAAAACATAATATGTGTTTACACTGTAAACAACAGAATAAAATGTGAGACCATTCATGCACTAATTCACATGTATCATAATTCTGTCATGATCCCTCCTATGTCATATGTGTCCGGACCTTGTTCATTTGCTATAAAATGCTCAATGGTTTCCCTTACCAGTTGTTCTTCAACCTCAACTACAGTTGGTAGTGAATATGTTCTTGTTAATGCAGATTTCCCCATGTGTGGCAATTTGTAGTTATTGCCTCCTTTTACCTTTATGATTTTCACCATGGATGCTTGTAAACTTATGAAGATGTTGTTTAGCTTGGTTGTTTCAAGTTCTTCATAAGAATTAAGAACATTTTGCTACTAAATCATCCACATTGTAGCTTCTTGTTTCTACCTGCAAAGATTGAATAGCTTTGAAATAGCCTAAGTCTAAAACATTGGTATCTGATGAGTTGAGAGGTTGGCATATAAGCTTAATGTCAAAGCCATCAAAAGTGGTTGTCCTTTGGAAATCTGGATCAAAATTGCTTAAGTATGGTCTTGCATTGTCTTATTGAATGATGATTTGTTTGCTTGCATGTGTTGGCCACTTTACCTTGATTGCTGGAATAATCTTATTTTTTTTGCCCATGTGATGAAACAGTGTGCATTTAATCACAACAAATGTGTTAGTAATGTCACCAATTTAACCCAATTGTTATTCAAAATAATAGGGCAGATTTAGGGGTGTTACTTATAACATTAAACTAAATGATGAAATTTTTCTGATAGTAAAAGAGTTACCTTTTCCAAAAGGCAACTCTTAATCACCTCCTTGTTTATGGAATCAATTGGCTTGGTAACCATTGTTCCTTTAGGTCTATTGACACTGTTTCTTATGACTGGTTCTTGGATAGTGAATGGGAAAATGCCAATTTTCCCATATTTCACTTCCCTTGCCTCTGTGTATTGTGGCCTTGCCACAACACACATAAACATTACCTTGGTTATAAACCTCTTGCTCTTGCATGCCCTGTAGGGGTCTTCCTCTAGTGCTAGTTTGTATGCCCGTTCAGTTGTCCTTTGCATATAAAACCACTTCTCGTCTATGTGAATGACATTATGCATACTTTCATAAGTGATTTTTTGATTGCTGATGTGTTGGTGCAAAAAACAGAGGCTGTATTTCAGCCGTTGCATTTTGTTCGAATCTCCAAGTTGAGGCTTTATTGCATTTGTGTGAGCTTTTATTGTGCCTGATTTCACCCACCTGCCCACTTGACTCTTGCTCACTTCTAGCTCTTTAGCTAGTCTTCTGATTGTGCCTCTTTTGGAAAAAGGTATTGCCTTCACGGCTTCTTCATCTAGCTTTTTAATGTTAGATGAAGGTGTTCGGGGCTTTACCTCTTGAAATGATATGCGTATTCCCTCTAAAATCTATTTTTTTGCAGCTTGCCAAATGAACCGAATAGTCCGAACCGAAACTTCAAATGATGCTGTGAGTTCTTTAGTTTTGTCATTCTTCAAAACACAGTTGTTGTTGTTTACAAGAAGGGCTTGAGCTGTCGATCTGATGGAGAAAGATTTTTGCCTTTACGATTGTTTGTCATTTTGTAATTTGATTTCTAAAATTGAATTTTCTATTTCAAAGTGCATTCGATGTATTTTTAGTGATATTTATATAGTTAGTTTGATAGAGATTTGAGTGTAAGTTAGGTTTGAGAGGGAAATTTTTTAATGTAATTTCATGTATTTTTGGGGCAGGAATTCTGTATTTGTAAAAGTTGGTGGGAAATTTCCCCCCAAAAATTTGAATGAAAATTGGGACAGCTTATTAAATCATGTTACAGTTTTTTTTTTTTTAATTTTTTTTAATGTAAGTCTGGTAGGATTTCAGGTTTTTTTTTTTCTTTTTTTTTTCTTCTTAATTTAAGTCTGAAAATTATTGTTCATGTGGTTGAGGATTAGGTAAAGGGAGGGAAGTGTTAACACACTAATCCATCTCTTAAAAAATGATTAAAAAAAGCTGTAAAGTCAAATATTTAGCAGTCAACTGCTTTTTCTTAACCTCCGTGCCCGGTCAAAGTAGGCAAATTAAGCCGAGAGGACGGAGGGAGTATTTTATTTTACTAGTTCAAATAAAAAATTAATTCTTTTTAATATATATAAATTGTTATAATTCGTATGGTAATTTTTTCAATCCAAAAATTCACCAAGGTTTGGAAATTGCCTTAATTCCATAAATATCTTACTTAATATAATAATAAAATGGTCAAAAATGGCAACATTGACAATTTCTAGCCCAGAAACACCTAGGGTTGGCAATGGGGCAAGGAATCCCCGTTCCCCGCGGGGATCCGCCCCAAACGGGGCGGGGATTCCCCATTTTCTTCCCCCGGTGGGGTGGGGACGGGGGAGATTTTTGCCCTGATGGCGGGGACGGGGCGGAGACGGGGATAGGGTTCCCCGCCCCGCGGGGATCCCCGCCCCGTTCCCCGCGGGGCCCCGTTATATAACTTTTTTTTTCCTAATATATATAGTGGGGATCCAATTATATTATGTAATTCTATATATTTATTTAGTAAAAATATATTTTATTTTTATTATATTATTATTATTGTAATATTAAAATAAACTAAATATATTATATCCTAATTTTTTTGTCGAACTTTGTTAAATTTAAGTCTATTAATTATTTCTAAATTTATTTTATTTTAAATTTTATTAGTATTTATATTAAATAAAATTAAAAAAATATAGGGACGGGGATGAGGATCCCCGCGGGGACGGGGATGGGGATAAAAAAATCCCCGTCAGTTTCGCGGGGACGGGGATGGGGACTTGCCCCCCGGCCCCTCCCCACCCTGTTGCCAACCCTAGAAACACCTACTATTTCAAAAAAAAAAAAAAAAAAAAAAAGTGTCTTCTCCTATATATGCACCGACCTAATAGTAAAAAAAGGTCTTTTACTGATGTTAACTTTAATCTGCACCAAGTTTAGCGAAAATTCAGTTTTCGATATTAACTCTCAATCAATTCGTAAAAGATATTGTAAAATCCAAGATAATTTGAAACAATTCATCAACAAAAAATATCGCTAACAATTTTAAACTTCAAAGGCAATCAAAATGATAACACTAATTGTAATGAATAATTATATAAAGAAAAGGAAAGATTTTGCCGATGATTGAGGATGAAACATAAATATATTTGTCATTTTAGCTTATTTTCCATATATTTTTCCCAATAATATTTCTTAATAATTGAAAAAAGATATAATATAAAGGTAATAATGATATAACTATAAGAATTTGAGAGAATGTAAAAAAATTAATTGATGACTTATTTATCTATTTTAGTTATTCCTTAATTTTATAATCCTAAATTAAAGGAACAACTATATAAAAACGAAGGTATTATATGTTTACATATTTGCATGATATATTCAATCACAAAAAAATTCGCCATGCAAATATGCCATATTCAAAGTTTTGGCATCCTAGAAATATATTTTAATAAATTAGTGAAGAGAAGTTCGTTGCACGTGATCTAAAAGTTTACTAAAATAAAACATGTAAGTATTCTAAATAAGTAAACATAAAAAATTGTATAGTATATCATGAAATAAAATATTTAATATAAAACATCTAATTAATAAATATATATATATATTTTTTTTTGTCTTTTTTTTTTTTTTTGTTTAGATTAAATCTGGAAGTACAAAATCTTTTCTTTCCTTGATAAGTGTTATGATACAAAAGAGTATTCCATAATTAAGGATCCCGCAAACATGCTAATATTAATGCTGTTTAGAGACCCATAAATCATGTTAACTGATCCTCCTTACTTTCCTCTATTCCTCAAAAGAAAAAAAAGTGGTTAGGATATTTGAAGTTGTGGAGATGGGCCAGATGGCCAACTTGGGAGAAAATCGAATAGAGCTGAAATTGTCATTACAGCTGAACAGAACTAGAGGCGAGGAGGAGGTCTTCTCTGTCAGAGCTGGATAAGCAACAAATTTCACGTATTCGGCCCACTCTCTCTGTAGTTCCATTTCCTTGCAATACTTGTTGGGTATGTATATTAGTTTGAACTGTTGTCACAGTCTTGATTAATTTCATCTGCTTCTATTGATACTATCTTAATTATATCTAATATACATCTTATTTTAGGGAATAAGAAGATTTGTTTTTTGAAAATGCTTCTGTACGATTTCCATGTTGATATCTGATAGGGATAACCCAGTGACTTCGGGTCGGGTAACCCGGTGACTTCGGATCGGGTTAATACCTGAGCCCACTGAAGGCCCAGCACGCGTAGGCCTGGCAGGCCCAGGAACACCCGTTGGCCCAACAGGTGGTTTGTTCCGAGAATCAAGGCCCACGATCAGCTCCCAACTGCCATGCAACGGGAAATAAGCGCAATAATAGGGAATTAGTTAGGGTTTAGTATGGAATAGTATAAATAGGAGAAGGCAACTCGGAATTAGGGTTCGCACTCTTGTATTCTGATTTACTACGTGTAACTTGGAAGTTTTAGAAAAAGAAACACCTCGGCAAGAGTGATTTTCTGCCCGTGGACGTAGATCTCCGGATCGAACCACGTTAATCCTGTGTTTTTCCATATTGTTTACGTCGATTATTGTTGTAGTTCTTGGTTACCGGATTGCGCATTACCAATTGGCGTCGTCTGTGGGAACGCTTTACCAACAATTTTTTACGTTTACATCGCATTCAAGAATCATGGTGACAACACGTTTGAATCAATCTCGCCACGGTGATCAATCTAACCAGGATCCGCCCGTGGATCAAGTTTTGCCGCCGAGGCAATTGCCGGCAGGGAGTACGTCTAATCATCAGGGCAATCAAAACCCTCCACCCCCTCAAGACCTGCAAAACCCTAATCTTGCTGCTGCTCAACCCCCGGTTAACATTCAAGTTACCCCAGAACTGCTCCAGGCTTTCTTACAAGAGCATGCACATGTTCTTCAAGATTGGGCAGTTAATCGCCTACATCCCGCGGGGCCTGCCGGCCATAATGCTAATCCCGTGGTGCCTCCACCCCGTTCGCGTGATCAACAGGACCCGGGGCACCGCGGGCGTCAGGATCGACGACGGGAACGACCTGGTTCTTCCGAGGACCATGGGAGTTCTAATGAATCACGACCTCGCAATGAGGAACCTACTGATGCGGATCGCCGCCGTCCACTTAATGCGGCTAAGAGAGTTCGCTATGCCAATCCTCATGCTCTAGATCTTCAAGAGTATGAGCAAGTTCAACGCAATGTTGAATTGGACAGAATTCTGGGTCTTGACGCCAATGGACATATCATCACGCCGTTCTCCTCAGAAATCATGGCCACCACCCTTCCCGAAGGGTTCAAACAGCCAGCTATACCACCTTACAATGGCACCGGAGATCCGGCCAATTTTCTTGGAGCTTTTAGGCACAACATGCTTAGCCATGATAATATCACATCCCTTCAGTACTGCAAGATTTTCCCTGAGTACTTACAGGATGAAGCTCGGGTTTGGTTTGATTCTCTCCCACGTAACAGCGTATCCTCCTTCAGAGAACTCGTCGAGCACTTTTGGGCACGGTTCGAAGCACGGGCGAAACCCATGGCCACCTTGGCCGATGTCATGAACATGGAACAGCGGGACGGTGAAACCGTCACCCAATTTCTTGACCGCTTTACGGCAGTAAGTCTCAAGGTGGGAAATTGCCCAGATGACGTAGTTATCAACGCATTCATGAACGGACTCCGCCCTGGAGCCCTTTATACCGAGTTAGTTCGGAACACACCGGTCACAACCCGAGCACTGTTCAAAACAGTGTGCAAATTTGCTAAGGTCGAAGAGCAGACTCGCCAGAAGCGTGAGAAACACGCTAGCAAGCGGCAATCCGATAAAGCACAAACCGGGCCTAGTACTCGACCTAGTGCATTTTTCCGCCTGACCCCGGGGCGTTCAGAATCCCGGGGTGATATTCCACAATTGACTCCGTTGACGAAGTCACGAGCTGAAATTCTTTCTATCCACAAGAACGATCTGCGACCTTGTCCGCGGATGACTGCGCCTCCTGAGAAGAGGAATCGTGGAAAGTGGTGTGCATACCACCGAGATCATGGGCACGAGACAGAGGAGTGCCGAGAACTCAGCAAGGAAATCGAGGATTGTCTGAGGAAAGGTTTCTTGCGCCAATACGTTGCGCGGACCGATGACAAGCCCCGGACAGGTCAGAATGGGGGGCCATCCAATAATCGCGGATATCATGACCGCGGCACACAACAAAATCGACCGCCGTGGCAGAATAACCGGCCGGGGCCCAATAACTACGCACGGCAAGATTCTGGCAATCGCCAGCAACCACGTCTCCCACCACCACCTCCTCCTCCGGGAGGACCCGGAGACAATGCACCTCCTCACGTGATAAACGTGATATATGGAGCCCTACCCATCGGGGCTTCACGACATGCCTTAAAGGCAGAAGCTCGACGTCCTCCTCCCGAGGAGCCACATCATAAACGCCTCCATCAGTCCGAGACTGTCAGCTTCACGGATAGGGACCCGGTTCCGGAGATAACACCTCACACAGATGCTATTGTCATCGACATGACTGTAGCCAACATAACAGTAAGGCGGGTCTTCGTGGATAATGGGGCCGCGGTGAGTGTTATATTTGCCGACTGTTTCCAAAGGATGGGGATTTCTCGGGACCAACTTCGGCCGGCCCCCGGGCCACTGCAGACTTTCACTCAAGGTGAAGTCCAGCCGGAAGGTGTCATCACTCTCCCGGCATCTTTGGGGACTTATCCGAAGATAAAAACCATCTTCGTGGATTTTTATGTGGTGAATTCCCCGTCAACGTACAACATGATATTGGGCCGGGACTGGCTCACCCCTGCCAAAGCCATTTGCTCCACGTATCACCTCGCGCTAAAGTTTCCCACCTCGCATGGCGAAGTGGCTATCCGCGGGAGTCAGCGGATTTCAAAAGAGTGCATGTATGTGGCACTCAAAAAGACTGCCAAGGTTCCACCCAAACAGCATCTTCAAGTGGCATCATCGGTTCTGGAACCTCGGGAATGTACCTCTTTGGGGGATGCCACTGCACAAGTCCCGCTTGACCCGTCCAAGCCGGAACAGACAGTGACCGTAGGAGCCGTGGATGTGCCATGGCTACACCAGGCTATCATTCAGACCTTGCGAGAATATTCCGATGTCTTCGCATGGTCTCCTCTGGATATGCCCGGGGTCTCTCCCTAGATAATAACGCACAAGCTGAACATCGATCCCAGTGTAAAGCCAATCCAGCAGAAGCAGAGGAAATTCGCTCCGGAGAAATGAGGCCATTCGAATCGAGGTGAAGCAACTCTTGGATGCAGACATCCTGTTCGAAGTGTTTTACCCCTCTTGGCTATCCAATCCGGTAATGGTGACAAAAACCAGTGGGGCATGGCGGATGTGTGTCGACCTCTCCGATCTCAACAAACACTGTCCGAAAGACTGTTATCCTCTGCCCTCCATCGACCAAAAGGCCGAAGCCATTACAGGGTACGTGGCACTTTGCTTCCTAGATCTATACAAGGGATACCATCAGATTTTTATGGATCCGCAGGATGCCTTCAAAACGGCATTTATCACTGCCTTTGGGTGCTACGCTTTTAAGAAAATGCCCTTCGGGCTCAAGAACGCTGGAGCCACCTATCAACATCTCATGGACTGTGTTTTCCACGACCAGATTGGTCGCAATGTTGAAGTTTACGTCGATGACCTGGTCATCAAAAGCTCCTCCCATCCTTCATGTGTGCAAGACATTGCCGAAACCTTGCGCACCCTGCGTAGCTACAATTTACGCCTCAATCCGGCAAAATGCACTTTTGGCGTCGGCTCCGGCAAGTTTTTGGGTTATATGGTTTCACAAAACGGCCTGCAGGCCAATCCGGCCAAACTCCGTGATGTGTTAGATCTGCAGCCACCAAAGACATTCAGGGACGTTTAACGCCTAACAGGTGGTTTGGCGGCTTTAAATCGATTTTTGTCTAAAGCGGCAGAACGCCAGCTTCCGTTCTTCAAAATCCTGAGACAGGCGAGGTCTTTTGAGTGGACTCCGGAGTGTACCGAGGCCTTCGAGGCTTTGAAACGTCACATACAGCAGTTGCCTACTCTGTCAGTTCCTCTCCCCGGGGAGCCGCTTTACTTATATTTGGCTTCCTCCGAGGAAGCTATTAGTGCTGCACTTGTACGCGAAGTCGATGGGGTTCAGCATCCCGTGTATTTCGCAAGTCGTGTTCTCCACGGGGCAGAGACACGGTACTCCGTGTTAGAAAAAACTTCTTTGGCAATTGTTATGGCAGCTCGGCGTTTACGGCCTTATTTCCAAGGGCGAGAAATACGGGTCCTGACCAATCATCCTATCCGCCAGATTCTTGTCAAGCCCGAGGTATCGGGGCGCCTTGCAAAATGGGCCGTTGAGCTAGGTGAATATGATATTCAATACCTTCCTCGCCGAGCAATCAAGGGACAATCACTCGCTGACTTTTTAGCTGAAACCCCGGGAGACAATCATGAGTCTCCGACAAACAATGATACACATCACCCCGGTACCCTCGTGTCCTCACCGCAGAAATGGCAACTATATGTGGATGGAGCATCCACGACTCGAGGAAGTGGTGCCGGGGTGCTTCTCATCGACCCCGAGGAGGTTGAGATTAAATACGTCATTCGGTTCAAGTTCAAGGTGACTAATAATGAAGCGGAGTACGAGGCAGTTCTCGCCGGGCTCAGGCTCGCTCAATCCTTAGACGTTCGTCATCTTGAGCTCTTCACGGACTCCGAGGTCGTGTCCAGACAGATCCAGGGGACTTATGTCGCCAAGGATGAAACCATGGCCAGGTATCGTGCTTTAACACTAAAGCTTATCTCCACTTTTGATGCAGTTGTTGTACAGAAAATACCACGTGCTCAAAACACAAGAGCAGATGCGCTCAGCAAATTGGCTTCCGCGGTCCGAACTAATATATCTCCGGATATTATGGTTGAAGACTTGTTTCATCCAGCAATTCGTGAGGCCACAGTTTCGGTACTGACCGACAACGATCCGAACTGGATGACACCTATCATCCAGTATTTCCGAGATGGAGTTCTGCCTACTGATAAGCTACAAGCTCGGCAAGTTGTTCTCAAAGCTCCCAAATACTCCTTTCATGATGGCGTTTTATATCGACGGTCATACCTACAACCGAGTCTCCGGTGTCTTGCTCCTGCCGAAGCTATCCAAGTTCTGCGGGAGGTTCACGAAGGGGCCTGTGCCAGCCATATCGGTTCCCGGACATTAGCCAAGAAAGTTCTCCGCTGGGGATACTATTGGCCAACCCTGTTCAACGATGCTCACGACTTAGTGACTAGATGCAGCAAGTGCCAGCTGCACTCCCGTGTAAAGCATTTGCCACAGACCGAGCTCACTGGGATCCAAAGTGCGTGGCCGTTTATTTAGTGGGGTATCGATATTGTTGGCCCGTTCCCCGTTGCTCCGGGAGGATTGAAATTCCTGGTTGTTGCCGTAGACTACTTCACTAAGTGGGTCGAAGCCGAACCACTTACAGCCATTACTGGTCAGAATATCTTAAAATTTGTGTGGCGCAATATTGTTTGTCGCTTCGGCATCCCGAGCACTATCATCTCGGACAACGGTAAACAGTTTGCCAATGATCCATTCCGGTCGTGGTGTGAAGAACTCCACATCAAACAAATTTTTACTTCGGTTGCTCACCCTCAAGCCAACGGGCAGGTTGAGGTCACCAATCGGACACTGCTCATGGGAATAAAGAAGCGCCTGGATAATGCCAAAGGTCTTTGGGCTGAAAACCTTCCACAAGTCCTATGGGCTTATCGCACAACCCCGCATACATCTACCGGGGAGACTCCTTACAGCCTTACTTACGGTTCTGAAGCCGTTATCCCTGCTGAAATCAGTGTACCAAGCCCCCGTCTCCTTACATTGGTTCCAGAGGATAATGACGAGGCTCTTCGGGCAAATTTGGATGAGCTTGAAGATCGCCGGGATCAATCATTCATTCAACAGGCCAGATGTAAACAACGAGCAGCCCGGTATCATAACCTCCGGGTCCGAGGTACTCAGTTCAATGTCGGGGACTTAGTTCTTCGGCTCAACTCAGCCAGCAAAGCTGCCCCCGAAGGGAAATTGCACGCTTCTTGGGAAGGTCCCTACCGAGTCGTTGCTGTACACGACTCTGGATCCTATCAGCTTGAACATCTCAACGGGACCCCGATCCCCCGAAGCTGGCATGTCACTAACTTGAGGCGTTTCTATCTGTGAGGGCCACATCACAAGTACTATCTTATCTTTAATTTCTTTTATAGTTGTTATTTCTCTTTGTACTTCTGAGTTTGCCCCGGCATTTATCAATGAATAAAGCTTCTTTGTTTATGCATCTTGCTGTGTTCTTCTTCACGTTACGGGGACGCCCTAACGTTATCATATTATCGTTATTAGTCTCCGGACCACTACAATTATCCCTCGGTCCGCCCGAGGAGATTCACATCTAGTCCCCGGACTCATATCACCTTCTCGCCTGTTTAACCGGAGAAGTGTTTCCTCCCGCCTGATCCGTCCGGGGAGACGTTACTCCCGCCTGATCCGTCCGGGGAGTAAATTTATCCATACTATGTTTCCGAACACTTAATCAAAATAGTTAACAATTAAAATAGTTAATAGTTCTTACTGTGTTCCCGAACACTCGGTTAAAATGGTTAGTAACTTATTGCTTTCCTAAAAGCCGTCTATACACACCGCAACAGTTTCATTATTTTCTAAATAATACAACATCAAGAAGTTTTTTACATAATACTCCATACATAAAAAAAAAAAAAAGAGTAAAAGAAAAATCTAGCTAAGAATTAACTATGTTATTATCTATTTTTTTCCGGAGCCTTCTCCGAGCCAATACGCGAAACCGCGTCGTCTTGTCTCTGATTGAGCATACCCCGTCCTCCGGGACGATTCTTGCACGTTCCGGCGATGCTCTGCTTCACTTCGGCTGCGAACTCCGGTCCCATATCTATGACTCATCATTTAGGGACCCCGGTCACCTACAGCGTGCTCGGTTCTTGTTCTTGGCCCTGACATATTGGTCCATTCTGCATGGCCCCACTCTAGTGGTGCCAATGGATCCATCACCTCGGAGGTCCTATTTACACCTTCCTTGGTATTTTGACGAGGAGGATTTGCAGATTTCTGAGGCATAGAGTTTTTTCTCCTTTCTCTTCCCGGAGTGTTTGCCCATTCTACGGCATCCCACTCCTCGGCCGGCATCTCATCAATCTCCCTGGCCAATGCTACAACGGTTGATCCACTGGCCTCTGGCTTCTCCACGTGTGTTCTTTCCGGTTCTCGAGGTATTTTTGATATCACTTCGGGTGTGATGCTAGTTTCTCCGACACCAACAGCTTGATCAGCCAACACTGTGTTCTCTGGGATATCGGGCTTTGTTTTCTTGCCCCGACGTCTTTTCTTGCGGCTGTGCTCTGATTCACCCTGCTCTGCAATGTTTAAAGCTTCATTCCGAGCCTCAACTTTCTTTTGCAGCTCTACCAGAAATCCTAACACCAGCCGGCTCCTTATGATTTCAGGATCATTAGCATCACCTCGCTTACTCCGCTGTTGGACGTCTTCCCGAACCTCGGCCCTCCGGGCTTGAATATCTTTCATTGACAGTCGTCCGCTGTCCATAAGAAGATGCTCACACTCTTGCTGGTTGATACGAAGTTGTTCTAATTCAAGATCTTTTAAAACACACTGTGCTTTGTACTGCCTCATTTGTTGTGCAGATTCTTTCCATGAGCCCTCCACCTCTACATATCTCTTCTCCATTAGGGATAAATTCCTTGATAGTCGGGGGACTTCATGCAACATCAACATATCTCGCTCTTTCTGCAGCCAGACTATTGATGAGTGGAGCTGCTTTATTACTTCATACGGGTTTTCAATGTTTTCCTGGCAAGGAGACACCTCGGGTTTTTAGACTTTACCAACACATATACGTTGTTTGGGAGAGTAAGCAACAGTATTTGTTATAAAAAAAAAAAAAAACACAAACACAAATTTTTCATTTCTCCGAAAATACAGAGTATATCATCACAAAGCAAGTCATTACAATGGCATCCTTTTTACAAGCTTATCTATTCTACATTCCGCTCATGAGTTGGGAGGTCACTGACCTCTCCGGGGGTAGGGTCGGCTTCTTTTCCTCCCGGGGCCTCCACCACACCACTTGTACCCTCCGCTGCCTTGTTCGGGCCTTCGATCATAGCGGGGGGTATAACGATCTCTCGGCCGGGAATAGGAGCCCGGTTCCTCAGTTCCCTTACATAAAAACCGTTGCGGAAGCCCAAGAAGTCCTTATCCTGGTCTTTGTTGCACCGTTTAATGATCTCGGGAGTGAGGATTGTGTTCTTCTTTGCTAAGGCCTCGATCAATGGCCATTTCGGAGCTTTCGTCAACGCATCAAAATATGCGCCATCTTCGTTCCCAACTGCATCATAATTATACCCGAAGTCCTCATCATAAATATTGACCTCCGGGTATTTGTCATGTACGGCTTCTAACAGCTCGCTTTTGGTGGCCGTATCACCTGCAGCCACGAACGTGCTCAGAAACTTCAGGAATGACTCTGTTTGCATCAGTTTCTCGGCAAATGTTTCTAGCACAGCTCCCTGACCCACGATGGCCTTGTTCAGCTCTTCCCGGGTTGCAATTAGGTCGCTTCTCATAATGGCAACCTCGACGGCCTGTTCACGTAATTTGGCCGCTTCTCTCTCGGCAACTACTGCCCTGTCTCGAGCTGCTCTGACGCTTTTTTGAGCCTCCAGGAAGCCCGCTCTTAATTTAGCAACCTCGGTTTCTAGTTCAGCGACCCTACCTTGAGCGGATTCCTTCTCTAGTCTACCCACTAGCCCGCGGATAGGCTCCAACCATCTCTCCAGTTCGGCTCCAGCGGCCGATATCTCTACTCCTTGCCCCTACATTGACTTACTATTATGATGGGTCTGTGCAGGGAATAATAAAATTATTTACGATGATACCTCGTGAGCCGGAGTCATGTGCGGTTTTTTGGGAGGCGGTGGTGTCGTCGGAGAGGTGACCCTTCTCTTGGTGCTCGGGGTCAATCCAGAAAGGGGAATGTTGTCTTCAGGGTCAGCTCTGTGGCTACCCTCAGGTGTTATTCTCTGTGGCTCCGGGGTTTTCGAACTATCACCTCGTCCCCCTGAGCTGGCTTCAGTACTCTTCCTGGCGGCACTCTTGAACTTACCCACTGCATATGAAAAATGAACATTCAAGGAACTGACATTGTTATATTATACAACTTATGAAGGAATAAAAGCCCTACCCTCTACTTCTGCCCGGGTTTTTGTTCTCTCCCCCTCTGACATGCTCGGTGTCCTGTCAGAATCAGTCCCAGTGGGGGTGCTGCTCTCTTGGGAATCCGAAGTCCCACCAGCCCATTTGGAATAGTACGGACTCAACCCCGCTTCGTCTAGTACTTCTTCCGGGAATCTGGACTCCAATACACCAACTTTTTTCAGAACATTAGCACCCTTGGGTTCCCCTGCCGGAGCACTGTCTACCACCTCTAACGTTTGCCATTTGGGTAATATGGCTTTTTGCCTAACATATATGAATCTCCCTCTCCATCCTTCAATTTTACTTGGGTTTTTTACCTTAAACTTTTTACCCGGCCTGGGGTTGAGGTAATACCAACCTTTATTTCTCCCCATCGTCTTCAGTTGGAAGAAATGCCTAAATAAGCTAATACTAGGCACTAATCCCCCCTTACTGCACTCCACTAAAAAACCCACTACCTGCCTTACAGCATTAGGTCCTAATTGTCCCAGCGCTATTCCATAATAGTCCAATAATTTTATTAAAAACCCCCATAGGGGAAACCTCAAACCTACGGCAAGTTGATCTATATACACGGATATGAATCCTTGGGGAGGACAACAGGCTTTGTCATTACCTTCGGGAATAATGAATTCCAAATCAAAGGGTAAGAAGAAGTTCGGCACCCATCGCCTAATCTGCTTTTCAGTTACCGTGGGTCTTACCCCTGCTACCTCGAATCCTTCTATTTCTTCTTCACACCGCGGGAAATTCACTGCTTCTACTCTTATTTCACTAAGGTCACTGCGATGGATCTGTCTACTTTCACTATTCACGGGATAGATCACTCGAATGGGAGGTGCTCTATAAGGCACTCCTTCTGGGACTACCTCTCCTACCTTAGATGAAGATGAAGATGAGTTAGACATACTTACTTATTTTCTCTGGATGATTTGAGAGGTTTTTGATCTCTGATGAGTCACGAGTGCAGATTTCTTTTTTTCCCGCTTTCTAAACTGATGAATCGCAATGAGGAAGATGAAAGGTTACTGTGCAGTTACTACAATTATATACGCAAAAACCAACGGCTTCGATGCAGGCTATTCAAATTCAATGATGGGGATTTAAGCGTGTTCTTCACGCGCTTCACAGTTCCCCAGGCGCGTGGGGAACAGGTTTCTTGGAAGTTGCAGAGCGTGTCACTTCACATCCCTCTCTCTCATGATGGCGCCGCCAATCACATCAGCCTCACCCTTCTTCAGGAAGATTCAAATTACACCCCGGTGTACCCTCCACATCGGTCATACTATCACACTCCAGTGCTCCCACCTTTTGGGCCAGACTACTCACTCCGGTGTGCCATCCACCTCGGCCAAGCTGTCATATCCTTCCAACGCGCTTCTTACTTCTGGGAGATTCGGTATCTCGCTATGTGTCCCGTGCACCTCGGCCTAGCTCGGTACCGTGTCCGCTGACGACTCCGCAGAGTCCCAGGGACGTGGATATGTTCAGTCCTCCATAAACACTTCGGCCCGCCAGCGACCCCGGTTCTTCTTGCTTACGGTTCCACCCCGGTGACAACCGAAGCTCCTACCTCGCTTCGGCTGGGGGGGCATCTGATAGGGATAACCCAGTGACTTCGGGTCGGGTAACCCGGTGACTTCGGATCGGGTTAATACCTGAGCCCACTGAAGGCCCAGCACGCGTAGGCCTGGCAGGCCCAGGAACACCCGTTGGCCCAACAGGTGGTTTGTTCCGAGAATCAAGGCCCACGATCAGCTCCCAACTGCCATGCAACGGGAAATAAGCGCAATAATAGGGAATTAGTTAGGGTTTAGTATGGAATAGTATAAATAGGAGAAGGCAACTCGGAATTAGGGTTCGCACTCTTGTATTCTGATTTACTACGTGTAACTTGGAAGTTTTAGAAAAAGAAACACCTCGGCAAGAGTGATTTTCTGCCCGTGGACGTAGATCTCCGGATCGAACCACATTAATCCTGTGTTTTTCCATATTGTTTACGTCGATTATTGTTGTAGTTCTTGGTTACCGGATTGCGCATTACCAATATCGAAGTAGGTTTGGGTATAAATTTCGAACTAGCTTTGGGGAAATTACTGTCATGATGCTAATATACGAGAATTTGACCTTGTAGAAATCGGCAAGAAGTTAAGAATTATTGATATGTTCGGGGACATCATTCTGTATGCGTTAGGATAACCTTGGAGCTAATAATGGCCATGAATGTGTATAATTGGGTGTAGAAGGGGATTCTAAATAATCAAGATAAGATCTAATTGCTGTTTCATACTTTTGTTTCCATATTGAGCTGCCGATTATGTTAAAATAAATATGAAGAGGAATAAATTGCATTTCTCATGTAGCTCTTTTTAAATCTTCTCTAGATGGAGTTTGGCATTTGGCATACAGTTTCCGATCACAGCCCTGGTTCTGCTGTAGGCTCACTGGGGCTGAATCTGAAAATGTGGATAAAGAGGTGTCACCGTTTCCTGCTAAGCACATTGACTTCAGTCTTGAGGCTAAAACCGTTGACAAGGAGAAAATGCTGATGCTAATAATACCAAAGCCGACATCTGAACAAGTGAAGACAATAGACTTGCCTCTATCAGTCGACCCAACCCGATCCTGTGATATCACGTGCATCCCCGAAGATCAAATTAGTGATGCCCATGGAACAACCATTCGATGTGTCAATTCCCACAACTCTGGAGCATTTGCATCAAAATATCCATTTTGTGTCCAATACACCTAATAAGAGAGTGTAACAAGGCCGTTGCCGATGAATCCAGAAGCAACTTTACTCCAGCAAGTTTTGTTGCTGATGAATCCAAAAGCAACTTTACCCCAGCAAGTTCTTTAATGAACGATTGTTTGGATCTCAGGAATTGGCTTCCTATTGAAATATGCCACTTGTACAACAAAAAAGGAATCTCGAAATTGTATCGCTGGCAGGTATTCACATCACCTTTAGATATATTCTCCAGATCTATTCCTTTTTAAACTGGTCTGCCAGTCGCGTGTTTTGAAATGTGTTTTATTTTAGCATGTGATCTTGCTCAACTTTTACTATCATTCCAAATAAGTGATTGCATACTTCATATTCATTTTTGTGCAAACATTAATTGCAATTTTCACCAATACCCTGCGGTGAATGATAATGCGCGATCCGGTAATCACCCAATCCAACAGTACTTAACAAAAACAAAATATAAAAACACAGAATTTACGTGGTTCGATCCGGAGATCTACGTCCACGGGGAGAAAACGGCAATCGCCGAGGTGTTTCTTTCACTCCAATGTTGAGTTTACAGTACGTGTTACAGAAGACAAAATCCGAACCCTCATTCAGAGTTCTTTTCATATATTTATACCCCTAAACCCAAACCCTAACTAAATCTCTATAATCTTGCCCACCAAATCTGCATGGCAGTTGGGAAAAGATTATGGGCCCTGACTCACGGAACTGATTTGATTCGCTGGACCGCCTGTTGGGCCTGCTGGGCCTGGGCCTTCGCGCTTGCTGGCGTGTTCGCTGGACTGGTGAATGGGCTCGGGATTAACCCGGCCCGAAGTAACCGGGTCATCCCTATCAGATGCCCCCCCCCCCCAGCCGAAGCGAGGTAGGAGCTTCGGTTGTCACCGGGATGGAACTGTAAGCAAGAAGACCGGGGTCACTAGCAGGCCGAAGTGTTTATTCGTGACGGAGTGTGTCCGCGTCCCTGGGACCTTGCGGAGCAGTCTGTAGACTCGGAGTCGAACTGAGCCGAAGTGCACGGGGCATTTGTCGAGAAATCGAGTTTCCCAGGAGCAAGAAACGCATTGGGAGTCTATAACAACCTGGCCGAGGTGAAGGTACGCCGGAGCGACTTGTTTGGCCAAAATGAAAGGAACACCGGAGTGTGGTAGTATGGCCGAGGTAAAGAGGACTCCGGAGTGAGTTTTGAATCTTTCTGAGGAAGGGTGAGGCTGATGTGATTGGCGGCGCCATAATGACACGCTCTGCGAGTTCCAAGACAGCTGTTCCCCACGCGCCTCGGTAACTGTAAAGCGCGTGAAGTGCACGCGTGAATCCTCAGCACTGAATTTGAATAGGCTGCATCAGAGCCGTCGGTTTGTGCCTTATATAAGGAATAAATCCACAGTAACTTTTCATCTTCTCCATTTTCATCATCTGTTATAGAAAGCGGGAAAAAGAGGAACCTTGCGTGTGTGATTCATCAGAGATCAGAAATTTCTCGAATCCATTCTATCGATTTAAATCAAGTAAGTATGTCATCCTCTTCATCTGCTTCATCTTCTTCCCCCTCTTCGGCCTCGGTCAAAGTAGCGGGAGATTCGGATAATCCGTTAGATGTCCCCCCTATATCATATATCTTTCCGGAGAAGGATGCGATAAGAACCATAGACAGAGTCGATGGTTTAGAGTGTAATACCAGGACGATATCGTTTTACGAATGCCCGGCGGTTGATCTTGAGGTGTCCTCCATAGGTTTACGGATGTCGCGGGGGCAACTTGAGAGGGAACTCCCATCATTTTATCTTCCTTTCGACCTTGATTATATAATTCCTACCCCCGAGGATAGGGCCTGTTGCCCACCGCAGGGGTTTATGACAGTATATATTGACCCCCTTAGAGTAGGATTGAGGTTGCCGTTGTGGGGCATAGTCGTAGAGTTGTTAAGATACTACGGCATTGCCCTCTGCCAATTAGCGCCGAACGCGGTGAGGCAGTTGGTAGGATTCACGGTAGTCTGTAAGTTGGCCGGGGTAGAGCCAACTGTAGAACTGTTTAGGTTTTTCTACCAGCTTAAGAACTTCGGGAAGTCTAAGGGGTGGTACTCTTTTAGTCCTCGAGCCCGCGGAGGGTTCAAGGTTCAAAACCCGAGCAAAGTAGAGGGGTGGAAGGAGAGGTTCATATTTGTTAGGAATAAAATAGCCCTCCCGAAGTGGAGGAGTGACGAGGTGCAGGATTCCGCTCCCGTGGAGAATCCGGGGCCCGAAACGAGGCACATATTCCTGCAAGTGGGGACTTTCCAAACCCTTTGTTCCGAGGAGGAACTGGAGAAGGCTGGGCTTAGCCCATATTATTCGGGAAATGGAGGTGCCGAAGAGGGTAGGATTTCTCTGTCTTGTTGCTTAAACTGCCATTTTGTGGAGAACTAACCATGAATGTTTATGCAGTGGGACGCTTCGGAAAGCAGCCAGCCTCGGGAAGCCCGGCCAAGGCGGAAGCGGCCAAGAAGAAGGGAAAAACCGTGGAAGTACCTTCCCGGGGGAAAATGCCAACTGCTGCGCGGCCGTCGACGGGGTCGGAGGAGAGGATGACGCCGGCGGGGTCTCCTGTATTGTCGAGGAAGAGGCCGGAGCCCACGGGGATGCCACAGGCCCCATCCAAGAAGCCCCGGACTGGGGAGAGCTCGCAGGTAACACCCAAAAACCCGTTCAGTACGCGAACTTACGCGAGGGGTATGACCGAGGTCTAATCCGTGTGCCGTATTGTGTTTAACTTTTCCAGGGAGAGCAGGTGATCCCCGGTATGCTGGGGTTCGACAGCACAGATGCCGAGAAGATTCTTCGGCTGGCCAAAGGGATAATTGAGGTCGGCCTGAAGGGCGAAATAGAGGCCAAGGAAGGGCTAGCTGCGACGGCGCGGGAGCTACGCGCTAAAAATGACAAGCTGTCATATGACTTGACCCAGGCACGCAAGAGGGCTGCCGTGGTTGAGTCCGAGGTCGCGCGTCTGCGCAGCGTAGAAGCAGAAAATCATGGCCTCCGCGGAGAGCTGATGCAGCTGCGGGCAGAGATGGAAGCTAGGGAAGCAGCCGTGGTTGGGGGGCAGGGAGCTCTGCTGAGGAGCTTCGCCGAGAAGCTGTTCAAGACCACAACCTTCCTCGACTTCCAGACGAGGTTTGTGGCAATCGGGGATAAGGCTACCCGAGCCATGGTGCTGGAGGAGGTGAAGGAGGCATACCCGGATGTGGACATTAATCGTCCCGAATTCGGGTATGACCCTGAGGCGGCGGCCGAGGTGGAAAAGGCCTACTACGCCTTTCTGACGGAGCTGCCGGAGTGGCCGTTGGCGAACGCACTCGGGGAGAAAAGACATCTCCTAACTGCCGCAGAAGTCGCGAACTGCGAAGTGGACCAGGACGCTGAATTCCTGGCCTTCTGCAGGGGTGAACTGGTCCCAGCCCCCCAAAACACCGAGCCTCTCCCACCGATGGAAGCCGAGGTCCCCGCTGAAACCGAGGCCGTCGTAGCAGCCGAAGGGGGAAATGCCGAAGTGCCTGAGGGCCATCAAGAAGAGTTGCCCGAGGAAACTGAGGCAATTGAGCGGGAGGTCAGTAGATCCCCGCAAATTTAACTTTGTAAATTTGTAGAAATGATAGGAATGATGTAATTGACCCATTGTACTTTGGCAATGTGAAATATAATTTCCTCTTTTCGGACCCTTGCAATCTGTTCATTTACGTAATCCATTGTCTGTTGTCGAACTGTATTCAACTCTTATATGTTGTAGAGTAATTCTGTTTGATTCTTACCAACTGTCTAGAACACCGCGGAGCTGCACGAGACAATAAAGAAGTTAATGAAATCACTTGAGTGGTTCCGCGGAGAGAAGAACCGTCTGGAAATGCAAGTAGTGCCGAAGCTGAAGAAGCAGATAGCCTCGGCAGAGGAGAAGGTGGTCGAGGCCAATGAGAGGGCCAAAGACTTCGAGATGAAGTATCGAACCACAGCTGCCGAGATGAGCCGCGTTCGCGTTCACCACAAGGAATATGAACGGATTTTATCCGAGTTCGGTCTTCTAACTTTTGAAGAAGTAGAAGAACGGACTGTTGAAATTCAGAGTGACATCGCGGCGTTGATGTCGTGGAGCTCGGTCGAGTCCGCGGAGCTGGTGAGAAAAAGAGAAGTCCTGGAATTGCTGCTTAGCATGTACGAAGGGCTAAAGGGCCGAATCAGGCGGAGGCCCATTGCTGAAGAGTTTATTGCGAGCACAAGCCAGGACCGAAGTACGCAAAAAGCTCCTCGGAAGGAAAAGAAGACTAAAGGCAAGAAAAAGCCCTCTGAGCAGAGCAAAGGCATAGTCATCCGAGAGCCAACTCCGGTGACTATAGCTGAAGAGGAGCCCGTGACGATTGCCGAACAGGTAGTCGATGAGCTGACTCAAGAGATTGAGGCGATGGTCCCGGAGGAGTGGGACCCTGAGCAATGGGCTCAAACCCCGAGGTCCACGTCACAACGAGCTAGCAGAGAACGGACCAGGGGTCAAGCTCCTAGGCCAGCGCCTAGAGAAAGTCTTCGGCGAAGGGAACCACAAAGGGATGACCGAGCTAGAGCCCAAGAGGGTAATAGAGCCGGAGCCCGAGGTCAAAGATCTTCAAGATCCCGGAGGACTCAACACAGACCGGGGAACGGGTCCCAGCGCCGGAGCGCGCAGTATTGGCTCGGGGGCCATAGACAGTAGGTTTATCTGTTGCCTTGTTGTTATTTGTTTTTTTTTTTTTTTTTTGAGTTTTATGTAAAAAACCATTTGTTATGTAATATTCGAAAAATGATAACTGCTGTAATGTGTACAAACTGGTGTAATGAAAGTGGTTCGTCACAAATCATTTTAATCGGTTGTTCGGGAACATAATAGGGAACTTGGTAACTGTTTTAAGTTGGTGTTCGGAAACACAGTATGAATAGGTTACTCCCCGGACGGATCAGGCAGGAGTAATGTCTCCCCGGACGGATCAGGCAGGAGTAATGTCTCCCCGGACGGATCAGGCAGGAGAAAACACTTCTCCGATTAATCAGACGAGAAAGTGATACGAGTCCGGAGACTAAATGTGAATCTCCTCGGACGGATCGAGGGACAGTTGTGATGGTCCGGAGACTAACAACGATCATATGTTAGTGTTAGGGCGTCCCCGTAACGTAAAGAAAAAACACAACGAGGTGCATAAACCGAGATGTTTTATTCAGTAATAAGTGCCGGAGCAAACTTCAAAAGTACAAAGGGAAATAATAACTAAAAAAGAAATCAAAGGAAAGATAGTACTTGCGGTGTGGCTTTCACAGATAGAAGCGTCTCAAATTTGTGACGTGCCAACTTCGGGGGATCGGGGTCCCGTTGAGGTGTTCAAGTTGATAAGAGCCGGAGTCGTGCGTGGCAACGACTCGGTAGGGGCCTTCCCATGAAGCATGTAGTTTGCCCTCGGGGGCAGCTTTGCTGGCCGAGTTGAGTCGGAGGACTAAGTCCCCGACATTGAACTGAGTACCTCGGACCCGGAGGTTATAATATTGGGCAGCTCGCTGCTTGCACTTAGCCTGGCGAACGAACGCTTGTTCCCGGCGATTCTCAAGCTCATCCAAATTCGTGCGAAGAGCCTCGTCATTATCATCTGGAACTAGTGTGAGGAGGCGAGGACTCGGCACACTGATCTCAGCGGGGATAACGGCTTCGGAGCCGTAAGTAAGGCTGTAAGGAGTCTCCCCGGTGGAGGTGTGCGGCGTTGTCCGAATAGCCCATAAGACTTGTGGAAGGTTTTCAGCCCAAAGACCTTTGGCATTATCCAGGCGCTTTTTTATTCCCGTGAGAAGGGTCCGGTTGGTGACCTCAACCTGCCCGTTTGCTTGAGGATGAGCCACCGAAGTGAAAATCTGTTTGATGTGGAACTCTTCACACCATGAGCGGAATGGATCGTTGGCAAACTGTTTACCGTTGTCTGAAATGATAGTGCTCGGGATGCCGAAGCGACAAACAATATTGCGCCACACAAACTTTAAAATGTTCTGTCCGGTGATAGCCGTAAGCGGTTCGGCTTCGACCCACTTAGTGAAGTAGTCTACGGCGACAACCAGGAATTTCAACCCTCCCGGAGCGACAGGGAAAGGCCCAACAATATCAATGCCCCATTGGATGAACGGCCATGCTCCTTGGATTCCGGTGAGCTCGGTCTGTGGCAAATACTTCACCCTGGAGTGTAGCTGACACTTGCTGCATCTAGTCACTAAGTCGTGAGCATCGTTGAATAGGGTAGGCCAATAGTATCCCCAACGGAGGACTTTTTTTGCTAGAGTCCGGGAACCGATATGGCTTGCACAGGCCCCCTCATGAACCTCTCGCAGAACTTGAGTAGCCTCGTCAGGGGCGAGGCACCGAAGATTCGGTTGTAGGTACGATTGGCGGTATAAAACTCCATCATGAAGGGAGTATTTGGGGGCTTTGAGCACAACTTGCCGAGCTCGTAGCTTGTCAGTGGGTAGAATCCCATCTTGAAGATACTGAATGATCGGAATCATCCAGTTCGGATCACTGTTGGTCAGTTCGGAATCATCCAGATATAAGTATAGTGGCTCTCCGGGGAGAGGAACTGACAAAGTAGGCAGCTGCTGTATATGCAGTTTCAAAGCTTCAAAAGCCTCGGTGCACTCTGGAGTCCACTCAAAGGACTTCGCTTGCCTCAGGATCTTGAAGAATGGGAGCTGACGCTCCGCTGCTTTCGATAAGAATCTGTTTAAAGCCGCTAGGCCACCTGTAAGGCGTTGAACTTCCCTGAATGTTTTTGGGGGCTGCAAATCTAATATATCACGGAGTTTAGCTGGATTGGCTTGCAAGCCGTTTTGTGAAACCATGTATCCGAGGAACTTCCCGGAGCCAACACCGAAAGTGCATTTTGCCGGATTGAGTCGCAAGTTATAACGCCGCAGGGTGCGCAATGTTTCGGCGATATCCTGCACACATGAAGGATGGGAGGAGCTTTTGATGACCAAGTCATCGACGTAAACCTCAACATTACGACCTATCTGGTCGTGGAAGACAAAGTCCATTAGGCGCTGATAGGTGGCCCCAGCATTCTTGAGCCCGAAGGGCAATTTCTTGAAAGCATAGCATCCAAAGGCAGTGATAAACGCTGTTTTGATAGCATCCTGTGGATCCATAAAGATCTGATGATAGCCTTTGTACAGGTCCAAGAAACAAAGTACCACGTACCCCGTAATGGCTTCGGCCTTTTGATCGATGGAGGGCAGAGGATAGCAGTCCTTAGGACAGTGCTTATTAAGATCGGAAAAATCGACACACATCCGCCACGCCCCACTGCTTTTTGTTACCATTACTGGATTGGACAACCAAGAGGGGTAGAACACCTCGAACAAGATGTCCGCATCTAGGAGTTGCTTCACCTCAATTCGAATGACTTCATTTCGCTCCGGAGCGAATTTCCTCTGCTTCTGTTGGATTGGCTTGACACTGGGATCGATATTCAGCTTATGGGTAATCACCTCGGGAGAGACTCCGGGCATGTCCAGAGGAGACCATGCGAAAACATCAGAGTATTCTCGCAGGGTCTGGATAATGGCCTGATGTAGCCATGGCACGTCCACGGCCCCTACTGTTACTGTCTGCTCCGGCTTAGACGGATCTAGCGGGATTTGAGCAGTGACATCCCCCAATGGGGTACGGTCCCGGGGTTCCAGAACCTGTGATGTTACTTGAAGCTGCTGTTTGGGAGAAACCTTAGCAGTCTTCTTGAGCGCCACATACATGCACTCTTTTGAGACCCGTTGACTGCCACGGATGGTCACTTCACCATGCGAAGTGGGGAACTTTAGCGCGAGGTGATACGTGGAGCATATGGCTTTTGCCGGGGTGAGCCAGTCTCGGCCCAATATCATGTTATATGGTGAGGGAGAATTTATCACATAAAAGTCCACGAAGATAGTTTTTATCTTCGGATAAGTCCCCAAAGACGCTGGGAGAGTAATGATACCTTCCGGCCGGACTTCACCCTGAGTGAATGTCTGTAATGGCCCGGGGGCCGGTCGAAGTTGGTCTCGGGAGATTCCCATCCTCTCGAAACAGTCCGCAAATATGATGCTTACCGCAGCACCGTTGTCCACAAAGACCCGCCGTACTGTTATATTAGCTACAGTCATATCGATGACAATAGCGTCAGTGTGGGGAGTTATCTCTGGAACTGGATCCCTATCCGTGAAGCTGATAGTCTCGGACTGATGGAGGCGTTTGTGACGTGGCTCCTCGGGAGGAGGACGTCGAGCCTCTGCCTTTAAGGCATGTCGTGAAGCCCCGGTGGGTAGGGCTCCATATATCACGTTTATCACGTGAGGGGGTGCGTTGTCCCCGGGTCCCCCCGGAGGAGGAGGTGGAAGTGGAAGACGTGACGGCTGACGATTGCCAGAATCTTGTCGCATGTAGTTACTGGGCCCCTGCTGATTATTCTGTCAATGTGACCGATTTTGTTGATTATCTCGATCATGGTAACCTCCGCGGTGCTGTGACGAGCCCCCATTGTGGTTTGCCCGAGGTTGGTCTCCGGTTCGCGCAACGTATTGCCGCAGAAACCCTTTCTTGAGGCATTCCTCAATCTCCTTGCCGAGTTCTCGGCACTCCTCGGTCTCATGTCCGTGATCTCGGTGGTATGCGCACCACTTTCCACGGTTCCTCTTTTCAGGAGGCGCTGTCATCCGCGGACAAGGCCGGAAGTCGTTTTTGTGGAGTGAAAGAATTTCAGCCCGTGACTTCGTCAGCGGAGTCAATTGCGGAATTGCACTTCGGGATTCTGAATGCCCCGGTGTCAAGCGTGAAAATGCGCTAGTTCGCGTACTAGGACCAGTTTGTGCCTTGTCGGCCTGTCGCTTGATTGCGTGCTTCTCACGTTTCTGCCGTGTCTGTTCCTCGGCCTTAGCAAATTTGCACACTGTTTTGAACAGTGCTCGAGTTGTGACCGGGGTGTTCCGAGCTAACTCGGTGTGGAGAGCTCCAGGGCGGAGTCCATTCATGAAGGCGTTGATGGCTACATCGTCAGGGCAATTTCCCACCTTGAGACTTACCGCTGTGAAACGGTCCAGAAATTGAGTAACGGTTTCGCCGTCCCGTTGTTCCATACTCATAATATCGGCCAGAGTGGCCATGGGCTTCGCTCGAGCTTCGAACCTTGCCCAGAAGTGCTCGGCGAGTTCTCTGAATGAGGATATGCTGTCTCGCGGGAGAGAATCAAACCAAACCCGAGCTTCATCCTGTAAGTACTCCGGAAAAATCCTACAGTACTGAAGAGATGTGATGTTATCATGACTAAGCATACTGTGCCTAAAAGCACCAAGAAAATTGGCCGGGTCTCCCGTGCCGTTGTAAGGTGATATAGCTGGCCGTTTGAACCCTTCGGGAAGGGTGATGGCCATGATTTTGGAGGAGAACGGCGTGATAATCTCTCCATTGGCATCAAGGCCTAGGACCCTATCCAGTTCAACGTTGCGTTGAACCCGCTCATACTCTTGGAGATCCTGAGCATGAGAGTCAGCGTAGCGAGCTTTTTTAGCAGCATGAAGTGGGCGACGGCGGTCCACATCAATTGGTTCCTCATTGCGAGGTCGTGATCCGTTTGAACTCCCAAGGTCCTCGGAAGAACCAGGTCGTTCCCGTCGTCGACCCTGACGCCCGCGATAGCCCGGTTCCTGCTGTCCGCGTGGGCGAGGTGGAGGCACCCCAGGATTATCATTATGGTTAACAGGTTCTGCGGCAGGCCCCGCTGGGCGTAGGTGATTAACTGCCCAATCTTGTAGGACATGCGCATGCTCCTGCAAGAAATCTTGGAGCAGTTCTGGGGTGATTTGAATGCTCACCGGTGGCTGAGCAACAGCAATATTAGGGTCTTGCTGATCTTGGGGGGGTGGAGGGTTTTGATTACCCTGATGATTGGATGCACTCGCTTCCGGCAATTGCCTCGGCGGTGCAACTTGATCCACGGGTGGATCCTGATCGGAATGGTCTCCACGGCGGGCTTGATTCAAACGAGTTGTCACCATGATTCTTGGATGCAATGCGAACGTAAAAACTTCCTTGTCGTTCCCACAGACGGCGCCAATTTGATAATGCGCGATCCGGTAATCACCCAATCCAACAGTACTTAACAAAAACAAAATATAAAAACACAGAATTTACGTGGTTCGATCCGGAGATCTACGTCCACGGGGAGAAAACGGCAATCGCCGAGGTGTTTCTTTCACTCCAATGTTGAGTTTACAGTACGTGTTACAGAAGACAAAATCCGAACCCTCATTCAGAGTTCTTTTCATATATTTATACCCCTAAACCCAAACCCTAACTAAATCCCTATAATCTTGCCCACCAAATCTGCATGGCAGTTGGGAAAAGATTATGGGCCCTGACTCACGGAACTGATTTGATTCGCTGGACCGCCTGTTGGGCCTGCTGGGCCTGGGCCTTCGCGCTTGCTGGCGTGTTCGCTGGACTGGTGAATGGGCTCGGGATTAACCCGGCCCGAAGTAACCGGGTCATCCCTATCAGTGAACATATCGATTTCCTCATTTTTGGTACACTGGAATGTGAAAGGATTAAATCTCTTTTTATTGGACCATCGAATCAGTCCATAGTTTCTCATAAGACCTAAGTCAGCCGTGGTAGGAACGCTTAATGAACTTTGGCTGGAGGTCAGGTCTAAGTCTGCTGGAAGTGTTAATATCACTTAATTGTTTCAGGCACTATGGGAGGCTTTGTTTTGCTTAGTTTTGGAATTCTAAAATCTTGCAAGTGATGAGTTCTACAAGTTCTCAATGGAAGATACTTTCTCATTTTCTTTGTCCTTATTTCTCACTATTACATGTGGTTCTTCTTTTATTGGATTTAAGGCTAAAAAAGTAAATGTGGCACATGTGTTGAGAATGAGTAGAAGTTGAAAGGACTATTTTAATTGTCAAATTACTACCATACCTAAGGAGCTTAAGTTATTAGGGGTTAGATACATCTAAAGTTAATAATTCTATCATGCCCCCCCTCATGTGTGGGCAAATGACATGCTCAAAATGACCACCTCTTCGAAAAGTTTAAGCTGTTGGAGAGTGGAGGTATTTAACATTAATTAGTAATTCTAGCATAACTTTTTCTGATATAAGTTCGAGGTTTTAAAATTTAAACAGCAGTAAAGGAAGCTCCCCCTCTTAAATTTAGCTAGAGCATGCTCATAGTATGGGATGCCCCTATCCAGAAGATTATGTGTATAAAAAAGAACGGAAGGTTAAAGAAATAGTTGTTATTGTGGAAGGTAGAAGCTTTAGCTTTTTGTATACGTGTGTATGCATTGTTTTCTTGTTTAAATATAATTATTGTATTCTCAGGTTGACCGCCTTCAAGTGGAAGATGTCTTGCATAATTGAAATCTTGTTTACTGTGCGTCGACAAGGTAATTCAACTGAAATTAGCCACATAGATTTGTATTTGCATTCTTTTTGTGATTTCCCTTTTCTTTAGCGTCATGTAGATTGCATTACCACCAATAAGTTTCACATGTTTATAAGTTGTTCTTGGAATTATTTAGCATGACCGGTTTTAATTCAAAAAACGTGAACACTCTACTAAAAATTCTTGGGAAAACCCTAGACTCTCTTTCAACATATTTAGTTATATATGGTTATTTTGTTGGCTGTTGCTATGATCAATTATATACATTGCCTTTGCATAAATTAAGTCTTGAAGTTATTTGAGCAAGGCATTTTTCCTCTCAAGCTGAAGTTCGGTCTGGGTTGGGCTAGAATCATGCCTTCCATTTCATCATAAAGTTTAGAGTGTAATACGCCGTGATTGTTCTTTGGGATATTATTTATTATGTATAACAATATTGAGACTCTTCCCAGTTTAATAAGTGGAAGTGGTCGAAGGCAATGGTTCAGGCGTTCAAGTAGTTACAATGTACAGACTAACACTTTTGTCTTATTAATATGAAGTAAACAATTAGCTAAGTTACATTCTTGCAATATCTAGTTGTTTGCGTGATGATGAAATCTTGCTTGTATCTGAAGGGGCGGGTTTTACCTTTCCATATCAAATCAATTGTTTATGAAGATTTGACGTTTCATATCTTTTTTCTTATCCTCATGATCTGTGTTGACTGACTAGTAGTAGTGGTTAATGTCTTTGTTTCTTGTGCTGGCTGTTTGTTTCTTTCTCTTCTATTCTGAGGTTACTATATTTATGGATGCTGAACTCGCCTATTAAAAGTACTTTTTGGTCGCTGTAGTGCTGATAAAAGTTTTGTAGCCGAAATACTAATGCTGCGGAGAGTTTTGGAAACTGGAAAAATTGTACTTTTTGTGCTTCCATATTGTTAGGAATCGAACCGTAGTCCTGGTTCGAGTATGGCTCAGGAAATCCTTGAGTCCGTTTCCGATCGAATAGTGACAGCAGCGAATTTGGAGCCCAAAGGGTGATTTCCACACAAAGTAGAAATCCCAACCCTTAACCCCGGTAACTCCCACACTCTTCTCTAACACTCAACCCACCCGACCCACAAAAGGGAACAAGGAAGACGTAGACGAAGAAAGGGACGTTAATGGTGGCAGAGAGACTCTCACACACACAAAAGTGTATCACTCTATATCTGCTACACCTTCACAAAGAAGAGGGTGCTCCATTCTTATAGGGAAGAATGGAGCAGAAAACCATGAGGCATTGATTGACATTACGTGAATCAAAGAGACAAAGACCAAGAGGGGGAATGAATCTGCAGGAGAGAATGTAAAGGGGTGGGGCTGCCATTGGGTTGGGCTTGGGGATAAATTGGGCTATCAGAATTTGGGCCTAATAAACCAACAATCTCCACCTTGGGCCCAATTCACTTACGCTGTCGATCGATCACGGAAATGGAGGAATCATCATCGCCAAACTCCTGTACACAAAGTACAGGAGATAACATGCACAAAACATGTTATTTTTCACCAAGGGAAAACACACAGTCAAAGCAAGAAGTAGACACAAAGTCTAACTTAAGAACGTCACAAACAGAATGATCTAATCATTAGGATCCAAGTTCAGGGTTCTCATGCATGAATGAAATTTCTCAACAGATAAGCATTTAGTTCCCATATCAGCGGGATTGAATTGAGAAACAATTTTCTCAAGGCACACAATTCCCTTCTCAACAATGTCACGAATGAAGTGAAATCTAACATCAATATGCTTAGTTCTGTCATGAAACACAGGATTTTTGCACAACTGAATCCCTGACTGACTATCAGAATATACTACTACATTATCGTCCAGAAAACCAATTTCAGACAATAGGCCTTTCAGCCAAACAGCCTCTTTCAAGGCTTCAGTAATAGCAATATATTCTGATTCAGTAGTCGACAGTGCAACAACATGCTGTAACTGAGATTTCCAACTTATGCAAGACCCACACAAAGTGAACACATAGGAGGTAGTGGACTTCCTATTATCTCTATCATTTGCATAATTGGAATCAACATAGCCAACCAAATTTACACCTCTAGCAGACCTAGCAAATTTCAGGCTAATATCAGAGGACCCTCTAAGGTATCTAAGTAACCCTTTCACAGCATCCCAATGAGGCATACCAGGGTTAGACATGTACCTACTCAAACAACTAACTGTGTATGCAATGTCAGGTCTAGTACTAATCATCAAATACATCACAGAACCAATCGCATTAGAGTAGGGCACCTTAGACATTTCAGCAATTTCAGAATCAGTCTTTGGGGACTGATCCTTACTTAGCACACAATGAGCAGCAAGAGGCACAGAAGCAGGCTTAGCATTGGACATCGCAAATTTACTCAAAATCTTCTCCACATAGGAAATCTGATTTAAAAGTAAAGTTCGATTCTTCCTATCTCTTTCTATGTTCATCCCTAGGATTCTTTTAGCATCACCAAGATACTTCATTTCAAAATTATCACTAAGGCATTTCTGAACATGTTCAATCGATTTCAGACAAGGACTCACCAAAAGCATGTCATCGACATAAATGAGCAAGAAGATGGGCATGGATGCATTTTCTTTAAAGTATAAACAATGATCATACATGCTTTTCTTAAACTTTAAAGACATCATGCATTCATCAAATTTCTTATTCCACTGTCTTGGTGATTGCTTCAAGCCATACAAGGATTTTTTCAACAAACATACATGATCAGATTTTTTAGGATCAACAAAACCATCAGGTTGTCTCATGTATATCTTTTTATCAAGGTCACCATGCAAGAAAGCAGTTTTTACATCCAACTGTTTCAATTCCCAATCAAAATGAGCAACTAATGCAAGCATGATGCGCACAGTGACAAACTTGACAACAGGAGCAAAGATTTCCGTATAATCTATCCCCTCTTTTTGAGTAAAACCCTTAGCCACAAGTCTAGCTTTAAATCTAACTCTCTCACCCTCATCCTTGATTTTATAAAGCCATTTACAATCAACAACAGAACAATGTTCAGGTTTAGGCACAAGGGTCCAGGTTTGGTTAACATGCAGTGAGTTCATTTCTTCTTTCATAGCATTTAACCAATTTTTAGAGTTTTCAGATTTCAAAGCTTCCTTATATGTCTTAGGTTCACAATCATCAACAGATTCAAAAACATTGAAAGCATGAGTATCAATATGGAAGTCATCAAATCTAGCAGGTGTCCTAATGTTTCTTCTAGGCCTATCCCTAGCAAGTTGATAACCAGCATCATCAGGCACATTAGACACATCTTCCACATTCTCATTTTCAACAGGTAGGTTAACACTTGAATCATGCATGTCAGAATCAGATAAGTCTGATTGCTCCACCTCAGAAGGAGCAGTGTCAGAGGCAGGCAAAACCACAGAGGTAGATAAACATGGAAAGTCAGATTCGTTAAAAACGACATCTCTACTTATTAATACTTTAAAACCAGGTTCATCTTTTAGCCACAACCTATAACCCTTCACACCATCAGGGTATCCTAGAAAAACACATTTCCTAGACCTAGGTTCAAGTTTATCACCTTTCTGGTGAGCAAAAGCAGCACAACCAAAAATTCGCAAATTAGAAAAGTCAATTGATTTTCCGGACCAAACAGATTCAGGACACTTACCATCTAAAGGCACAGATGGGGACCTATTGATTAGATAGGCAGCAGTACAGACTGCTTCACCCCAGAACTCTTTTGAAAGTCCAGAGGAAGCCAACAAGCTCCTCACCCTTTCAAGTAGAGTTCGGTTCATCCTTTCAGCCACACCGTTTTGCTGAGGTGTGTAGGGAACCGTTTTATGCCTCCTAATTCCAGATTTTACACATAACTCATTCAAAGAATTATTGCAAAACTCTAGACCATTATCAGTCCTAAGGTTTCTAATCTTTTTTCCTGTTTGATTTTCAATTAAGACTTTCCAATTTTTAAAATTCTCAAAAACATCAGATTTTTATTTCAAAAGCAAAACCCATACTTTTCTTGAGAAATCATCCACAATAGAAAGGAAATACATCTTTCCGCCATGTGTGGGAACACTGGCAGGTCCCCACACATCAGCATGCAAGTAATCAAGTATGCCAGTACATTTAGATCTATTGGGAGAAGGGGAAACAGGGAAGCTAACTCTATGTTGTTTTCCTTTTACACACGACTCACAGAAGGGCATGCACGAGAGCTTATCATTTCCAAATGACCCAGCTTTCTGCAGAATTTCCAGCCCTTTACTACTCATGTGACCAAGTCTACGGTGCCATAGTTCAGTTTTGTCCTCCTTGACAAAATTGACAGAACTAGGTGTAGACTTAGCAAAACAAACATACAAGTTATTTCGCTTTTCAGCTTTTAGGACCACCAACGATCCCCTCATGATTTTCATCATGCCCCTTCCCCATTTTCCCTCCAACCCATCATCTTCTAATGCAGCACAGGAAATCAGATTATTGCACAAATCAGGTACATATCTAACATTTTTAAGTGTTATGCCAAAACCAAATGCACATGCTAATGTAATGTTCCCAATCCCAAAGATTTTACATTTCTTTTCATTAGCCAAAGACACAAAACCATCACTAACTTCTCTATATGAGCAAAACAAGTCCTTAAAAGGTGACATGTGGAAAGTACAACCAGAATCAATGAGCCATTCATTTTCACACAAAGTGTCAGAATGCACAGAATTCACACGAGACACATCACATGACCCAGTTACCATAAAGACATCACCAGTTTTCTCATCTCCAGAAGCTTTATTGGCTTGTTCTTTTTGTTTCTTAGGACATTTTTTAACAAAATGACCAGTTTCACCACAGTTAGAACATTTTTTAAGCTTGGGCCTAGACTTAGACCTACTGCGGTTATCTTTCTTCTTCTTATCATGATTGTCCTGGTTATTGTTTGGTTGACTATTCCTGTTCTTAGCCCTCCCTCTCACAAACATAACCTCACCATGATTTTTCTTACTCGGATTGGCTCTTAAATCCATTTCTTTGCTTTTTAAACCACTTATTACAGTTTCAAGGTTCACCTGATCTCTACCATATTTTATCGCAGATTTTACATCATTATAGGAATCAGGAATGGCATTTAAGAGCACAATCGGGGTATAGTCATCAATGTTTTTATCTCCCGTTTTCTTAATATCTTGAATCAGTTTTGTAAAAACATCAAGATTCTCTTCTATGTCTTTATTCAAATCAAGTTTGAACCGGAAAAATTTTTCAAGCAAAAACATTTTACTAGGCAATGAAGTCTCAGTATATAATTCTTGCAATTTTTCCCACAACCCTTTGGCAGAATCCTGATCACTCACCTTTCTTAACACCGAGTCAGAAAGGTTAAGGATAATGGATGAGTATGCCAGCTCATCCATTTCAGCCTTTTTCTCGTCAGAATCAGATTCAGAAAATTGCAGACTGATACACTTGTACACACGCTGTTGTACAAGAATACCCTTCATTTTCTGTTGCCAAATACCAAAGTCTGAACGTCCGTCAAACGGAGCCAGACTGTACCCCGACATAGAACCCATCACAAAAAACACACAAGTTTTTACGGAGAATATAACAATCAAGGATTTCCCAGTTCTCAACACTGATTTATCAGTGGAGCAGGGGGTCACTTGACAATCTCCAGGAAGAAAACAAGAGAATGCGAACACACAAAGTGCAAAGAAAGATCACAATCAGAAAGAAAGCGGAAGCAATTAATCACAAAGATAATCCTAAGCTACCAGCACGTAAAGTCAATCCTATCCGTTCACAAACGGCAGCTACGAAAGCAGTAAAAGACCTATCCGTTCCCAAACGGTAGCTAAGGGATCAAGCCAATTTACCCGAGCGGGTCCTCACCGGGAGGAGAACCCGACTTACCTGTACTGGAGAGGGACTCGGCTCACGTCGGGCAAAGGCGCGACGGGAGGACAGCCAAGGGGGCTGGGTAGCTGATTTTGGATTCTGGACCTCGGCCAGCTGATCTCGGACCACCAATCTCGGACCACCAATCTCGGACCACCAATCTCGGCCGAGAAGGAGAAGGGTTTCGGCCGAGAAAAGTATACAGCAGATTTTGTTCCTGGAACCCCGAGACACGTCTCGGCCGAGAAGAGGGATAAGTCTCGGCCGAGATTGTTACTCAGCAAAAACAGGGATCTGGCACTCAGGCCCGTCTCGGCCGAGAATGTTGGGAGTCTCGGCCGAGATCTTTAGACAGCACAAACAGTGAGCAGGCGCGGCAAGCCCGTCTCGGCCGAGAAAAAAGATGAGTCTCGGCCGAGATTGAGATTCAGTCACAAAGACTTGATTCGCTGGACGCCCGTCTCGGCCGATAATAGAGTGAATCTCGGCCGAGATTGAATTTTCGTCAGGAATTCAGTGGAGGCGAACAGACCTCGATATTCGCCGGAAAAAACCCTTCAATCCCACGGAGGGATTTATGCACACCGAAGAGACCACGGTTTGACAACCGTGGCTCTGATACCACTGTTAGGAATCGAACCGTAGTCCTGGTTCGAGTATGGCTCAGGAAATCCTTGAGTCCGTTTCCGATCGAATAGTGACAGCAGCGAATTTGGAGCCCAAAGGGTGATTTCCACACAAAGTAGAAATCCCAACCCTTAACCCCGGTAACTCCCACACTCTTCTCTAACACTCAACCCACCCGACCCACAAAAGGGAACAAGGAAGACGTAGACGAAGAAAGGGACGTTAATGGTGGCAGAGAGACTCTCACACACACAAAAGTGTATCACTCTATATCTGCTACACCTTCACAAAGAAGAGGGTGCTCCATTCTTATAGGGAAGAATGGAGCAGAAAACCATGAGGCATTGATTGACATTACGTGAATCAAAGAGACAAAGACCAAGAGGGGGAATGAATCTGCAGGAGAGAATGTAAAGGGGTGGGGCTGCCATTGGGTTGGGCTTGGGGATAAATTGGGCTATCAGAATTTGGGCCTAATAAACCAACACATATGTATATATGTGCTCAGAAAAGGTGTGGTGGGTTTTTGTTTTTAGAGGACAATATTACTTTGGCACTTTTTGGCTCCTCTCTGAAGATTCCATCTCTTTCCGTATGTAGACGGAGCACCTTGAAGTTCTTATAGAACCAGTAAGTAAGCATCATCGTAGTTTTTATGGAAACCAAGGTGGTGGTTCTCTTCCCAAGGTACATCTTGTTGAGTTGTGGAGCCAAAAACAGGGGAACAGGGGTGTTTCTCGCTGGAAAGGAATCTCGGCCGAGACGGGCTGGTCGCATCAGGAGAAGTTTTCTCTGTGGAGTCATCTCGGCCGAGACGTGAAGGCAGGCAAAACTGGAAGTTTCTCTGGAGAGTCATCTCGGCCGAGACAGGGAGTGATCTCGGCCGAGACGTTAACGCGGAACTAGTTTTCTTGGGCATCAAGTTTTCTTGGGCCTCAAGTAAGGATCAAATTTTGAGGCCCAAGGTGTTATTATAAATAAGGGTTCTCTTTCTTTGCTCATTGTATCTCCGAAAATTCATCATTTTAGTAAATATCCTGGCTTGGTATCGCCCCCAGACGTAGTTACACATCGCAACGAACTGGGTAATCAAATTGTTGTCTTATTGTTTGCTATTTTATCGCTTTCCTTTATCCGATTATCTAGTCGTGTTGTGGTTGTGGGTGGGATAAATTCCCCAACACATCTGTGGCTGTCTGCATTAACGAGAAGCAAATTCTCTGATCAACAGGTTACTAGAAGAGGGTCGTTTATCGGAGCTTGGTACGGGCTTCATTGTGATTGATGAGCTACAAATGGTACCCACTTTGCTTAGGATTTGAGGAACACTGCTGCTTCAAAGCTAGAACATCGTGTCTGTTGTCATCTTAATAAACTGCCTGATAGTAAATATTTAGGTGATTCGTGTTTCCTTTTGGGCCTCTAATGGCCTCTAGGGTACTCAGACATTATGAAGTAGAGACATATTTGTCTGGTGTTACAATTTTATTGACTTTGATTATGTTGGTGCTATAATCTGACATATATTTTAGGGCTTTACAAAGTGAAGATGCTGTTACATGTATCTCATGTCTAAAGTAATAGAAGCTTCTTCAATACCATTTGTATCATTTGTAGTTGTGGACCACACCTCGTTTCTAGCTGTTGCTTGCCTTAAACGTGAATGTCTGTTCACTTGCCTCTAGATCTATAGCTTTTGAATATGGCTTCAACCTGTTCTTTCTTATTGTACAAGAATATGCAGTGAAGTTATTTATACTATAGGTACCATGATGTTTGGCTCAGACCCAGCTAGTTCCTTACAAGTCTGGGAAAAGGCTCCTCTTGAAACCATATGCAACAGCATAACATGTAAAACCTTTTGAACCGTGAGCTTGTTTCTTGTATAATGTGTAGTTTCTTTCTTTTTCCTTACCTTTTTCTTTTCAGTGTTATCAAATATCGGGAGCTGTACCTTTTCATTTTCAACTTTATTCTGACAAGTGGACTTAGGCCCTCCCCAATGGGAGGTTTTTGGCTGATGTGGCAAGTGGGTAAATACCTCAAAATTGGGTATTTACCATTGGGGGGGTATTTGGGTTGGGGAGGTTTATTCCCGGGTAGGACAGTCGCTACCCAGGAATTTGGGTGGGGCCCGCGCGTGGGGGAGGGAGCTGGCGGCGCTGAACGCGCGCTGAGGGAGTGACACGCCAGGCGCGTGGGCGCCACGCGCGCGCAAAGCGCGTTCGCGGTGGGCCCCGCGGCCTGCAGCGGCTGTCCCCCACTATCTTTTTTTTTTTTTTTCGTTTTTTTTACTTTTTTTTTTTTTGCTGAAATATGTGGATATTTGTGTATATTTGAGATATGTGTGTGTTTTGAAAAAATAGCCGTTATTGCAACGGCTCCAATTTTTTTTTTTTTTTTTTTCTTTTTACTGAAATTATGTAGCTTTTTAGAAAATAATTTTTAATTTTTAAAAAATTAAATTTGCCCTATAAATATATCTTCCCACTTCACCATTTTCCCCACATTTACCTACTACACTCAAATTTCAACTTTTCAAGATAAATTTCTTCTCTTCTCCTCTTCACACCCAAAAAAAAAAATAATGGATAAAAATCCGTGGACGCAATGGTTCAATTCTTCGAATTCCGGAGAAGAAGCATCGCCTCCAAATATCAACTTTCGTCCACCTGTTACCATCTTCAATCCTCAAAATCCTAATTTTCCAACTCATTTTCCTACTCATTTCCCAAATTATCCGGAAGGTAGCAACAACCAACCTATACCCTTTACTCCATCTGGACCAGCATTTTACATGCATCCGAATCAAATATCGTACATGCAACCTCCTCCGTCTGGGTTTCGTCCGATGATGGGCATTAATTCATTGAGAAAGGCCGGTAGTGATAGTTCTGATACAGACAGAGACACTCCGACCCCGAACTCTCAGCGTTCGTCTCCTTTCTCGTCTCAGTTCTCCCCAGTCGGTCTAGATCGAATAAATCTCGCTTCCGACTTTGAGGCTGCTGATCATCCACCCAAGGCTCCAGCTCCACTTCCACAAAAGAAAACTTACTCTCATGATGAAAACGCCCTTCTCTGTAGCTGTTGGCTTGATATCAGCACAGACTCGGTTGTTGGAAACGATCAAAAGCTTGATCAAATGTGGGTTCGGATCGCCGAGGCATACAACAGGAACCGTCCAAGCGGCACGCTACTTAGGACTCATAACCAGTTGAAGACTCATTACTATACTCTGCAAAAACAAGTGAGATGGTTCTGTGGCTGTTACAATATTGAGAAAAAGGCCTGGGGAAGCGGTTGTAGCGATGCAGATATCATAGCGAAGGCGAAGGTTCAATATACTGCAAAACATGGAGGGGAGTTTATTCATATGAGTTCTTGGTATGTTTTGAAAGATAGCCCGAAGTTTGCCAATCTAGACGACGATGTTCGCGGCTCAAAAAAGACAAAAGTATCGGCATCTGGAGAGTACGTGATATCTTCAAACACCGACTCCAGCGCTGGAGAGGAAGTGAGGACGGAACACACTCGTCCAATGGGGAGGAATGCGGCTAGGCGACTGAGCAAGGGCAAGGGAAAAGCAGGCACGTCTAATGCCGGAGAAAGCCTCGACGTTATTGAACAAAGACTCCAGGCCTTAGAAGAACAAAACAAACAAAAGATCGAAGGATTGAACTCTATGGCCACTGCGAAAGAGTATAAAATAGTGATGAAAGATACCTCGAATATGACGGAGGACCAATTGCGTTTCCACCTCCTTGTGGTGGATAAAATCAAGAAGAAGTGGGGGATGTAGATTTGGAAAAGTAGTCGTTGTATGCAAAACTAGCCGTTGTATTTCTTTCCGTTATAAGACTAGCCGTTGTATTTCTTTCCGTTATAAGACTAGCCGTTGTATTTCTTTCCGTTATAAAACGAGTCGTTGTATTTCTTTCCGTTATAAAACTAGCCGTTATAAAACTAGCCGTTGTATTTCTAGCCGTTATAAAACTAGCCGTTGCAAATATAGCCGTTGCAAAACTAGCCGTTGGTAATATAGCCGTTACAAAACTAGCCGTTGTAACTATAGTCTATAAAAGGTCCTATCCAGGTTGTTGCACATCTCAAACTATAACATTACACTCCTCTATATTCGAAAATGTCTTCCTCTTCTGAAGAAAGTGATAGTCTTCTTGAATTCTTAATTGATGATACGACTGAGCAAGAAATACAGTCGTTACTTAAAAAAAAAACAAGAGTTACTTGTCAATGCCGGTACTTCTGACGGCAGAGCTAGAAAACGAAGAACGTACGTTCGCCGAGATCGTGAGGCGGGGCATGCAAGACTCTACCTCGACTACTTCTCTGAAGATCCGATATACGGAAGCGATACATTTCGCCGGCGTTTTCGTATGTCGAGAGAGTTATTCTTGCGCATAGTTGATGCATTGGAAGGCCACGATGAATATTTCCGGTTGAGGTGTGATGCAACTGGACAAAAGGGGTTCTCTCCACTCCAGAAGTGTACGGTTGCCATCCGCCAATTGGCGTATGGGGGACCTGCCGATCAATGGGACGAGTACCTACGTGTTGCCGAAACAACGGCTGTGGAATGTCTATTTAAATTTTGCCGCTGTGTGATCGAAGTGTTTGGTGGATACTACTTGAGAAAGCCTAACGCCGATGATTGCCAGCGGCTGTTACAGATGCACGAAGAAAGGCACGGATTCCCCGGAATGCTAGGAAGCCTTGATTGCATGCACTGGGAATGGAGGAACTGTCCGGTAGCTTGGAAGGGCCAATTCACACGAGGTGATCATGGCGTCCCAACAATCATGCTCGAAGCGGTTGCCTCTGCCGATCTATGGATATGGCATGCCTACTTTGGAGTAGCAGGCTCCAACAACGACATAAACGTGCTCAATCAGTCTCCTTTGTTTACGGAAACGTTGCAAGGAGTTGGTCCCTCCATTAATTTCACAATCAATGGTAAGCAATATAATCAAGGATACTATCTCACCGATGGAATCTATCCAGAGTGGGCTACTTTTGTGAAAAGCTTTCAATGTCCCCAAGATCCGAAGAGACAACATTTCAAGGTACTGCAAGAGGCTGCTAGAAAGGACGTCGAACGAGCCTTTGGAGTGCTTCAAGCGCGTTTTGCAATGATTCACGGTCCTAGTCGTTTTTGGTATAAGAATAACTTGAAGGATATAATGTTAACTTGCATTATATTGCACAACATGATTATCGAAAATGAAGGAAATGCAGCGATCGATTGGACCGACGATCCCAATTACGCCATACCGCCGCCCCACGTAAGTCAAGGCTCAACTGGAGCATTCGCTGACTACGTTAGAAGAGGTGTCCAACTTCGGGATAAGCATAAACATCTCCAGCTTCGGCAGGATTTAATTGAGCATGTTTGGGCTCGATCCGGAAATAATTAGCTAGATTTAAAATATGTCGGGACTTCGTAGGCGTTGTTGCTTTCGTTTTTTTTTTTTTTTTTTTTTAATTGTACGGTGTGAGCTTTCAATTTGTGTTTTTACTATTTACGTAATAAAAAAAATTAATATTATTTTTTTGGCATTTTTTTTTTCGAAAATATCCTAAAATATTAAAAAGTTAAAATAATCAGAATATTTAATTATTAATTATTTATCCGAAATAAGTTAATTATAATATAGATGATAAATAAAAGTATGAATGGGATAAATAGGAAATTAAGGTGGGTCCCACGGAAATACCTACTTTTTGGGTTTATTGTTGGGGAGGAGTTTTGTTTTGGAGGTAGGGGTATTTTTGCTTTTGAGGTGGCGCTGACGTGGCAGCAAAATACCTGCTTTTTGAGGTTGTGCATTGGGGAAGGCCTTATATACATCTTATCATGTTCTACGCTAGATGAGCTACTATGTTGTCTTTCCAAATATAGGTCCACTTACCACTGCTGCGACTGACTTCTTCCTGCAACTTGGAACTGGTTAGTGTTATTGACTTTCATTATTATTTCATTTAATGGTATATTGATATGTTATAAGCCTGGAGTATCATATGAGGTTGTTCTTTTGCTTATGGTGATCCCTATGTTGTCCTGGAAAGCTTTTGTTTTATTTATTTTTTTCTCATGAAGTAATTTATTGATATATACCAAGTGCTTGGCTGTAATTTTTTCCACCATTCATTTTATTACTTCTTGTAGAAATTCATTCGGCTTTGAAATTAAATCCTCTTGATGTAATATGACGATGATTTTTCTTTTTGCTGCTTCATTTGCTTTTTTGTCTCCCAGTTTATGAAACCTGCAAGCTTGGAACACATGCACCCCAAAGTCTGGGGAATGAGATGGAGATAGATTTTGCGAAAATGTCACCTGGATTTGCTCTGCTCGATTGCCCGCAATCAATGAAGATAGATACCAATAATGCACCTACGTTGGGGTCAATCAGTGATTATTTTCTTTGCGTATCTAATGGCTGGGATCTGACCAGCTATTTAAAGAGTCTGTCTTAGGTTCTCAAAACCTTGAAACTTGGTTCATCTGTCACTGTGTATGCCGAGGATGGAAATGGTGGGCCATGCACTGTGAGTAGTGAATTTGAAGCATTGTTTCTTTTATAGAGTGAAGTCTTTTTCTAACTGTTATATCTGAAATTATCCAAGTACTAGATCTTAATACCAAATATGTGCAAATCTATAGTAAAGTAACATAACTGATATACGCGCTAACTTAATTGTTTCTTATAGCATTTACAGCAAGTTCTTTATGAAATATCAGCTCTAGTTTGTGCTACTGAAGCTGTAAAATTGATTACCGGATCCTACTGTTGACTGGATGCATGTTATAGTAGAAAACTATGTGATTATATGAACTTTAGGACTGCCACCTTCTACTGTATTTATGTTTATTCTTTAATGTACATAACATGTGGCCGTCTTAACTTTTGGGAGTACGCTTTTGCTTCTTTTCTGTTGGATTTTCATGAAGTGCGCAGTCATTTCCAACAACTGGTTGTGTTGAATCCCATTCCTGTTTATGGACTCAGGTTGTCTATGTGGTGTGCCCGAGCCTCTTGCAGCTTTGCAGACTGTGGTTGTATTGTAGATTGTGACAGTAGATGCCATTTCTAGGGTTACAAATCCTTCGCTAAATGAGCGCATCATTCTGAAGGAAATTGCATTCACTTTTTATAATAAAGCCTATTCAGGTGAGAGCACGCAATCATTATCTATGGCAGGAAGATCCTTTTCAGTCTCGACGCAAATGACTTATAATATGTGGAAGGATTGTGTTGGCTCTCGAATTATAGGAAGAGGGCTTGAGAGCAGGTGGTTGGGACAACTTTCGGCAGACAGCAAGGAGTGGGTAACTTGGATCCAATCCAACAGAATCGGAGATGGCTTTCCTCTGGATGAAATACCCGATTCGTTGGATCGTGGACTGTCACTCTTTTTGGGGAATCCAGTTGATTCATGAAAGCTATTATCAGATGATTGTGCGACTACTAGCTTTAGACTGTCACTCTTTGTAATCAACTATGTTATTTACCATAAATATTAGAACAATTAAACAATTACGAATTTAATGTTCTAATTGGTAATATACTATTTTGACAATTAAACAATTGGCCACATATTTCCATCAATCAAAATAATAATTGCATCAAACACGAGATATACAAATAAGGGTTAATTATCAAAAGCAACCTGTATTATGAGCCTTTTTTAGTTTTACAACCTAAACTTTTGATTTTTTCCGATGACAACCTGTATTAATTGTTTTTTTTCAATTTGCAACCTCCGGCGATATTTCCGGCTATATAGGCCATGTCACTTGCACATGTTCCTTTTTGGACCAATAAGATGGCGACACGTGGCGACTAATAAAATATTTTAAAAAATATTAATAAATATTTTAAAAATTTCAGAAATTTCATTAATAAATCTAGAAAATAAAAAAAAAAAAAATCTGAAATTCTTTGAGAAATTCCAAAAATTTATTTAAAATTTAAAAAATAAAATTTAAAATCGAAAAAATAAAATAAAATAATTTTGTAATTAATTAAAAAATTCTAAAAATTCAGAAATTTCATTATAAATTCTGAAAATAAAAAAAATTATTTCTAAAATTAATTTGAAAATTCTAAAAGTTTATTTAAAATTAAGAAAAATAATTTAAAATCAAAAAAATAATTTAAAATCAGAAAATAAAAAAAATAAAAAAAATCGGAAATTTCATTTATAACTCCAGAAAATTAAAAAAATAAAATAAAATTATTTTAGATACTCTGCCACTTGAGCTAACCAACTTCGTCAAAAGTGTGTAAGTTCATTCGGGATGAAGGGAGTAGATTTTATTATAAAATAATATTTAACTAATTATTGTAACCTAAATTTGACACCAATAAACATGCACACTACATACTGTGATCCAACTAAACAACCAATCAATATAAAATTGTCTGTATTTTATTAAATATCACACTTTTATATACATGATATGTATGTTAAATTAAAGATCATGAAAAGACAATTAATTTTATATATAATATGTAAAAAATTGTTATGATACAAAATACTATTTGTATTTAAAATTTTGGAAAAGTATTTCTTTAGAAAGAAGAAAAAAATCAAAAGTTCGCATTTGTACAAATAACCATAAATAACACAAAATATAATGATTGGGAAATGGAATTCACAATCTTAACTTTCTTATAACTTTTATATATGTGTAGATTTTGTAATATATCTACATAAACTTTCAAGTTCTAACTATAAATATTTACTTGTTCCTTTCTAAAATTAGATTCTCATTTGCAGATTAAAATATTTTACTTGATGATATCAGATATACCCAAAATATTTATAAATAAATCCTAACATTAAAAAAATAAAATTCAAAAGTTATTCATAATTCAAATAACAATTTAAAGTGTGTGAATTCTAAAAAATACTTAAATATATTCATATTTTATTTGGTATTGTAATTTATTCAAATAAATTTTATATTTATAATGCAAATATTATATCTATCTAAATATAAAATTTATTAATGAAAAAACTATTGCTTAGGTTGCAAACTAAAAAAAAAAACAGTTAAATTTAGTTAGTGTGACAAAGTATTTTATAAAATAATAAGTGTAAAAAAAATAGTTGAGGTTAGTCACGTGAAAAAAAAACTAAAAAAAAAATTGAAAGATGTAACAAATGTCATAATTTAGGTTGCAAAGTGTAACTCACAAATAATTATAACGAAATACATATTATGAAAATATGAATTAGTAATAAAAGAATAACCTGAATAATAATTATGATATATAAATATGCATTTGCTCTAAGTTCCCATATTTCCTTGACTAATCTAACAAACATTGTTATTATAAAAAATATACTCCTTGTGTTCCTTTTTATTTGATCTTTTAGCTTCTTAATAATCTTTCGAATTAATTGATCTTTTAGCTATTGTTTACAATTTCTCGCAATTTTTCCCTCTATCAATCCTAAAATATTTCTTACTTTTCGACCTAAATTTGAGATAGATGTGAAAGAGAAAGGAGATTATCGGGTATATATTTGGAAAAAAAAATTGAATTCTTAATTATACCACTTTTTTCTAAAACATCAATTAAAAAGAAACGGAGGGAGTATATTAGTAGATGTAAGTAATTATTTCATAAATTGTTTGTAAAATTCTATTTTTTCCTTTAACTTGATAAGATAAGAGTTTCATTATTTAAATAATGATTTTTATCCCGGCCGTAACTTAGGTAAATAAAAAAATATATTATAAATTCATGTCATATCAAATAAATAAATTTCTTGTAGTTTAAAAGATCTCAACTAACCAAAATCTCACCAAAATAATTAACCAATAAATAATTTATTTTTAAATCTAATATATGTGATATGGATGTCAAATTGAAGATCGTGAAAAGATAAATAATTTGATATATTATGTATAAAAAACGGATTAAAAATAAAAAAGTTATTTGCATTTTACAAAATAAAAAAGAAAATTATTACTTACCAACATTAACAAAACCTTACTAAATTAATGTTAAATTTTTAGGCGGGAAAAGTAAAATGGCATAAAAGCCTTCCATTCTACTTTTATATATACTAGTGATATTCCCGTGCGATGCACGGAAGTTTATTTAAAAAGTAATGATTTTAAAAAACTAAATATGTTATTATCTAATATTTAAATATGTAATCGTCTTATCCTAATAAAATATATATATATTTGAAATATAGGATATAAGATAAATAGCATTATAAGTAATGTAAATATAAGTTTCTAGCACGTCATATATGAATTTAATATAACTTACTTTATATAAAGGTATATATATATATATTATAGATTAACATTAAGATAAATATTCAATATAAAAAAATCTTTTTCAAAATGATCATTTCTTATCTTTGAAATCCAAACACACATTCATTGTGTCTGCATCATTCTTCACCTATGTGCATAATAGCTTAATTAATTATGAATGTTAAAACAAACATAAATATTTAACTATTAACTCATATTATTAAATAAAATAAACTAGATAATGTTATAAGAAAATTATTTTTCTTTAATTTTTTCCATTTTACTTTAAATATTTAAATTTATCTAAATAAAGTTTTAAATTCTAACTATAAATATCTCCTTTTAAAAAAACTTATTTGCAAGTTTTAGTATTTTACTTGGTATTTACTATATACAAAGAATAACAAATTAACAAAATAAAATTCAAAAGTTATTCAATAGTTGGAATAACAAAATGAAACATATGAGTGCTTCAATATTTCTTAATACTTGCATAGTTGCATATATATGTTAAAAAGTTTCAATTAAATTATACATTTATATTGTAAATCGTAGATTCATTTAAAGATATACATTGGTTAATGTAAAAAAAGAAAAATTGCTTAGGTTGCAAAATGTGAAAAAAATAAAAAAATAAAAAAAACATAATTGAGATTGGTTAATTTGGCCCAGTATTATTTAGGTTGCAAAGTCTAAAAATCATATAGTTCTAGTTGGTTAATTTTTCTTATTTAAAAGAAGTTTAATTGTAACTTGTATAATATCATAGTATAGGTTGCAAATTGTAATTATTTATAGAAAAATAACATTAATATATCTAAATATAAAAAATTAATATATTTTTTTTAAGATTAATTATCATATATAAAGTTATATATATGAGCAAAAATCATAGTTTTCTGATTTACCAACAAAAATAATTATTATATCAAATAAGCATTAGTAAATTCAATAATTTAATAAGCTGATTATAAATAAAATATTAACTTGAGACAATTCATGTCAGATAAAACAAACTGATTAGTTGTGGTTTTAATGAAATAATCAAGTAAAATAATTTGTAAAAGAGAATTATTTGAATGATTTTTATTTTATTCCAAACCAATACTATATTTTTTGTACAACTCACAATAAACACTATATATATATATATATATCATATGGATGTCAAATCAAACATCGTCAAAAGATGATTAATTTGATATAGTATATATAATAAATAGATTAGAGATGAAAAAAAGATATTTGCAACTTTAGAAAGTAAAATAAATTTTGATTCTTACCAAATGTGACAACAACTTACCAATCACAATCTAAAATTTTAAGCTGAGAAGTGTTACTTACAGAATTGTCACTACTGTGGCATATATATATAGATTTTTTTAATTTAGAAGATAATTTTTAAATTCTAACAATATATAATTAAAAATAACCATAAAATATGTAATAAAAGGAACAATAATATTTTATTTGGATCATATGTAATGAAAAATTTAATACTTTTCTCATTATGTTCCTGCTTTTATTTTATATTTAACTTTTAATTTATCTAAATAAATTTTCAAGTTCTAATTATAAATATTTAATTTTTTCTTTATAACATTGAATTTTCATTTGCAACTTTTAACATTTCATTTGGTGATTTCAAATATACTTAAATAATTTTTATTTAATAAAATCTTATTTTAACAAAATAAAATTCAAAATTTATTTAATGATTCGAATAACAAATTAAAGTCTTTGGTTTTTTCAAAATATTTGATATTTTCGTATTTTATTTGGTATCATAAATTATTTATATAAATGTTATAGTCTTCTTATAAATAGTTTATTTATTTGAAGATAAAAATTGATTAGTGCGAACAAATTTATTTAGATTGTTAAGAGTAAAAAAGACATTCAATGTTGATTTGTGCGACCAAGTATTATTTAGCTTAGAAAGTGTAAAAACATATAATTGAAGTTTTAGTAAACATAAAAAATTAAAAAGATTGTCAAATATAATAAAAGTCATAATTTAGGCTACAAATAATAAATTTTCTTAATAGAGTAATTTTAACAAATACTCGTTATTCAATATAAATAGGAAATTAAAAATAATTTCAATAACTGTTTTAATACACAATTATATATATATGCTCACAGTTGTAATAAGAAAGATATTTTAGCAGATTTGATGATTTAATAAGTTGATTATAAAATAGATATTGTTGTTTTTGTCTTTGATTTAAAAAAGTAGGACTTTCATTATTTAAACAATGGGTTTTCTCCCTGACTTAAATAAAAAAAAAAAATTAAAATTCATGTCAAATAAAATAAATTGATTAGTTGTATTTTTAAAACAAAAATTCTCATATTTTTTATAAAGAAATTATTTTACTAATTTTAGTTGCCACTAAAAGCAAAATATTATAGTCCAATTCACAATAAACATCAATTCTAGCACAAATAATTAACCAACAAATAATTTGTTTATTCAAATCAAATATCTCATTATAATATATGTGATATGAATGTCAAATCAAAGATCGTGAAAAGATGAATAATTTGGTATTTTATGCATAAAAATCGGATTAAAAATGAGGAAGTTGTTTGTATTTTAGAAAAGTAAAAGAAAGTTATGAACTTACCAAATATAAGAAAAAGGTACCAATTATGATCTAATTTTTTGGAGGGAAAACTAAAATTACATTAATGCCCTTCATTTTGCTTTTATATATATATATAGATATATAGATGATACAAAGAGCCTAAACTCACAATTCATGCTCAAATCAACTAACCCACATCAAAGACAAATCAAATTCACAACTAACGCTATCAATTTTGCAAGTAGAACACATCAATTATAGCAAAAAATTAACACTACAAGTGTTCATATAACGACAATTCGCAATTGATCATTCCAATGCAAAAGTATATATCCCCTAACCCACATAATCAACTGAAAACAATAATAGACTAAGGGGAAATGTTAGCTTCACTTACCAGATGAGTTTAGACGAGAAAAAATAAAGTTGGAATGGTTCACGCCCTTTTCCGATTCGCTCGAAACATGATAGAAATCTGAAAAAAATCGGAGCACTAGTGTGTATGGACGTGTGTGTGTGTGAATATGAGTGCTTTGATGAAGAAAATTAGATTTTGAGTGTTGTGTGTGTGTTTCTTCGCGAGTTTAGGAGAGAAGGAGTGAGGAACACTTACTTGCGCGGCTAGGGTTTAATTCAGCCTTCCTAACGGTCATTATTGCGCAGAGATGCTGCGGCAGCGTTCAATTTCAGTGTTGCAGCCGCGCTAAGTCTCCAGCACAAAATTGCACTTTCTCGGTAGGGAAAACACGTGCTATAAGAAAATTAACTAAGTCAGCATACCATGGTACGTCGGGAGATGACATTAGGTTCTGCTGTTGTGAAATCTCGAGCAATTGCTTGTCAGGAACTCCTCCAAAAGCATTGCATCACTTTCATAAGGGTTCATTTAACATGGAACGAGATAATATACAAATATCATTTAGACACAAAAATGACGTTGTTTTCGCGTCCAACACTGCTTGCTGGTGCCTGTTTGTGATGAAATTTTCAATTGAATGAGTAATGAACAAAACAAAGTGCATGACCTATCATAGTTGCGTTCCCTTATCCTAACCACCACCTAAGCATCCACTTCCCCCCGATCACAATTGCAGGTGCAGGTTGGTGAAGGTATTGCATAATGTTATATTGTCTTATTATCTAGGTGAAAATGATCAAACTTACTAAAAAATAAAGGAAAAAGGAAAAAAAGGAAGTTTTATATAGCATGGAATAAAAAACATCCAAATCAAAAAGAAAAAGAACCCACTGATCAAGAAGATTGGAGATCCGTTATGTCACAACAAAAAAATATGAAACAAAATTATGCAATATTAGACGAGGAAAAGAAAAATATCCTCTATTTCAAATAATATTATAATTCAATCAATACATACCACTTGTTTGTGATGTCATCATAATATCATTTTACACACGTCACTTGTATTGGAACAATTGAGATGGGAGATATAACACTATTTAAAATAGAGGATCCATTTCAGAAAATATAAGTGATTTATAAGATTTAATAATATTCACATTTATAATAATAAAAAAGACAAGAAAAATACTTTGATCCCTGTATAAATTTCTTGGTTTTTATATCTTTATAAACCTGCAAATATAATTATTCTCAATTATATAATTTTTTTATTTTACTTATTAAATTATATAGATTTCCACTTGAAAACTTTCATTCGACTTTAACTTATTCATGAAATGTAATTTTTTAATTTTTTTTTATAAATAGATAATTTTGATAAGACTATTTTTATAGGACACATGGAGTATTATAATATAGAGTGTGTTTGTTTGGATTGCCCTCAATCGATTGAGGGGACCTAATTACAAAAAAGTACACTCATATGCTTCTTCAGCCAACAATAGTTCAAGATCCCCAACTTTAAGCAAATACACCAACTGAAAAATTGGTGATCAAGATTTGGGTTCTTTGGGTGAGTTTTGTACGTGGTTTGCTCATCGCCGTGATGGGAACATTATTCTAGAACGACTTGACCAATTTGTTGCTTCTTTAGCATGACGTAATTTGTTCCCTACCGCTACAGTTTCTAATTTGGATTTTTTGGGGTCTGATCATTGTGCATTATGTTTGCAACTCCGTATTGTTAACTTGGCAATGGTGTTTCGACATCAGCCTAGATTCTTTGTTGAGCATTCATGGATGGTGGAAGAGGATTTTATGGAGTGTATGGAGAATTATTGGTCTGCTCTTCCTATTGATATGTCGTTATTTCGTAAATTGGAGGTTTCTCAGCCTTTTTTTAGGCATTAGGAGAGATCTCATTTGGGGGGTCGTAAGCAAGATATCCGTAATGCTCGCTCTAGATTGAATTCAACATTGAGGCTGACGGGGGATGAGGTTGATTTTCATGAAGTTCGTAAATGCCATAGATTGCTTGAAACTCTTTGCATGAAGGAAGATCTTCATTGGCATCAGCGTGCTCGGGTTAATTGGCTTCAACATGAAGATCGAAACACGGAGTTTTTCCATGCTTCAACTTCTGATAGACGAAGGCGCAATTTGATACATGGTTTGTTTAACAGGCATGGTAATTGGTGTTCTGAGCTTCTTGATATGACTGAGATTATTGGTAGTTTTTCCAACGAATTGTTTTCATTGGCTCGCCCGACTTTTGCTGATATCCAATCTATTATGGAAAATGTTCAACATTGTCTTTCTTCATCTCAAGTTACATCAGTTGATCGGCCTTTCACTGTTGATGAAGAGGGCCTTTTTTTAAATGCATCATTCGAAGGCACCAGGTATTGATGGGTATATTGCTTTGTTTTTTCATAAAACTTGGTCCTTTACTGGCTCTGATATTACCAATACTGTACTTGATATTGTACATAATGGAGCAGATCTGTGTGAAAGGAATAGAATCATTGTCACTCTTATTCCGAAGGTATATGAGCCTCGTACTTTGAAGGATTACAGGCCCATTAGTTTGTGTAACACTACTGCTAAAATAGTTTCTCGCGTTTTGTCCAATCGTTTGGGGATATTCTTGGACAAAGTGGTTGATCCTGAACATAGTGCTTTCATTCCCAGTAGACTTATTACTGACAATGTTTTGATTGGTTTTGAATGTATGCACTGGATTCGGTGTAATAAGTGTACGAGATCGGGTTATTGTGCTCTTAAGTTGGACATGAGTAAGGCCTATGATCATGTTGAGTGAACTTCTTATGTGCATTGATGTCGAAGATGGGATTCTCGTCTACATTGATTCAATTGGTGTATCGATGTTTGTCTTCTGTATCGTATATGTTTAATGAATGGTAATGTCATTCCTTTGCGTTGTCTTCTTCAAGGAGATCATTTATCTCATCTACTTTTTTCTCTCTGTTTTCAAGGCCTTTCAACCTTATTGCATCGAGCTCGGAGCCAGGGCCTGATTCATGGAGTTCGACTTGCATCATCCTGTTCGTCTATTACTCAACTATTTTTTTGTAGACAACAACTTATTATTCTTCTGTGCTACTTCTACTGATGCGGATCAGGTTCGAAGCTGTCTCATATGGTATGAATGAGCTTCTGGTCAGGTGATTAACTTTGATAAATCCGCCATTACTTTTAGTCCGAAGGTTCCTTCCCATACTATTTTGACTATTAAACAAGTGTTGTCTATTTCGGTTGTCCAATGGCATGATCTTTATCTGGAACTTCCTACTTTCTCTCTTCGGAATAAGAAGTTGCAATTTCGTTTCTTAAGAGAGAAAGTTTTGAAGAGGTTAACTATTTGGAGTAGTAAGATGTTTTCGCGTGGTGGCAAAGAAGTGTTAGTCAAATCTATTTTACAGTCTATACCCACCTATGTTATGTCGTGCTTTCGTGTGCCTATTTCAATTTGTCGGCAGTTAGAGAAAATTTGTGCTAACTTTTGGTGGGGCTCTGGTTCTGACCGTCGTAGTTTGCATTGGGCCTCTTGGGAAACATTGTGTCGGTCTAAGGTGGTGGGTGGTCTTGGCTTTCGAGATTTTCTTTCTTTTAATCAGGCTCTTTTGGCTAAGCAAGTATGGCGGATGATATCTAAACCAGATTCTTTGGTGGCCCGTCTTTTTAAAGGAAGGTATTTCAAGCATTATGACATTATGGATGCTGATTTGAGTTCGAATCCGTTGTATATGTGGCAGTCTCTTTGTTGGAGACGTGATATTTTAAACAAAGGGCTTTTATGGCGTGTTGGAGATGGATCGTGTATTGCTCCTTTTAAGGATGCGTGGGTTCCTGGTCTTTCTTCCGGTAGGATTTCTTCAAGACTGGCGACTTCTGGTGCTATAGTATCTCATTTTATCAAGCCTGGGCTGACTTGTGATATTGAAAGATTGAAAGCGGTATTTCTCCCTTTTGAAGTGGAAGCTATTTTAAATTTATCTCTTGGGCATTCTACGAGATGTGAGAAACAGTATTGGCAGTTTGATGAGCGTGGTAAGTACAATGTTAAAAGTGGTTATCGTCTAGCCGTTGGGGGCTTTGATCCGCCTTCGTCTTCGGTGTCCTTTCCTTCCGATTGGTGGAAATTCATGTGGTCGTTATCTTTACCTCCTAAGGTTAAAATTTTCTTATGACAAGTTTCCTCCAATTTTATTGCTTTGCTTTTGAATTTGGTCCATCATTATGTCTTCGTCTTGTTCTTTTTGTGGTTTCTTTGAGGCTTCAATAATGCATGGTTTGTTTTATTGTGCCCGGGTAAAGCCTTTTTGAAAAACTAGTTGCTTTTGGGTTCCTCTTCAGCGGATGTATGGTTTCTCCTTTATTGATTGTGGGGAGATGATCTTTTCGTTTATTTGGGGAACAACTTTTTCGTCTTTTTATTTTGGATGTTTTGTGGATTTGGCGTGCTCTTTGTGCTTCCCGTCATGACACTGTTGGGGTTTGGAAGGCACCGTCTTGGATAGAAGTTGAAGAATGTCTTATTCAATCTGATACGGCACGGTTTTCTTTGCAGCTAGCCTCTCGTGGATCCTCATTTGTTTCTTCTCATACCTAGTCTCCGCCTCCTTTTGGCAGCTTGAGGCTTGATGTAGACGCAGCTGTTGATGAGGCTAACGGCAAGTTTGGGATCGACTTTTGTGGTCCTTCATCATGTTGGTAAGGTGATAGTGGCAGTTTCTCATGTCATTCGTCAGCCAACATCGGTTAAAGCTGTTGAGTTGGAAGCTCTCTTTAATGGTTTATGTTTTTGTCGGGAGTGTGGATTCGATAATTTGTCGGTTTTTTCTGATTCTCTGCGCGCTGTGCAGGCAGTCACGGGGCATGAGGAGTTGTTTGGTTATTGTGGTATTATAGTTGATGATATTAGGGGTTAATTGGATGGGACTACTCTATCTCACATGTCGCGTAGTTGTAATAGCGTAGTGCATTGTTTAGCTCGCTTTTGTTTTTCTTTTGCATCTACCGATCCCTTTGTTTGAATGGGTATTGATGTTCCGTCTTGACTGAATGCTCTTGTACTTAATGATTTTTTGTGAGTAATAAGAGCTATGCTTTAATAAAGAAAAAAAAATGGCATAATTTACCTCCTAAAAGGCACAAACTGATATACAACTTGCAACACAAATTTAAATTAACTTAAAGTTATTCTTTTTGTTATGTTTATTTTAATATAAATTAGATGACAAGAAACTACAATAACGTTATATAACCCAAAAATATGGTAACCCAATTTATCACACCTAATCAATCTTAGGTGAATTACGACTACTTATGCTAATATTATTAATTTACATACATATTAATTAACTATAATTATTAAAAAAAATTACTTTATTTTTTCCAAACATGAATATACGATCATATTACTATTGAGAATAACTAGTATTACTCCCGTGCGATGCACGGAAAATTATTGAAAAAGTAATTATTTTAACTAAACTAAATATGAGATAATCTAATATTTGAAAATGTGACCGTTTTATTCTATAAAATAAATAGTCTCTCCGTCCCACTCAGATTTGCACACTTTCCTTCTCGGTACGTCTCGCACCAATTTGCACATCCTTAAAAATGAAATTTCTCTTACAATCTCCACCATCAATCTCCACCTTTGAAAAAATCAACCAAAAAGTAAAAAATATTTTTTCTTAATATGCGTGTCCGGCCTACGTGCAAATCTGAATGGGACAGATGGAGTATTTAGAAATTTTGAAATAAACATAAATAAAGTATAAGTAATATAAATATAAGTTTCTTTCACGTTATATATAAATTTAATAAAACTTACTTTATATATATATATATATATATATATATATATATATTTATATATACTATAAATTAGCATTAAGATAAAATATTAAAATTGTAAATAAAATATATTTATATTCAAAATGATCGTTTCTTATCTTTGACCTAAATACACATTTAGTGTGTATGTATCACTGTTGACCTATACACAAATAGCTTATAAGCTTAATTAATCAATAAGCAATGAAAAATAATTTCCAAATTAATTATCATATGTAAAGTTATATATATGCGAGAAAGTAATAGGCCTGTGATATAACAAATAAAAACTTGCAAATTAATAGTCTAATAAACTGATTATAAATTAAATATTAAATTTTACTTTTAATTTAATAAAGTATTTGTTCAATTATACATACACTGATTTTCCTCTCAACTTAATAAATGAAGAAAACTTGAAAAAATTCACGTCGGATATAATAAATTGATTAGTTATGATTGTAATGAGATAGTCAAGTACAATATTTTTTTATAAGATAATTATTTGAGTGACTTTTAGTTGTACAATACTATACAATACAACCCACAATAAACGGTAAACTCTAACTCAAGTATCAACGAATAAATAATCTAATATTTTAAATTGAATATCTTATTATAATATATGTGATATGGATGTTAAATGAAACATCGTCAAAAGAGAATTAATTTGATGTATTATACATAGTAAATAAATTAGAAATGGAATAAGTTATTTGCAACTTTAAAAAGTAAGATAAATTTTGATTATTACCAAGTGTGACAACAACTTACCAGTTATAGTCCAAAATTTTAGGCTGAAAAATATTAGTTGTGGAATTGTCTCTGATGTGGTTTTTACATAGATACAAACATATATATATATATAGACTTTTTAGTTTATGAAAATAATTTTTCAGTTCTAACCATAAATAGTTAAAAATAATCATAAAATATATAATAAAGGAAACACTAATAATTTAGTTGGATCCTTAAGATGTAATGTAAAATTTTATCCTTTTTTCCTACTTTTATTTTATATTTTTAATTTATCTGAATAATTTTTACTTTTAATTACACATATTTAAAATTTTCTTGTTAAAGTTAGATTCTCATTTGCAACTTCTAACATTTCACTTGGCGGTTTCAAATATATAAAACTACTCCTTATTTTTCAATAAATCATTACTTTAATAACATAAAGTCTAAAAATTATTTAATAATCCGAAAAAACAAATTAAAGTATGTGAGGTCTTCAAAATATTTTCATATTTTAATTGATGTTGTAATGTATTTATATAAACATTATATTTTTCTTATAAATAGTTTATTTATTTAAAGATAAAAATTGATCAATGCGAATAAAGTTATTTAGGTTGTTAAGAGTAAAAAAGATATAGTTGAGGTTAGCTAGTGTGACAAAATATTGTTTAGGTTACAAAGTGTAAGAAACATTACTTGAGGTTTAGTTAACGTAAACAACAACAAAAAAAATTGCAAAGTGTAACAATTATCATAATTTCAGTTGCAAACAGTAAATTTCTTTAAAAAATCATTCTAACAAAATATATATTATAAAAAAATATAAATAAGTAATTAAAAATAGTTTCAATAACATTGTTAATACATAATCTTATATATGCTTAAAATTCTCATACTCTCATGATAAAATGATATTAGCAGGCTTGATGATTTAATAAACTAAGTATAAGTTTTGCCTTTGATTTAGTAAAGAGAATTTCATCTCTCTCTCTCTCTCTCTCTCATTTTTATTTGAGAATTATTTTACTAATTTTAGTTGCATACAATTCACAATAAATACTCAAATTTAACATAAACAATTAACCACCAAAAATCTACTTTTTCAAGTAAAATATCTCATTATAATATACTCCCTCCGTCCCGCCTAACTTTTCACAGTTGATCGGGCACGAAGGTTAAGAAAAAATAGATTTTGCTTTTTCTTTGACTTTTTTAAAGGTGGAGATTGAGTGTGGAGATTTTGAGGGTGGAGATTGTGAGAGAAATTTCCTTTTTAAGGGTGTGAAACGGTAGCTGGGACGGACCGAAAAGGAAAGTAGGAAAAATTAGCTGGGACGGAGGGAGTATGTGATATGGATGTCAAATTGAAAATCGTGAAAAGATGAATAATTTGATATATTATGCATAAAAACGAAAAGGAAATAAAAAAGTTATTTGCATTTTAAAAAAATGAAAGAAAATTATTACTTACCAAAAGTGACTAAAGTTTACTTTTTATGAGCTAAAAATTTAGGCGGGAAAGATCGAATTACATAAAAGCCCTTCATTTGGCTTTTATATATATATAGATTCCTTTTATATTGTTTTAAATAATACAAACCGTACAACGTATCGATGAAATACTTGTTTGAAGGTAAATAATTTTTTTAGTTCATTAAGTTTCATCATTTTAAATTAAGAACATTATCTTTGGTCATTTCGATTCTAATCCTTTAACTTTCGAAATTTGACAAATCGGTCATGTCACCGCCTACGATAGATAATGTGCATTTGTCGAATTTCAAAAGTTAAATGATCAATTTGTCGCATTGTGAAAGTTAAAGGACCAAAATCATAATGAGAAACAATAAGGCCCCTAAATAAAAAAATAGTGAAATTTAGTGGATTGAAAAAACTATTTACCCTAAATTTTAATCTAAAGTATGATTGTACCAAACAGACCTCACAAGCAGCGAGCCAAATCGATTTTTTTTGTATATTTTGGCAGTATTTGCAAAAGCTTATTCTAAGCACTTATGCACTTTTGGCTTAAAAAGATAAATTTGAGTATTTTTAGATACCTGCTTTAGTTTTAACAGTGGTTTAAAATAACTAATTTAGCAGAATTGGAAGTAGGTCATCACATATATATATATATATATATATATATATATATATATATATATATATTTGCTCATACATACAACTGCTATTTAATTTATGGCAAAAATTTGTGTGCATATGATGCATCATAGACTTATTTTACACTCGGATTCAGAATTGAGCGCGGGTCGTGCCTAATCCGCGGATTAGTTTTCTTCTTTTTTTTTAATAATTTGTTTTGAATAATAGTATATATAATGTTGCCTAATAGTATATATTATATTGTCTAATAATATACGTTTATTAGTTACAGGTACAATATTTTTTTTTTTGAATAATATATTATTTTGTCTAATAGTATATATTTTGTTGCCCAATAGTATATAGTATGGGGTAGTTCTATAATACACCTAGTGTATTAATACACCTATATCTTTTACCTACTATAGTAGGTTAGCAACAAGTAATTTCTTATTTGTTTTTAATCAATTGTGTATGACCCATAACACATTTACCTAATTTCTTTATAGATCTAATAATGGATTAATATTGATATTTTCTTACAATCCCAACCATGCAAAAAATATTTCATAAATAATAATAAATAACTAATATACATTTTTATTTTTCAAAATAATTAATGCAGTTTCGTATATATAATAAAAATATGTCATCTCATTACGAGTTACGAGTTTATAGGTTATTTATAAAATATAAAATATTTATGAGTAAACTTATGAATCCATGTTGTGTCAAAAAACAATCTAGCTTTATATAATATTAATATTGATAATACTTCTTGTCCCTAAAAAAATTAATAATACTTCTCTTAAACTTGGCAATATTGTATCAGTATATTGTATTAAAATTAAAGGAAGAATACAAAAATGATATGATATTATAATTCTTTTTTATTTTTTAGGTCAACTACGTAAAATTATTAACAAACACTATGTGGAGGATTCGGTTATCATTAGTTAAAAAAAGAGAGTAGGAGTTGATAGATGTTAGATGATGTTTAATTAATTCAATTGTAATACAAATAAAATTGAAGCATGACAATAAGTTATGGAATAGTATCGTACATCTATCGTGGATATATGTTAATATGCTATTGGTAACATGTCAATATTAACAGATGTAGATTTTATGTAAGAGAATTAACTATCTTTTTCAAAAAAATAATTTTTCTGATTTTTTATTTATTTATATATTTTTTATAAATTGTTTTAAACTTTTTAAATAAAATTAAATTTTGTAAAAATAGTTCCAAGGTTTTAAGTTAATTTTAAGATACTTTAAATTAATTCTTAGAGTTTAAAAATAATTTTAGGTATTAAGAAAATAACTTTATAATTTTTAATTTATTTTATTTTCTTGCCGGAAATTGTCATTGGAGGTTGTAATTTTGTAAAAGAAGTGGAGTACAAGTTGTAATGGGTAAAAATAAAAGTTTAGGTTCCAAAGTAACAAAATGAGTATAGTACAAGCTGATTTATGTAATTGACCCTAATTTGAAATATTATAAGGTAAAATATATAAATTTATTCTAAAATATTCTGAAACGGCAGACCAAGATGCTACGAAGCGAAATAATTCTAACGAAAATTTTGGAACAAGATTGATAACTTTTGTTAAGATCAGAAGGTATATCTAGAAAATAAACTATGTAAATAATTTAGATTATCTTAGCATAAGAAAATATTTGAAAATAAATTTTAGAATTTTCACATAAGAACTTAAAAAATTGTTATATGAATCTGAAATTTATATTTAAAAGTTAACAAGTATTTAATAACTCCATAATGATAACGTAAAATCTAAGATATTGTAAATTAAAATGTACCTTTTTTTATAAAAGAAATATATGTATAAAATTATTCAATCCGTAAACTAGATCTTATTCAAATTAACTAAAATTACAAAATTAAAAATATTTTTCAGTAAATATAAAGCACATAATAAATACTTATACTTCTCAAAGTAATTAATACCTTACTTATTTAAATTAATCAAAATTACAAAATAAAAATACTTTTCAAGTAAATATTAACCGTGTAATAAATATTTTTAACTTTCAAAATAATTAATATCTTAAAAAATATTAAATGAATGAAAATAGTTTATTAAAATCCTATGATTATTTAATTGAATATAAAATTAAGAAGTAAAATATGAAATACTACTACTACTAATAATAAAACATTATTTGTTTAAGTCATTAGAATCTTGATACCTATTGAATAGGTAAGTGGTTAAATAATTTAATGGCTAAGATTGCATTAAGAAGATCCAAGGGTTATCATGATTAGGTGTATTAATACACTAGGTGTATTATAGAAAGACCCTATAGTATGTTGCCTATAGTATACGTTTATTGGTTAGAGAAAAAAAATCGCGCTCATGACCTGTTTGACGGACGCGAAAATCGCAATTAATCATAATTAAGCGTGTTATTTGAGTTCCATATTTTAATTTAGAAATGTGTACAATAAGCCTATTGTACATCACATGCACACAAGTGTTACTCTTAATTTATTTATTTTCAAACAATACAACTTTTACTTTTCGTATAAATCACTATTAGTGCAAACACTCTTTACTTTTTTTAAAAATAATTTTTTTATAATCTCTAAATTTGATAAATTATTTTAAAATATAAATAATCGCAAACACACCATTCAATATTCCATAATAATGAGCTGGATATAATTTGTCGATTGGATACAATTTTGGGTTGGCCCCCTCGAATTTCCGATTTAAAGGAATTGGGGGTTCACACCCCCACCCTATTTTTTGGGAAAACAAACAATGTCTTGGCCTTCAAGTTTAAGTTAAACCCCTCTCCATTGTCATTTTCCAAAATTCACAGTAAAAAAACTCACTGTAAAAAGCTACCGTTGCAAATCGCTACTGTAGCACCACCACCTCTCTCTCTCCCGCCATTTCCACCGCTTACTTTCTCTCTCTAGGGCTCACTTCTTCTTCTCTCTCTGAGCTCATACTACAAATGCCGCCTAAATCATTCAAAAAGGGGGACAAAATCGAGGTCCGGATGCAAAATGACCCCCCAATATGGTGCCCCGCCACCTTCATCCGCTCCTTCCTCGTTCAATCCTACGTGAAATTCAGCGAAACAGACGATCGGAGAGCGGCGCACGTTAACGCTGGTGACGTCAGACCGGCTCCGCCGCCGGAGCTTCACAGGTACTTGAAGGTTGGGGAGATAGTGGAAGGCTTTTGTGGAGAGAGAAAGGGGTGGGTGAAAGCGAAAGTTGTGGATATACTGGAGAATTCTAGGTATACGGTGTCGTTTGAGGGGGAGGATTCTGTTGTTGTGATGGAACAGTGGGAGTTGAGAGCTGTTAGGGAATGGATTGATGGTTGCTGGAATCCACCATTTCTTCTGCAAGGAGTTTTACAGGTGTGTGTGTTTCATATTTGTATTTTCATTTTTGTTTTGTGATTTTAGAGTTTGTTATGTTGTGAATTAGTTTTTTTATCATGAAGATTGAGCATTATACCCTAATTTTGTGCAGATTATTTCCAGATATTCTGTAGATAATCAGTAATTTTCGTGATTTTTCAAATTTGCGGAACTGAGACAGGGTGATGAGTGCGGTTAGGCGTTTTGATGAATACACCGTTCGTTAAAAAGCTCGTGTTCGAGCTTGGTTAGTGTTTGTTTAAGCTAGTTAGTTTAATAAAGGAATGGAGCTCGAATAATGTTCGTTAATGGCGGTTCATTAACATCCCTAAGTGTGCATATATGTATAAACTCTCCATTTTGTATCCATGTCTTATTTCTTCTGATTTTTGTCTATATAATTCTAACTTTTTCAAAGTCACAGAACGAGCCAGCTGAGTCGGGGCCGAAATCGAGGGGGTTAACGCTCAAGATAAAGTGTAGTCGAAAAAGGCCTGAGATGAAACTCAGTGAAGGGATGTTGGTGGAGGTCAAAAGTGACACGGAAGGTTTTCTCGGATCTTGGTTTACCGCGGTTATTGTTGAGCCTCTCGAACACGACAAGTTCTTGGTGGAATATCGGACGTTGAGAACAGAGGACAAGACGGAATTTTTGAGAGAAGAAGCAGATGTTTCATGCATCAGGCATTGGCCACCTGTTATTCGTCCTGTTAAACCTTATGAATGTCTCGAGCGTGTTGATGTTTGGTACAATGATGGGTGGTGGGAGGGTTACGTTTGTCGAGTTTTGAGTGGTTCTAAATATATGGTTCACTTCTTGTACACACATGAAGAAATGGAGTTTGAACATTGTAAATTGAGGCCTCATCAGGAGTGGATTGATGGGAAATGGTGTGCAGATTTGAAGGTATATTGTAATTTCATTCTCCACTCACAGAGTGTGTGTGTGTGTCTGTGTGTGTTTGTTAACATTTGAGTCTTGCAGGTAAATCTAATGGAGATTAAAACCAAGTCCAATAAACGGAAGGCAACAGAGACGACAACCTTCAAAAATGGGACGGTGGTGGAGGTGAAAAGTGATGAAGAAGGTTATCAGGGTTCTTGGTACACAGCTGTTGTGGTTTGTACCTTAAGCTCCGACGAGTATTTGGTGGAGTACCAGACACTGAATACGGACGATGAGTTAGAGTTGCTAAGAGAAACGACCATTGGTTCATATATCAGGCCGTGTCCGCCTAAAATTGAACGGATAAACCATTACAAAATGCTGGAGGAAGTCGATGCATGGTACAACGAGGGGTGGTGGGTCGGCCTTATCTCCAAAGTTCTTGATGATCGGAAATATGGAGTGTATTTCTGGACGACGAACGAGGAACTGTATTTTTGTCATTCCAGTCTGAGGCCTCATCAAGAATGGATTGGTGGCAAATGGAATGTCACATCAAGGGTATGACAATTTCTTAAGATGGCTCCTTAGAGGTGGCAATCTGGGCTGCCCGGCCCGCCCATAGCCCACCGGGCCAGCCCGCCCCTCCCCATCCCCCTAAAAGGCACTAATATTTGTCGGCTGGCCCGCTGGGCACATCCTATCGGGCATGCTGATCTTCGTGCGACGATCCCTATGGCCAAGTCCGCCTAAAATGTCGGGCGGGCTGGGCCTACTTTGCCACCTCTACGGTCTTCTTCAGTCTTCCCCTTCGTTGCAACTCTAAGGATGGTCTTTTTTCTACTCTAGTAAGCCATACACATGCACACAAATGTTTTCGTCTATTGTCTTGCCAATGTAAATTCCGTTTAATGCCATTTAATCGTCTCATAATTCTACTAACATATGACTTTTCGCAATGCAGAAAAAGCCGAAGTTACTAGAGAAGAACAAGCTCGGAAAATGTAAAGTAGGGCACGATGAAATGGGAGAAGAAACATACTTTATGACAAGACAAAAAGTAGAGGTAAAAAGTGATGCCCAATGTTCTTGGTTCCCAGCTGTTATCGTGCAGTCATTAGGAAGACGAAAGTATCTGGTCGAATACCAGACACTGAAAACTGATGACGGAACCCATCAACTCGAAGATGAAGCCGATGCCCTATGCATAAGGCCTTGCCCTCGTGTTGTTCAAAGAAAAGATCCATTTAAGCCGTTTCAAGAAGTTGATGCGTGGTACAATGGTGGGTGGTGGGTCGGTAAGATCTGCAAAGCCTTTCCGGGCGGAAAGTACTCGGTATGTTTTGTTACCTCAAACGAGATATTGGAATTCCAGCATTCTAATTTGAGGCAACATCAGGATTGGATCAACGGGCAGTGGGTTTTCGCGAAAAGGGTATGCTTTTGGACGGTTTCTTGATCATTCATTTCACGAAAATATCACATGTTGTCAAGATTACATAAAAACAAACAACCCTTTCTTGCTATAATGTCTTTGTATTAAAGAAATATACGATAAGTGCTACTTTTATGTATTCTTTTCTTGTTTCTCAGGGTAGCGGATCGGGCTTGACTTAAAGCTGAAGAAATGATAGGTTGGAGCTCTTAACTTCGCGATTTGAGGTAGTTCGGATGTTCCTTTGGGTGACTATTCTTGTGTATGTGCATATGTCGTCCTAATGAAGATTGCTCGTCTTCCTAGCTATTCGTCCCATTTCAGTACGGGTCTTTTTTGTAATTTCTTTTCATGAATTCGAGAACCCTAATTCTGAAGTTGTGTTATGAGGCTCTGTTTTTGCATTGGTATTGCCTCAGAAGAACACTCTTGCGGTTCTCAATGTAGCCATGTTGTTTTAATACCCATAACCTATTCATTCATTTTAGATTTTGAATGTTGCTTCTCATGTGAGTACTGCTTTTCTCATCACAAAAAGTGAAACTGTTAGTAGAGGTGGTGAAATAGGTACAACCCAATTTAGCCCGTCTAACATTTTAGGTGGATTGAATAGTAGGAATCATGGTCCGAAATATTAACGGACCTAATATCCGACCGTAGGACCGACAAAATGTTAATGTGTATTATAAGAGAAATGACTAGGCTGGGCTGTCCAATTTTTAACTCGGTGAAATTTTGGGTGTATTATAAAAGAAATAACTAGGCTGGGCTTTCCAATTTTTAACGCAATGAATTTTTTTGCCAGCCCGACCTAGCCTAACATATAGGATGTTTGCTTGGGGCTGGGGTGGCTGGGCTGGGGGAAGTGGCTGGAGTTAATGGCTTGGGATGTTAAAGAGTGATGTTTGGTTGGGTGAAAAATTTAATTATTAATTGTGAAATGTGATGTAATATGAGTAAGAGGTAGTTATTAATGATTGGGAGAATAATTAAAATAATTTTTTGATTTGTGATTGATGTCCCCCCACCAAACCCTAATATCGTGGCTTGGCCAAACAAACATCACTTGGGGTTGGCCAAACTGATTATGGGTTTGGCAAACCCCAAGCAAACATCCATACAATTGATCCACTAAGCTGGACCAGGTTGAGATGGGCTCCGAATAAAAAAAAAAATAATAATAAGTAATTGAAAAACAAAGAAATAAAACAATGAACAAGGAAGACATATTTTTTTTTTAGAAAAAAAACCCATAAACTTTAAGGAAAAGGAAAAAACTGAAATTCCGAAAAATTGAAAATTCAGAAACTTAGGAAAAGTACTTTCAAAATTATTTGATATCTTTAACATGTCGAGTTCGAGTTTTAAATTTTATCAAACGTAAAAGTATATTTAAATTTGTTTGGTATCAAATTAAACATGGTTTAAACGAACATTTAATAAACGATCTTGAATTGAGCATTGAATAAGTTGATTTGATTTTTAATCTCACTCATATCCACTCCGTAGAATATCGGGCAGGCTAGACGTGACGGCAACATCCATTTTGCCACCTACTTTCCTTAATGTATTTTTTATGCATCATTGGAAAACCTTAATTGGACTCCTTGAGCTTCCAGGCCTTCACTTCATTTAGAAGCCCATATATCCAACATCATTATTTGGTCAAAGCCCAGCCCACTCTAATCTTAATCTTTAGTACACGATCACAATTCATACAGTCAATTAAACCACCAAATCCCCAATTTATCACCTTGAGGAGAAGAATTCGATTCAATTCACAAATCAGCCATATTTTCTAGCAAATTCGGAAAATGGAGTAAGTTATTCTTCCAACATTTGTATATTTCTCGAATTTATCTCAGTTCTTCACAATTACAAAATGAATTCAAAATCCGATTTTTTCCCCGACGAAGTTGTGATTCAGATTCTCGCAAGATTACCAATCAAATCCCTCTTTAGAACCAAATGCGTTTCCAAATCGTGGTATCAACTAATTTCTGATAATTACTTTACAAAGCTCTATAATGAGGTTTCTGTTAAGAACCCTAAGGTGCTCGTAGAAATTACTGACCCAACTTCAGAATCAAAACCTAGCTTGATACTTGTCGATAATTCAAGAGGCGTATCTGAATTTTCATTGGATTTTATCAAGGATAGGGTTAAGGTTAGGGCATCTTGCAATGGATTATTGTGTTGTTCTAGCATTCCTGATAAAGGTGTTTACTATGTATGCAATCCTATGACTCAGGAGTACAGGCTTCTCCCAAAAACCCGGGAGAGGCCCGTTACTCGGTTTTATCCTGATGGAGAAGCTACACTTGTGGGATTAGCCTGCAATTTGCTGACGCAGAAGTATAATGTAGTGTTGGCTGGTTATCATAGATCCTTTGGGCATAGGCCCGAGAGGACCTTCATATGTATGGTGTTCGATTCTGAGACGAACAAGTGGAGGAAGTTTGTCACTTTACAAGATGATCATTTTACCCACATGAATAGGAATCAAGTAGTGTTTACTAATAATGCATTGCATTGGCTAACTGCTAGCTGCGCGTGTTTGCTAGTTCTTGATTTGGGTAGTGAGAGTTGGAGGAAAATCGAGCTGCCTAGTCAAGTGGTGTGTGGGGGTGGGAATCGGGTTTATTTGCTCGAGTCTGATGGGAAGTTGTCGGTTGTTCAGATTTCAGATGTTTGGATGAGTATTTGGGTTATGGAAGATTACGAGAGGGAGGAGTGGTCAATGGTAGATAGGGTTAGTCTTCGTTGCATAAGGGGGATGGTTCCTGGTGTTTTTCCGATCAGTCAGACTGATGAGTATGTTTTTCTCGCAACTCATAAGCAGGTTCTGGTGTATCAGCGGAAAAGCCGTGTTTGGATGGAGATGTATTCGGTTAAGAACACTGCTACGCTGCCTTTGTGGTTCTCTGCTCATGCTTTTCGGAGCACAATTGTTTCGTGCCACTGAAATGTTGCGGGTTTAGTGTTCTCGATGACAGAAACTCTAATGGGGCTATGGTAAGATGGATAGTTAACTCGAGTATTTGATCATCCGTGTTACCATAAGACCGTTTTACAGTGGATCATCAATCATCTTGTATGCAATAAGCATTCGTCTTTAGTTAGTTAGTTGGTGAATGTGTGTGTGTGTATATATATTTATTTAAACAGTTACATTGTTTGGTTATATAGATCAGCTGCTTTATGTATTATGTAATTTGTGATTGATCTTGTTTTGTGAATAAAACATTGAGCAGTTTTTCTGTATCTAGATTTGCTTTTTTCTTGTTTGGTTCATTTATGTAATAAATGATTTTTGTGATCTCGACTCTGTTGTTAGACATCTAGGTGTTGGTTCTTGTGTTGTTGACAAAGTTAGCAAAATTGGCCTACTTACTCGTTGGGCCATAGGAATCTTGGCCCGACTATCATCAGGCAAAATAGTCCTGGTCCTCTGGATCTATGGCTAGACAGGCTACGGGTCAGCCTGACCAAGTATAATTTAGGGGATAAGCTGGCTGACTTACTATTTTTTGGCCCAAATTATTTGTGTGCCTGACCGGACGGGCCTAACCTATTGCATTAGCCCATCATAGGGCCCGATAGTCTCGACCCGATGACTCAATGGCCCGACAAATTTTAGTATATTTTAGAAATGAGTTGGGCCTGATTCACCTTTTCTGTTCCAACTGAATTTTGGGTATGCCCGACCAGACCCGACATATTGCATTAGTTCTATGGACTTGGACACTTGGAATAACCATCCATTTTTTCTTTTTTTTTTTATGTTTTCCAATTACTTTCGCAGGATCACATGGCTCATACGAGGGGGACTAGAACTAGTCTATTATGTTCCTCTCTTTCCGGTAGGTCTTTTTTTCGAGCTCGATTCGAGTTTTATAACAATTCATTCAAACTCATGGTAAACAAGTCATTCTCGAGTTTTGCTCAAACTCCTCGTCAGCTTGGTCATTTTAAGACTATTCAAGTTTCTACTGGATAAAAGTTTATTCAAACTCAATTCGATTAATAATCAAATAAGTTTAAACACAAAATTAGAAGTCTGATAATATTTTAAATAAGATTGAACAATAGTATATTCGATTTGACTCGATTCATTAACAGTGGGAAAGCCAATAAAATAATTCTAATAAAAGAAGAACTAAAAATATTTTGTTGGAGGAAAAAATAATACGAACCAAAAAGCAAAACAAAAGTTAGAGGAGAAATCAAGAAACAAAAGATAATTAATTCTCAAAATAATAATAATAATAATTAAAAAAAAAATTGGCGCAAGGAAAGAACAAAGAGTTCACCACTTTTATGTGGCCCTGTGGCTTGTGGACTTGAGCTTCTTCTCTCTCTCTCTTCAGCCCAGCCTTCTGTTCTCCTAGCTGCTTAAATCGCACAAATTTGTACTTAATTTTCTTAAGGTATATTCATTCACCTCTGCAATCGTCGTCATCTGGTTATGTGTTTGTTTGAAATTGTTCGCATGCATTCTCCGTTTTCGGATTTGTTTTTCTTTTTTCCTTTTCTGTGGTTCTACGTTATTGGAAATGGAAGTTTATTGGATATTTGATTTTAAGAATTTTGACCTAGCTGAATTTAGGCCACTCGTATTTTAAATTCTAACATGTCTATATATCGATGTTTCCCTTTTAGTATCATTTGCATATTTTATTTCCGAATCAGGCTCTATTGCTCCATTTTCATTTGAATTATAGGATTGCCAGTATGGAGAAAAGAAATTTTGAAGATCTGAGTTGTTTTCAAAAACAAGAAAAAGAAAAATTATTGTGTCCTGCAGGTGTTTGTGATATTGCTCAAAAGAAGACTAGAGAGTTCGTTTTTATGTTTGAATATCTGAGTTGTTTTAGAAACAAGAAAAAAAAAAAAAAATTGTGCCCTGCAGGTGTTTTTGATAGTGCTCGAAAGAAGACTTGAGAATTCTTTTTTATATTTATCTGAGTTGTTTAGAAACAAGAAAAATAAAAAAAATTGTGCCCTGCAGGTGTTTGTGAAATTGCTGCAAAGAAGACTTGAGAGTTCGTTTTTACGGCTTATCTAGAACACCTTGATTGAACTAAGGGGGGTCCATTTTGATGTCTTTAAGGATAAAAGCAGTTGTAGATAAGTTTGTGCAGGAGCTGAAGGAAGCTCTGGATGCAGACATACAGGACAGGATTATGAAGGAAAGGGAGATGCAGAGTTACATTGAGGAGCGTGAACGTGAGGTTGCCGAGCGTGAAGCTGCCTGGAAGGCCGAACTCTCACGTCGTGAGGTACTCGATTCATGAAAAACTTTATTTTCTGGATAAAACCAGAAGATTACAAGAACATTTAAATACACAACTTGCTAAAGATTCCAATTTATAGTGATAATGCTTTCAAGTGTTAGATTGGTTATTGAAATTACATTAGTTACCGTGTCTAGTATTTCAGTCTTTAGGTATCATACACTGAATATCTTTTGGCTGTGATCTCAAGTTTATATATATTTTCTGGGGGTGCAATTATGACAGATGCTTACATACAATTGATTTTTAAGCGAATAATCGTCGTTATATATATTTGTGCAAGCTTTAAAAGTAATAGTTGTCAATGCCGAAGACATACATTTCAGTTGGGACTTGTATATGGGTTAATAGGTACATAATATGGCTTTTTTATGAGTGTTAGTATTAGTGGATTATCAGCGTTGCAGCTTTACAACGAACATGGAAATATCATCTTTCCTTACAAGCCTATGTCACGCTTTCTTATAATGACTGATGAGCTTTCTCCTATATCTACTGAGGCTCAAAACAGTGGTTGGGGATTAAAGAAACGAATCAGAAAAACTGTGAACGGACTGAACAAAATACTTGCCGACAATGGAGAATTTATTGATCTTTAGCTTTATAGAAGTCAATATCCATCCATGTACAAATGTCAGCTTAGATATAAGATTTGGAGCAGTTCATAATGTAATAGAAGTTGTTTCTGTAGTTCTACTTTTTTCTGTACTGTCATCTGCTTCTTTTGCCTTCTGCAAGATCCATAACCATATTTCTATGCTGTATCTCCTGAAAATCAATTACATATCCCGAAAGAAAGGACTTTGTCCGAATCATTATTTGTGTCTGAATCATCTCATTTTTTACATATTACTGCATTTTCTTTCTCTCTCTTAAATGGGGTTTGTTCATATGCAGGCAGAGATTGCTAGGCAAGAAGCAAGATTAAAGATGGAAAGAGAAAACCTCGAGAAAGAAAAAAGTGTGCTGATGGGAACCGCATCAAATCAAGACAATCAAGACGGAGCTCTTGAAATAACTGTTAGCGGTGAGAAATACCGTTGCCTCAGGTTTGCAAAGGCGAAGAAATGATTAGTGAAACCACTACTTTCATATAACTTACTCTAGTCATGGTTAATTATTCAATTGTTTTATACCCCTACTCTCCTATATCTACATGTCTAGAAAGGATTTATTTGATGATTAAATTATCCTCTTATTTGGTGTTGAGGACTGTAAATATCAGTTGCACTTTGCAATTCTAAATCAAGATTATGGCTTATTATTGTTCATTGAAAGGAGTGGCAGTTTTCTTTTTCTTCTTTTTTTGTGTTTGTTCCTTTTCTTTTTGGAGAAATTGTATGTGGGTTGGGTGGTGGGGGTGGATCAATGTAGATTAGGGGTGGAGTGGGGTTCGGCTACACGACTGGGTTTCTTGGAGATCCTTGGATAGTCGGGTTTTACTCGAAGGTTGGGTTTTTTGGGTATCTGCCAGGTTGGGTTTTGGTACCCGTCGGATTTTTCGGGTATCCGAATATAAGAGTTGATTCATTTATTTATGACTTTTTTAAAGAACATAAGCATGTCTGCTAGTGCAAACTGCACTATTATCATTACCACACAACACTAGATTTGTTTTCTCTAAAATATTTAAAAGCTTGTCTATTATGTTTATTTGGTAAAACCCGAGTGGTTGACTCTGTGGATAATTTATATTGGATACCTGACTAGGTGGGTACCCGATCCGATAACCCGAAACCCGCAAAAAACGAACCCTAACCGATTGCAGATATTAGTTCTTGATATATGAATGAATTCCTGGAAATCTTTACACTATACATAGTGGTGAAAGTTTATAATGGTATTGTTATTCAAGTCTAAAGGCTGGTGTTGCTATGGACCAACCTAAGGTTAGCTTCAACTAGAGGCACTTAAGACCTTATGGATCCTCATTGCCCCAACAATATAATGTGTTACATCGAGGCAGTAAAATCGACTCGATCGATGATTTAGGTGGATTGGATATAATTTATGACCAAAGTATCATCGTACCTAACAATCCAACTTAGTGGGTAAATAGTCTAACCGCATCGTGGGATAACCTGATAATCTTAGTGTGCTTAGGGGGATGGACTAAGTCTATCAATTTTTTGCCTAATGAAATTTTACACTTCCTGACATACGGTGTTGGGCAAGTTGTGATGGGCCGAGTGGCTCAAATTTGTTAGGGTTATACTGTAAAGCATGTTTTTAAGTGTTGATTTGTCTATAAACTGGTTCTTGCACTTTTTTAAATGAGAATAAATTATCACTCTTTGCTTTAAATATCATAAATGTTATATATATTTATTGCATATTGTTTGAATACCTTACATTGTAGACAATGTGATGTGTAGTAGATCATAGAATATCACATTGTCAGGTCCTTGTAATAAGTATAATGATTCACAACTTAGATTCGTGTGTAGTAGATCATAGAAGATCACATTGTCAGTTCCTTGTGATAAGTATAATGATTCAAGTTAGATGGAATTGAACAATCCATTGATAGAAGTGTGTAAGGCTCAGATTGGTTTGTGTTGACCAAGAGATTACACTAGTGCATTTGTTGCACAGAATTGGACCAACAACGAGCTAGTTTTTCTAGACTGACTTGATAGAAAAATTAGATCTCAGTGGTTATTGTTTTCTTAATTTTTGTCACTTAATTGTGATTGTATATAATTAATTAAGGTTGCTTTGATTAATTTTGGGTAAAGAGTCATTGTGAATCAATGTTCTATACTTTGGGCAATATTACTAATTATATGATAGATTCTAAATTAATTGATGTAATTTTAGTAGCCCAAAGAAAAAACTGTTATGGTAGAAAATTGGAGAGAGACATAAAAATCACAAGGTTTATAATAATTGGAGTTTAGACCGAGGTGTGAAATTTTATTGAGAAATAATAAAATGGCAAACGAAAAAATTAGTGCACATGAATAGTTGCAATTCTTTTAAATATTTAAGATCTAACATTAAACAAATTATTAAATCGATAAAAATATTATATATATATATATATATATATATATATATATATATATATATTTTAAGCATATGTAATAACTTGATAGATGAATGTACTATGTTATATAAATTATAGGGTACAATAAAGAATAAAATGAACGATAAAGAAATAATGAACTAAGTTGTACTATGAATGATTCAATTATACTATGTGAATAAGTATCACATAATTAAATTAAAACATGCTGAAAAATAAAGAAAAGTGAAATGTGAATGTTAATATTAACTTGACAATAGATTAGAAAATTAATTACGTCGAATAAACTACGGTATAGTTTAAATAAAAAATGAAATGAGAAAAATAGAATCGGAATGTGTGGTTTAATCATGTATATATAAGACTTTTAAATGGATGTGCAATGTTTGAAAAAATTAGGAGTTTTCACTATAACTAAATAAGGAATTAAAGACATTACAAATTATGTAAAACATTTATTATATTTTATATAGATTGTAGCATGTGTCTTGATTGAAGATTGTGAGATACTATGGACATAGTCAATCTTCCATAAAAAATATTATTTATTTTGTAATTATACTATAGTATGATTTTTATTGTAAGTCACACATAATTTTTAAATTTTGACGTTGCATTGAGAAAATAATTAAGGAAAATTGAAATAAGCAATCTTAAATCAATAAGTACATTATATTAAAGAGGGTTATACTTAATAATTAAAAAAAAAAATTAGAAAATAGCTTTCATGACAAAAGTTGGATGTTGGACCTTGATACTAAGTTGTTGGAAGTTTTTCTTCACATTAAAATATGTAAAGAATTTCATGTGCAAATGTATATTGAAATCGAAATTATTTATTAGAGAATTATAGAAAACTACGTTAGACCTAATATTTTGTGTGTATATAAACAAATAATTGACTTATTAATGTCAGTTGATGATATAATTAATGAGACAATTAAAAATGTGTTTTTCTTCAAATGTCAATGATTTGGTGCAAAACATAAAAGTATATGCCTCATTATTCCGTATATAGTTTTTCAATCATCGTATAACTTTATTCAAGATATATTAATGATGATCGAGTCTGTGTATAATAAGAAGTAAACAATAGTTTGAATAAATCAAACTTTATGTGTATAATAGAAAATTTTATAAGACTAAATATTTCTACAATATATCATGGTATGTCGTTTTTTACGAATCTTTTAACATTAATTATTATAACTTATTTAATTGAGACTAACGTTATTTAACTTTTCTATTTCTCTTTTGTGATTCTTTTAGTTCTTAGTTGATTCAAAATTATGTTTGTTCAATGGATTAATTTTTATTACATTGATCTATGAAATTATGTATATATATTACAGTGATCACAATGTACAATTATTTTATGTTCAAATTAATTTTTTTTATTAAATAATAATAAAAAATTATAACCACGTGCAACGCACGTGCGTAGTGCTAGTACAAAAAAATCTTGTCTTGGTGAAACAAGTTGATTATGTTCCCTTGATGGGCTCAGAATGTTTATCATATCAAACTTGTACAATTGATTAACTTCCAAAATGATAATAATGTTGAGTTGTTTGTTCTCAAGGAATAAAAGATAGGGTTAGTTACAGTAATCCCACCAAACTATCAACGTTTTTGCACATAAATCTTTAAACTTTTTTTTTTGATATCAATGTATACAAACTATCTGAGTTTGACAGATAAACCATCAAACTTATTTGTCCTAGATTTTTGCACTTGGTAAAGGAATATGTGGAACCTAGGTTTCCTCTTTCCCGAGAGCAGTTTCCCAGGAAGCGATCAATCATTCCGTATTTGTATTGTGGCCATTTGTCCTCCATGGATTTAGGGCACCGATGATAATCGTCCTTTACTCTTCCCCCTCCTCATCCTTTACTTTTCGCAAGAGCTTTTATTTTCATGTGGTTTTAAATTTTAGGAGGAAAGAGAAAAGGCGGTGTTCGTAAATGTTAAGTGTTTTTCAACTTATACTTAGGAAACGTTATTTTTGGAGATTTGAAAAAATAATTTCAGCTTTAATAAAAGTGATCTTATGTCAAAAGTTAAAAGTACAAATAGTTTTATATTTCATTTTTTTTTGTATTTTGGTAAATAAAAAAAAGTATTTTCTCCCACTCATAAGCTAAAAGTTGTTTAAGTATCAAATACTCTAGTTTTTATATTTGATCAAAATCACTTTTATTCGCAAACATTACCTCCTTTATTTTTATAATAGTAATGACATCAATAAGAAAAACTGCATTTTAACTTATTTATTTAAAATGTCCATGAATTTGTCGTTGAAAGAATAAACTTCAAGATTTTTTTTTTGTGTAAAATTAGAACGTTATATGATATCCGCTTCATTAACACAAAATGTTAATAAACTTGGTGTTTGTTAATGTTTGCGAACATTAACAAACACCAGGCTTGGTTCGAGCTCAATTCGCTTAAAATTTAGTAAATATCATTTGAACAATCCAAAGCTCGGCTTAACTCATTAACAACGTTATGTATATATGTGAAATTTGTTAAAACTAATAATAATTTGACGTCCAATCATAATATCAATTTTTAAGTGAACAGTTGCAATACTAATTAATATCAATATCAATAGTAAAAATGTTAAAAAAAATATAAAAATGTCAAGTTATTCGAGCTCGATTGGTATTGAACTCAATTAAATATCATTCGAACTCAATTTGATTCATAATCACACAAGCTCAAACATAATATTAAAATCTTAATAATATTTTAAACAAATTTAAACAATAATAAATGAGACTCTACATCAGTGGTGACAATTGAAATTCAAATAAAATTAAAATTAAAAGCATTGAAGTAACATCCAATGTTTGAAACAAATAATGTCATAAGATTTGACCCAAAAAACATGTCTGGCAATCCGTAATACGATCCGACGGATTTAGCAGATCCGATCCCATCCAACTCGATCCAAAATTACTGAGAGAAACTCAAATTCAATCCGGCACGTATCGGTTAATTCAATTTTGAACCAAAGTGATCCAAAATCGATAATTTTATCTTATTAATAACTACATGTTTTAAATACTTTTAACTTGAATCAATTCGAAATTGAACATAAAGTGACCGGATAATCCGAATTGCCACCTTATCATCGGTGGGTTGAAAGAGGTTGACTGGACAAGTATGAATGTAAGAGAGCTAATGCCTCTTTAGGCTTGTTAAGTGGGACCAGGTGACCTGCCCCTCTGACCGTAACAAAAGTCAATCCTTCATATTCTACTATCCTCCCTGCTACCTGCAAATCACAAACTATAAGGCATGAATACAAAAATCGACCTCGACTAAAGGTAGCAAAATAAATTCGATCCATTTAACAATTTATATAAGTTAGGTTGTAAGAATTTAAGCTTCCAGTACCATCGGATCCTATCCCGACAGTTCCAACAGGCTACGAAATGGCCCAACAAATAATTTGTAAGTTTAAGAGATGAGCTGGACTTAGCAAAAATTCGTTTTGCCCAAGAGAATTTTGGGACCTGACTTATTACATTGAATTGAATTCTTTTTTTCTTTTATTATTTTTGTATATATTTCTTTTCATATAAAGATATACTCATAATGTTATGTTAAATTACATATTTTGATATTGCAGTAGTTTAAAAATATAAAGGTAGGATATAATCAACACAATACAAATAAAAAATAAAACAAATTAAAACTAGGTGGCTGCTTATGGGTGTTTGCAATTTGTGTTTTTCAACTTATAGCTTATTAGGAAAAGTTGTTTCGGAATATTTGGAAAAATAATTTCAGCTTTAACAAAAATGATTTTTGGTCAAAAGCTAAAAAAAGAAAATATTTATTTTTTCCAAATTTTTTATATTTTTGTAAATAAATAGAAGTTTTTTCTCTCTCTCATAAGTTAATTAAAGTTGCTTAATTATTAAATACTCCAGCTTTGATATTTGACCAAAATTACTTTTATTCTAAAAATTACCTACTTTTGATTTAAGCTATTTTACCACAATATTTGCTTTTAATAACTTCTTCAAAAGTTAAGCAAAGGAAAACACCCCCTTAGTCGACGTCTAGATATTCCTAACTCCATCCTTGATAAAATCGTACCAAAATTAAATACACGCTTCAAATAAAAGCCCGTAAAGGACATCATCACGCTAACCTGATGATCGTAGAACCAAGAAGCCCACTGCTTCTTGACACGTAGTTGAAGAGCTTCGATGCAATATCTAGAACCTATAACGGGCACTCTACCATCTGCATCTCCACTGTTAGAAATATTATAACAACACTATTACTACTTTTCACATTTTATTTAAATCTTACAATATCATAATTTATCGGATAAATAGTTTTTTTAATCCATTAAGTTCACTATTTTTGGTTTAAGAACATTATCTTTGGTTATTTCGATTCGGTCCTTTAACTTTTGAAATTCAACAAATTGGTCCTATCACCGCCTATAGCAGGTAATGTCAACTGTCAAGTTTACTGAACTTCGAAAGTTAAAGACTAATTTATTGAATTTTGAAAGTTAAAGGACCAAAATCGAAATGACAAAAGATAATATCGCTAATTAAAAAATGGTGAAACTTAATAGGTAAAAAGCTATTTACCAAAATATATATGTGTGTGTGTCTACAATTGGTTCACCTGTAAATCCAAATCTTAAGTCCAGCTTTGATGAGTTTTTGGTATATTGGCAAGACAGAGAAGACTTTGTATTTGTACGTCCTAAACAACGAATCACTGCAACGAAAATTAACACAAACAAATAACATTATAGCTAGGGTTGAAAATCGAATGAAATTATTCAATATTTAATTCTAAATCGTACATTAAAAACTCTTTTAAATTGTGTTCGATTAAGAATAGCTAACAAATTTGAATATACTTTTACGTTTGAAAAAATCTAAAGCTCAACTCGAGCTCCAATTCGATAAGTACAAAATATGTAAAAATGTCAAACTACGAGCTTGGCTCGTGTTCAGCTCGATGAAAGTTCGTTGAAACTCGATTCTATCAATAATCAAACAGACTTTAAACATTTTTATTTAAGAACATTATTTTTTTGTCATTTTGATTTTGTTACTTAAACTTTCGAAATTTGATAAATTGATCCTTTAACTTTTGAAATTTGGTAAATTCAACAAATTGAACATTACCTGCCGAAGGCGGTAACATGACTAATTTATTGAATTTCGTAAGTTAAAGAACCAACTTTTTAAATTTCGAAAGTTACGGGACTAAAATCGAAATGATAAAAAATGATGTTCTTAAATAAAAACCGTGAAATTTATGGACTAAAAGAACTATTTGTGTTAATATATTTAACAAAAGCTCGACATTATTTCAAACAAACTTGAATAATAACACGTTTAGCTCGATTTAGTTTGACTCATTTACGGCCATAATTATTAGACTGCAAATGAATGAAATCCAAACAAGAGAAAATAACATAAGTAAACTACTTACTTGCAAACTTTCCATTTTACATTCTCATTAAGCCCTCCAGGGCTTATATGTAATGCAACTTGTACGTCTTTCCTGTTGAAATATGCTTCTGCATACGGAGAGTAGCACGGGTCGTATCCTCCGGGGACTAATTTCATATTTTTAGGCTCGTATTTTTGTGCCTAAAAGTAACATAATACGCGAAAAGTACTGTATTAATTCCATTTAAAGATAAAAATAAGATATATGTAGAAAATCGGTAATTTAATTTTATAGAACGATGAATATAACAACATCAATATCAGTATTGGTAAAACAATGAAAAATATCGAAAGTTTACCAAATAAATCTTATTTTAATTATCTAGAAAATACTGTAATATGACTATTATCTAGTCTTGCAATTAGAATTCAAAATTACAAGTCAGAGATCTTGCAAAGAACATTTCTTACTTCTATAGCCAAATATATCACTAATTTATTTTATTTTTTAGCTAATGAAATAATAACATTCAAAATTACCCAATTTTTTTTATATTTTTTATATATACCGATATTTCTTCTAATTCTCAAATATAATATTCTTTTTTCTTTTTTTTATCCATATTCCTTGATATTCAATAATAGTTTCTCGATATCTCCCGATATTATCTCGATATTTCAACGATATTTGGCCAATTTAACATGTAACCCTACCATTTTAACTACGGTTAAAAATAATTTCCGCCTCATAATCTCCTGCTCGTTCAATTTTCGTCCTAAAATTTGTTACTTTTTCAGGTCCATCCCATAATTAAAGAAATATTCAATTACTCGCATTTTGGACCAATTTCCACCGCCGATGAACAAATCGCCCAAAAAAACACTGTGTGAATGTCACGTAAGACTAACTTCAGACCAATTTTAATTGGACTAGTCACTTGTACACCAGTTGCACGGATCTTAAATTTGTGCAATCCGATTCATAAGCAAAAATGTATTAGTGCTTATGCATAAAGATATTACATGTTTTGGGTGAAGATATATTGGTGAAAATCTATTATGTTTGCTTGTCAAAACAAATTAATAATACATTTAAGTATAAATATGATACCCAACTCTATTGCACTGTGCACCTGATGTACAAAAGACTTTGCCTTTTAATTAACATGGCACCAATGCTAACATCTTTATTTTACACAAAAAATCATTTCAACTAGATTAGTTAGTTAAAGAAAATATAAGATTGTTGCGACCCACGTACCTTAGTATTCGAGAAACCGTTTCGACCACCAACCGACGTGGTACCGTTGAGAAGGCAGGAAGGGGCATAGATATTGTAAATATCAATCTCATTATACTGATCAAAGACAGCACTCATTGCATTATTACATCCATTAGACCAATTTTCAAGCTTGAAATCACATTTTTCTTTAGCGACGTCGTATTGTTGGTCCGATATAACCGCGTGGCTCCACGCGTACTCTAGTAATCCTTTGTAGTCGAAGTAGTCGTTTGTCTCCGGGTTTCCTACCTAAAATGGAAACTTGTTAGAAAGGCTGCGATTCGGATTGCCCGACCTGATCCAAAAGTGTCGGATCAGTGCAATATGTTGGGCCCGATGATACTTCGAATCTACATTTTATGGTCTAACCATCTAAAATGTTAGGCTGACCTCGCCAATTTTATCAGCTCTACGGAGGTGAAATTTTGTTAAAGCCATCTAGGAATATGAACAAACAATCTCGACTCAATAAAAAAGTGCAGTCAAGATGCGACTCATTAAAATAAATAAAGTGAACTCTAGAAAGTAAATTTTTTAGTACACTCTTGACTCTTGAACTAGTTCGTAAAAATTGAACTAATATAGGGACACTTAATTTACAATTTTTGTAATTATACTCATCATAAATATAGATTAAAAAAATTATTTATTCATATTTTATTTTTAATTTTAGCAAGTATATTATTTTTAAGAATTTCTAATTTATTTTTAATGATTAGTAACATATTTATAATCTAAAATTGTTGAATTTGTTTGAGCTCAATTAGGCTGGAGTAACCTCGTGAGTCATTAATATATTTGATAAATTAAACTTGAGTTTTGCTCGATAATTAACGAACTAAACCCAAACTCTTAGATATTTGATTTTAAATTCAACTACATCCCTAGGCTCAACCCCCAAAATTCATTAAATTGTGAATCTAATGATACTTTGAACTACAATTTCTACAACATATTTCACTTTAAATGTCAGGTAATCCGACTATTGGTCCGGGCTGATTTTACCACTACTGAAAAGATTGTAAGTTGTAGAAATTGATATGAATTTTACTATTAGGACAATGAGAGGAGACATACTATGAAACCTTTGAGATTGATGTAAGGGTACTTCTGTCTATTCGTGTTTCTGTCATACACAAGTTCAGCTAGTTGGGGGACATAATGACCTACAAAAAATGAAGAATTCTTGCTTGTATGAACATATATAAAAATCTAAATAAAACATAATAAATAAAGACTATTTGAAGATGTTCTAAAATAATTTTTAGTCCGCTAAGTGTCATCGTTTTTTATTTAAGGACGTTTTCTTGGTCATTTTCATTTTGGTTCGTAACTTTACAAAATTTGTCGAATTTGCCACAACAGGGAAAGTAATCAAAGATGTTGACGTGGACGGTATTTTTTCGTTTATTGATTAAGACGTTGCTTTTATTTCCTTCATACTTTGTAAATGCTGATGTAGAAACTTAAGAAATGCAGGTTCTAGGGAGCATGCATACAAGATCCGAAGGAAATTAAAGCCACGTGTATACATAGAGATCGAAAAATATTGTTCATGTTGCTTTACCTGTTGTAGGTAGTGATCGGACAAAGTTATCTAATTTTGAAATCACAATCGAAATGATCAAAAATAACGTTCTTAAATAAAAAAAAAAATTGAAATTTATTGGACTAAAATTATTTAACCTAATTAATAATTAACCTGCATAACTCTCCCCTGAAATGAAGAATTCATGATCCTTAAATTGTGGGAATCTTTCCAGCCATTTTATTACAAAGTTGTAAGCATCCTCAGCTGTGGGCAAGACCAAGAAGTTAGAGAGAGTAAGAGATTTGATGTCATTTGTAGGGTTGTTCGGTACGATATATTGTACTGAATCATCCACTTCGATACATAAAAAGTCATATTGTTATTGTACAAAAAATTTCAGTATACCGAATACAATATCGGTAAATACTCATGCTGAAATTTTGTATACTGAACTACAAAAATTTCAGTATAAGGATATATACCGAATATGAAACTAACAAAATACCAAAAAAAATAAATTTTCATGTCGTTATCGTACCGAAAATTTGATATATCGAAATTTTTGTGATTTTATTTAATAATTTTAAAGTATGATAAGTGCAGTATTTCGATATTTTGTACGGAGAACTCCACTTACCTACAAAGCTATCATCAATATGAGCAAAGTCAGAAGATGTATTGGTGTATGAGAATCCAACACCAATTGGAGATTCCAAAAACAGCAAATTTGCTTCTGCAGGACAAATTATTGAATATCATTACTAACTTCATCTTACTCAGAGGTCGCAAAATCGATCAACAGGCCTGATCTGATAGGTCACAGAACCAACCTGATATTTTTAGTGTATTTTAAGGAAATGAATTAGTTCGACCACACTAATTTTTGGCCCGATATCATATGCTGGGCCAGGCCGCTACGTTTTGCCACTAGAGGTGGCCTAACCCATCGGTCTTTTATAGTCCAAAAATTAGTGAGCTTGGTCTAACCCATATCGTACAATATACTAATTCTTTTTGGTTGGACTGCAGTCCATCGGGTTGAGTTTGTTGGATTCAATAGTACTTCTGGTCAAGATTTATATGGCCTAACTCGTTTGTAAGGTCGACCAGTATTAGGCTGGCCCATTGGGCCGGGCCCATAACAAAGAAAAGAAGATGCATGAAAAAACAATGGACCTTTATTCCAGGAATGTTGATTAAATTCAAGAGAGCCCATTTTGGTAACTCTAAGTGGGCCCAACTCCACAGCTGCTCCATATCCAATTGATGAACAACCAGGCCCTTCATACAAAACCACTTTAGTTAAATATAAATATGGAAATAAATAAACTTTTATATATGTATGTGATGCAGCGAGTTAAAAGTCAAACCAAGCTACTCGAGACGAGATTGTTATATAAAAGTTCGTTTGAATTGTGTTTGATTAGAACTATCAAATAAGTTTGAACGTATTTTTACGTTTCATAAGATCGAAAGCTCGACATAAACTGGAGCTTGAAAATTAAAAATGGTTAAAACAAGTATGAAAATGTCAATTAACGGCTAAAGATCGACTCATACTCAGCTCAATCCAATTAATAATCAAACAAACTCAAACATAAAATTAGAAGCCACAGAAAAATTTCAAATACGCTTGCACAATAATATATTCAACTCGACTCGATTCACTTACAACCCTAAATACAATGACCGTATAAATACACAAGAATGCGAGATCCCATGATACTACGTATACCAAAAGATGCAAGAAATGGGAAAATCCAATTCTATTCCAAAAAAAACATATCATCCTCGTCTTTATGAGTGTGAAAAAGTTCTTCCATGCACACCTTACAGGCATTGTCTGTATTCCACTGAATATATTATACATGGACAAAAAAATAGACAAAACTTTTCCGTTCACGTGTTGCGAAACCAATGAAATACAGACAATACCGATAAGCATATAAAAATATTTCTGCAGAGTGTGTGTGGTACCTTATGTGCAAGATCCGTTGATACTACGTATACTAAAATAATGAACCCGAACCCGAACCCAATTTATCTCATCAAATTAAAAAAAAAAAAATCAAAACATATCCTAACATATAATCCCAGTCTCCATGATACCTCCATTGAGCCAAAGGAGAAGAGGTTTGTTAGTGGGCCGAGATTGGGCCTGAAAGAACCAGTAGAAAAGGGCCCGCCCATGGGCTTCGTTGACTGTGATGCGGCCCGAGAAGTGGGTTACATTTGGGCTTTTGGGTTGGCCCGGTAGATTAATTACTCTATCAGGATTTGCTGCATTGAATGCTGCAAGAAAAATAAAGATGAGTATGAAGATGTTATTGGGCAGTAGAGTTTGTGTTTCCATGCTTTTAGGAGAGAGAATGAGAGAGAAGAGAGGAGAGAGAGAGTGAAGATAACATGTGACCAATTTATTGACCAATCATACATATGGAAATTCCCAAAGTGATACCATTTGTTGAGTTGGCAATTCCGACGGTCAATTTGATCAGAGACTAACATCATATATCGGATCGGCTTAATATTGTATCACTTCAAAAATTATCATGCCTGGCCCAACTTATACTTCTTAGATATACTAAAATTTTTGGGTCAGTTTCGTGGTGCACCGAGTTTCTACTCTATTAGGCTGACTTTATTAGGCTCGATGATATTTCAGGCCTATATTATTATAGTTCAACTCATCCAAAATATTGGATGAAATGAATCGAATCATGAAATCGGGCCGATTTTGCTAGATCTAAACATTTGCCGTCCATTGTCAACTGCAAAGAGAGAGGGGGAGATAGACTGTTAGGAAGGAAAGTGAAAAGAAAATGTGACGAATTTATTGACCAATCATGCATATGGAAATTTCCAAAACAAATTGAATTTTAAAAAATCATTGCTATGAAAGTTCTCGAGACATAATTATTTTTTTAGAAGGAAAAACATAGAGTTCAAGACATAATTTTTACTATGAGGAAATACTCTCGCAGGTCGTGTCAGACCTTGTCAACCCACTTTTTTACTTACTTAACTTTTTTCCTGATGAAATGCCCTCACAATCCAAATCTCGTGTACCATATATTGCTGTATCTCGTGTAACACTCATGTACAAATAAATCTCGTGTAAGTTGTAATCTCGTGTAACCTCGTGTAATCTCGTGTAACACGTTCGTGTAATCTCGTGTAAAACTCATGTACAAAAAAATCTCGTGTAAGTTGTAATCTCGTGTAATCTCGTGTAACCTCGTGTAATCTCGTGTAATACGTTCGTGTAATCTCGTGTAACACTCATGTACAAAAAAATCTCGTGTAAGTTGTAATTTCGTGTAATCTCGTGTAACCTCGTGTAATCTCGTGTAATACGTTCGTGTAATCTCGTGTAACACTCATGTACAAAAAAATCTCGTGTAAGTTGTAATCTCGTGTAATCTCGTGTAACACGTTCGTGTAATCTCGTGTAACACTCATGTACAAAAAAATCTCGTGTAAGTTGTAATCTCGTGTAATCTCGTGTAACCTCGTGTAATCTCGTGTAACACGTTCGTGTAATCTTGTGTAAACTCATGTACAAAAAAATCTCGTGTAAGTTGTAATCTCGTGTAACCTCGTGTAAGACTCATGTACAGAAAAATCTCGTGTAAGTTGTAATCTCGTGTAATCTCGTGTAAGACTCATGTACAGAAAAATCTCGTGTAAGTTGTAATCTCGTGTAATCTCGTGTAACTCATAGAAATCTCGTGTAAGCTGTAATCTCGTGTAAGTCAGGGGTGAGTAATCTCGTGAAAGGGTATATTGTAAGTAAAAAAGTGAGATAAGTAAAAAAGTGGGTTGACAAGGTCTGACAAGGGTACAGTAACTTTTCTCCCTTTTTACTATTCCTGCACTATTGCTCATATCATAAATAAGTCTTGGAAACTGAAAAGTTTGTTAATAAAATAGGGAAAATACTACGTTTGAAAAGATAATATAATAAATTTAAATTTAAATTTAAATTTAAACAAAAATATAGAAGTCATTAATTTCATGCCGCTTCGAGATAAAATTTGATTAATCGAATTATATCGAATTGGTTTCGAGTTTCTTTCAATATATTTAAGATTATGTCAAATTAGTTGGATCTGTTGGATGGTGTAGATTCGACGGGTCGGGCCCCTAAAATTCTAGCAAGCAAAAAATTATGGAGCCCACCCTATCATCCATTAATATACTATAATTTTCGGGCCAAATCGTTGAGCTTTTAACTCATTATATCGGACTGTTGGATTCGATAATATTTCAAACTTATATTTTTATGATCAAGTCTATCTACAGTATCTAACTATCAAGTCGAACCGATTTTACGAGCTATAGAAATTAGTAAATTACCACCCTATTCCTACTGCTGTTTGGAAGTCAAACAAGTGCATGCAATATTTTACACTTGGGTAGTAGATAAGATTTGCACAATAATTTGGGGGCAAACCCACGCTTGTGACTGGTCAGAGATCTACTTGTCTTATTACATAAACAAAGTCAATTTGGATATTCTGTTGTTGAATAATCGCCTTTATAGTATGCCAATAAAAACAAGAAATGATCCAAATGATTGTCTGCTGTCATTTCTCATGACTTTTCAACCACCTTTTTCTTTTTCACCCTTTTTTCTTTATGGTCACCCCACCCACCGGGGAGAGATAGTAAAATCGACTGACTCGAGATAAATTAGTTTACTATCTCGATATTTTTGTTGAACTAAATTATAAAAATGTAAATTTAAAACACAGCTGGACCCAATAAGTTCAACCTAAAAAGCCAGATGCATGACGGAGCACGGATATACCCGAAACTCTTAGTATATCTAAGATGTATCGACTAAACAGAACTTAATAAAATTGGCCCGATAAAATTTTGAGCCCAACCCAATCCAAATTATAGTATTGACCAATGGACTGGGCCCAACTCTATATACCAGCGTTGTAAAATTAATAGGCGTTAGTAGAGAGAGTGGTAGGCAAAAACCTAGCCACTAGTGAGAATTTAGACAGAGCCAATAATAGTTTAGCACCTAAACAAGAATTAGGAGGAATAGATTGGAATTTTTTACTAGAGAAACTTATATTGGAAATTTAAAATTCATTTCCATATAATCCAAAAATCAATCAACTAAATAATTTGCCCATAATGCAACATGTCTTTGTCTTTTTGTTTGTTGGTCAGTGTCTCCATTCAAAAAAATTTCAAAACGAGATTAGGACGTGGGATATTTAATATTTTAGGAGAAAGTGACTTAATTTTCCTTCAGAGATGTTCTTTCACCATCGGATAAAGCTATCGGTTGCTGTTGATATGACGTTCAATCTAAACTTTTTATAAATTGAGGAATGCGTAGCCGAATTAGTAGATAAAGTTAACAGTTGCTATTAATTTAACGTTGTCGAAACTAATTTCTTTTATAAATTCAGGGACGGAACAAAAGGGATTTGACGGCAGCAACTATCCCTTATATATTCCGACGAAACTATTATTTATATACATATATAGTAGTATAAATGTAATTAAAGGACATACTTCTTCATCCTCATGTTTTAAAAAACTTTAATAAATATTCCAAAAACCTTATTTCACCCCTTAATTATGAAATCCTATCTCCGTCGCTGTATAAATTACAAAACCAATCTTTAGGGATAACATAATAATGATTCATAAAAGGGGTAAATTTATGGGATGAATTTTTCCGTTCTCAATATTTATTGCTCCAACAATACAGTATATGTTACACATCAGACAGTGATATACATTTTTACCAATGCGATGAAATTATAGAACTTTAAAGCTTTAAAAAGTAACACAAGACTATAATTCTGTTTTTAGTACATCGGAATTAATTACATTTTCACAGTAACAACATCGAACCACAAGCTTCCTGAGAACTTTTTGAAACTTTTTCACAAGATAAATTTTGCAACATATAAAATTTTTAAATGCAGTATGAACAGACAATATCGACTTCCTTGTCATCATACAGTTTAGCAAAATCTTTCCAGTCCAGCTGACAATTTAGAAACCTGGCTATAGGAATCTAAACCCGAAATATATTGGGCTCAACTAATCCTATCCGATATAATTGGTCCAACAATTTTAATATGCATTAAAAGATGACTTATGAGATTTAGGATCATCTGACATTTTAGACGGCTAGAGCCCCGGAGAATATTGGACCCAACAAGCCCGATCGGTTGGTCGATGGTCCAACCCATTTTAGTGTATTTTAGAAGATGAGCTCACCAATTTTTGGCTGAATGGAATTTTGGGCCGACCCGGCCTAGGCAGGCATACAATGGCATAAAGTGTCTTTTTACAGTCAAATATTTACAAAAATAGACAAAAGTATGAAGATTACAATTATGGGACAAAATGGCCAGTCATATTTATCTGTCATCCAAATAACCCTTCGCTCCAACATTGCTGCAATTCTGTTATATTAATAAGAAACCAATGAAAAAGGGTAACAAATCTGCATTTATATTAGAGGTTTCAATTCTGGCGGCCTAGCCAAGTCAAGTTGGTTGGGCCGGCCCAAATTCTATAGGGCCAAATATTATTAAGCTCAACCCATCCCGCTTCAACATACTAAGATTGTTGGGCCGGCCTATGATCATCAGGTTGGGCCTAGATTCCCATGGCCCAACCAATCTAAAATGTCGAGCGGACCGGGCCAATTTTGCTAGTTGTAATTATGATGAGATGATAACCAAATCGGAGCAGAAAATGGAATAAAGATGAAATTGAAAGGAGAATTTTTATATAAAACTACCATCAGATGCTCAAACTAAGCTGGCTCCGGAACTAATTCCTCCGAATCTGCGTCGAGTTCGGTTTTCTTTCCGAGGAAGAGAGGGCGGAGCATTAATCGAGAGAAGCGACTTAACGGGTCCTGCAGGCCCTCCATTTTGTAGTGTCCAAATCGCCAGTCTCGTTTAATGTACGGTCGAAACATTGGTTTGTCGAGGCCTCCTGTGGAAGTCGAATTTGAAGAGAAATGCATGTAATAAAGAGCACAACATGATTCCATTATTCAGTAAATCTGGTTTCATTTGGACGAATATGAAATCCACTCGTTTTAAATTACTCAATCCAAATACAACATAACCGACTAAGATTCAACAAGTAAGCCAAAAGAAGTGCATGGACTAAAGTATGTGTAGCGTGAGTAGTGTGTGAAGTGTGCGTATAACTGAATTACTCAGATTCTACCAAAAAGGCCAAAAGAAGTGTATGAATTGTGTGTATAAGTGAAATTACTCGTATTTTACAAGAAAGCCAAAAGAAGTGAGTGTGTGTGTGTGTGTGTGTGTGTGTGTGACTAGTGTGTGAAGTGTGCGTATAACAGATTACTCAGATTCTACAAGAAAGCCAAAAGAAGTGCGTGAAGTGTGTGTATGTTAGAAGTGCATTTAGTGTGTTTGTCAAATGTGCATGTCAAGTGTGTAGTGTGTGTGTATAGTGTGTGTAGTATGTGGACAGGTGTGTATATTAAGTGTGTGTAGTATGTGCACAGGTGTGCATATTAAGTGTGTGTAGTGTCTGCTATGTGTGCCACTACGTGGAAAGTAAGGATGAATTTCGAATGACTAGGATAATAGGAAAATTTTAAGTCCATAAAAAATGAAATAAAGATATAAAATCTATTGATTTTATTTTTTTGTCAAACAAGTCGAGTGGATTAGATTGTGGATTTCAAACGTAAGCTTATTGTTTTCTTATTCATAAATTTGCATTTCAAAAGGAGAGGAAAACAGTGGGACACCGTCTTACCAGCATACATAAGGCCATGTTTGTTCACAGCACGATAAAACGGTCTCGTTTTTCCCTCTTTAGCAGCCATTTGAAGTTCGTTCCACGCTTGTGCTCTATCTAAGCGAGTAATTTCACCGGACTTTGCAACCTGCAATTACAATCTCAGTAACTTCCTTAGCAATGCTCAAAAGGGTAATTCCTTTTGCGAACAGTAGCTCCAATACCTTTGAAAACAAATGGTAAGATGGACGTGGAATTCGTGCAAGATTGTTGGAACGGTCAACTGCTACCAACCCGAACTTAGGACCGTATCCATCAGCCCATTCCCAGTTATCTGATATGGTCCAAAACAGGTAACCAAGAATTGGTACACCCTAATATGCCAGCCTATGTTAGCATTTCAGTTAAAAACTACCATTCTAGTATTTGTTTGGAAAATTGCACATTTTGGCCCCTCAAACTTTTTATTTTCATTTTACCCCTTGTTCTTGTTCCAACTTTTAGGTTGCGTTTGGATGGAGGGATTTGGAAACCAAGGTGACTACAAATGAATTGATTCAAAATTCTATGTATTTGAAAATCCACTCATCTCAAATACCTTGTTTAAATGTTGAATCTAATGACTGGATATGGATTGTCTGAACTTTTTTTTCCATTTTATTTTACAAAAAGGATGATAATGAAAATGTGTAGTGTGTGGGTAAATTGTGTGTAGTGTGTGTTGTGCGTGTTTGTAATGTGTGCATGGCGCATGTATGTGTTAAATGCATATAAAGTGTGTGTGCAGCGTGTGTAGTGTGCGGGTATATATATGTATACATGAGAGGGTGGAAGAGTGAGTGGATTTCAAAATAAACTAGTTGTGGGGGTGATTTAAAATCCATTAGTTTGATTTTTTTTGCCAAACAATTAGAGTCGGTTTGATTTTGGATTTCAAAGTCATCCTCAAATCCCTCCATCCAAATGCAACCATAAGGTTAAAAGTCGAAATAAATAAATAAATAAAGCACATAGTTTAGAAAAAAGAAGAATGGAATTAAGGGGCAAAAATGTGTTTTCCGATTATGTATGTATGTATATAAATATGTAAGAAATTTAAGCTCAAACCTTTGTCATTGCAGCATAAGTAGCAAGCAAATGCTCCAAAATGTATGGCTTTCTGATCAAATCAGTCTCATCAGATACACCATTTTCAGTAATAATGAACGGCACATCTAAATGTTTGTATCGTTCGTGAAAATGGAGAAGCACACGAAACAAGCCATCGGGGTAGACCCCGCGTCCTGATTCACTATATTCGTCGTTTTCTACCAGCTTCAGTCCAGCACCACAAACCACTTCCTGTTAAATAATCGAACATGAATATTTTATCGAAAGAACTTGCTTAGAAGAGCCAAGAAAATTAAACTGTGTGTTACCTGTCCATAGTAATTTATCCCAATGTAGTCCAATTTATCAGAAATACTATCCATAAATGGGAAGACTGTCAAAGAATTAGCCACCGAAACAGCAGCGATGTCAAATAGCCCGTACGGTCGCATAAACGAGACATGGTGTGCTACTCCAACAATTGTAGAGCTCGCACTGAACTCAAAACAAGAATCTGGTAAGCAAAAAAACTCTCTTATACAAATCAAAATGTAATCTTGTTTTATTGAAACGTCTTGCATGAATGAAGATTAGATCATCAAGATTATGACTTCACCAAAGTCTTGATCATATGGCCTAAAAGCCTCAACCAAATACAGTATAGACATTTGTAACGAACCATGGGCTTGAACTTAACACTTGGGCTGGAATCCCACTTAACATAGACATTTACTCACCTCAAAGAACTAATCGGCTTGAGGAATATCCATACTAACGTAGGGAATTAAGACCATCCACAGATTGGAGTGGGATATTCCTATGAGTAACAGATGAAAGGAACCCACATTTCAGGTGTGGGGATATTCCTATGAGCAACGAGTCGTGGGCAATTAAGCCCAAAATTAAGATCCAAGCCCACGGGTGGTTACCACATTTCAATGAATTGGGTTGGGGGTAATCTTGTGTCAATTCATTCATGAAAAAAATATTAATATACCAAAATCTTGATCATATGGGGACATTAAAACAATTGAATTGGATCGGGCGTGGGGTAATCTTGTGTTGTTCAATTCATTCATAAAAAAAGATCAATATAGGATCATAAAATTTACAACAATGCCCAAGAAACAGAAAGGATGAATCATCATTTGACCTATAATTCTCAATCAGTTAAACAGCATAAACAACAAGCAATTGAGTATTTGTGTGTAGGCGGTGGGGTCGGGGTTGGGGGTAATGTAATCTTGTCTTATGATACAGACTAATACCTGGACCAAACAACAGCATTAGGAACACTCCCACGCCCATATATATATACACACACACACACACACACACACACACATATAGAGAGAGAGAACCTGTTCTCGTGGATATAATCAAAGGCCAGTGAGTGCGCTATTGCCATCCAATTCATCGCCTGGTTGAATATCCCAGTCGGCAGAGCAGAAGTGGCAGCCTCAAGCATGTCAGGATTACCACCAGGCCACGTACCAGCACAATAAGTTAGCATACAAAATACATGTGGTTCGTTAAACGTCACCCAATAGTCAACCAGATCCGATACACAGTCGACAACAACTCTGAAAAATATAAGAGATTCATTAATGTTACCAAATTTGATGACAAAATTCAGTTGTAATAACTACCAAGAAAGCTGAACCTGGTAAATTCCATAAAATAATCAACAGTCTTTTCGAGTCTCCACCCTCCATACTCTGCTGCCCATGGTGGCAATGAATGATGGAACAGTGTTACCATTACTTTCATCCCGTATGAATGAACTTTGTTGATGATCCATTTGTACCGCTCCAATGCAGCAAAGTTTGTCTAACGAAAATAGATGAACTCATCAGTCCATTATGTAACGACAACCATATCTACAATATAGACACCAACCAAAAACATTTAATGTCACAAATCAAATTCAAACTTATAATCCTCCATATCGCATATGCCTTCACAGTGCAAGGAGTTACCAAAATAAGGATCTGTTTTTCTTCTCAACAACCATCTAACATACACTCTTCCAATATTTATCTGGTCAACAAAATGCCATATTTAGGGGGTGTTTCAGATGATAGATATTTTTTTACAACTCGAAGTTTGTGATTACTATGAAAAGTAGGGGTGGTAATTTGGGCCGCCGATCCGCCCTTAGCCCGCTGGGACATATTGCCACCGGGCTGGAAAGGGTGAGCCCGCCCCTCCCCATTCACCTAAAATGCACTAAGATTTGTCGGATCGGCCCGCCGGGCACCTAGTGTGGGGCCCACTGAAACTTCGGGCGGTGATTCCTATGGCCAAGCCCGCCTAAAATGTTCGGTGGGCCGGATCAATTTTGCCACCTCTAATGAAAAAACATTCCGCTTAAGAAAAAAGGAGTTACATAATAATATATACTTAATGGAAGCGTGTTTTATTGTTTTGTCCTATGGCAGCAGCACAAATGATAATAAAGAGAGGGTATGTAATAATCAGGTTTTATCAAATTCTTTCTTATCATTTTTGGATAAAAATGTGAAACTAAATTCTTGGTCAAGTGAGCAAAGGTTTCATTTCCTAACACGAGGGATTATCACTTCATGATGTTAGTATGTGAAAAACTCTGCAAAATTTCTCGGTAAACTGTTTGAAATTTCAGATGCAAAATTTCACGGGCTAATTCAATTACTAAAATACATACTTACAGTTGCGGTAGTGCCATCCACTGGCTCCTCAGGCATGATTCTTGTCCAATCTATCCCCATCCGAAAAACTTGTACACCTGTATCCTTAGCCAATTTTAGCTCTGTATCAGGATCAGACCAAAACCTCAATCTCTCCTCCCTGAAAATGTATCAAATTATATTATCTCTCCGATTATAAAATTATATATAACACAGAACATTTTTATCCTTCTCAAGTATTAAGGACAAGGGATTCTAGTGTATACGGATGAGGAACATTATGCCAGGACGCAACAGTGTGATGACATTCTTCGGTCAACTCAGGTTCCTCAACTTCTTCATATTTCTCAAATCCTCGGATTAAAGCCTCCATAGCTATCTTGTGTTGCTTCTTCCGCTTCATACTCTTGTTTGATTCTTTATCCGGAGGCTTAGCCTGCTGCGAACCACCATCTCCAGCAGCTGAAGCCATCACTGCATCAGCCGGCTCGGACCCCTTTTGGGACTCCGGTTGATCGCATGGCTTTTCTTCTGCAAACTGAAGCCACGCATCATTGAGCCTATCTTCGACATGAGCCGGCGCTGTAGCTAGTCCGAAAAAGAACCCTTTCTCCTCTTCTACAGAAAAAACATAACAGAGATAGAGAAAGAGAGAGTAAGGGGACATATGTTGTAGCTAAACTAACTGAGAATTCTGGTATATGATTAACCATAAAAAAAAAAATATTCATAAGTTTTTCCTACCCAAGCATTTACTGAAGGCATCATTGGAATCCCCTATTTCCTCTTAAATTCCAATGGAAAATACGGATTACACAGATTATTGTTTGCAATCCTAACCAAAATCTTGAATCTGTTCCAGCTCGCGTTTGTATGACTGGAAATCGACAAAATACCACTTTCATAGAAATCTCACCAGCAGCACATCACCTGCTTGTAGAAATTACTCACTGAACATACGCTTTTCTTTTCTGAATTTCATGACTCTTAAGTCCTAGTAGGGTGAGTTTTGTTTGAAACATTACCGAGCTTCTAATATTATGTTAGAGTTTGTTTGATTATTAACCAAATCGAACTTTTTCGAGCTTTAGTTGACCCGAACACCAATCGAGTAGTTTGACGTTTGCACTGTTTAACATTTTTTTGAGCCGAGCTCCAGTCGAGCTTTATTTATCATATGAAAAGCATATTCAAGTTTGTTTGATATGTCGAACATTTTGCACTTGTTTAACATTTGCATATTCAAGTTGACCCGAACATCAATCGAGTAGTTTGACATTTGCATACTCAACTTGAAAAGCATATTCAAGTTGACCCGAACACCAATCGAGTGTTTAACTTTGCATATTCAACTTGAAAAGCATATTCAAGTTGACCCGAACACCAATCGAGTAGTTTGACATTTGCACTTGTTTAACATTTTTTTGAGCCGAGCTCCAGTCGAGCTTTATTTATCATATGAAAAGCATATTCAAGTTTGTTTGTTATATCGAACATAGTTCAAACAAGTTTCTAACCAAAGATCGCGAATAGCTTGGTTTGGTTTTAAGCCCCAAGTCCTACACATTTAGCAGCTTTACTGCATTAGCTCAACAACCTTTTTGAAGTTTCACTACTACCATGAAAATCCCTAGTTTAACACCCAAATACACCTTCAGAAATCAATTTTGTGTTATATTATCATTTCATTCACCAAATTTCCTCGATTATCCTCTTTCACCATTAAAAACAACCACAGCTCCACAGTAACAGCTTACATTACACCTACCTCTATCTAATAGCTGATTTTTTCTGATTCTACTGAACAATTTCCAATCAAATTAACCATAAATGCTTCTAGACGTTACGAAAGCTTACCCGAAGTAGGATTAATGTTGAATTGAGCGATAATATCGGCGGACTCATCGATCGGCGATTTAAACGGCGTTAAATTCCTCCGTTTGAAACGCGAGAAGGAGAAGGCATTGGCGGCGACGGTGATGGACAACAAAGCTCCGGCGAGTTTCGTCGCCGTTACGATTAGCGTCGCCAGTGTCATTGTTGTGCATTTTCGAGTAAGGGTGAGTATAATCCGGATGAATATTTGGGGTGACGAGAGTGACACGTGTCAGCAGCTGAAGGAAGTCCTAGAATCTTTGTCTACGGTGTGGCGTGACGTTGAGGGTAAGGAATCACCTATTCCACCTCCTTCCTGATATTTTGAGCTCGTAAAATGTGACCTGTCCAACTTTTTAGATGGGTTGTATCATAAAAATATAAAACTGAAATATTATAGGGTTCAATAAAATTGATCCAATAAGTTAATGGTTAAATGAGTTCCGAATTAATTCAAAAATCTTAGTGTATTTAAGAAGATTAGCACAGATCAAACTTGATAATTTTTTGTCGATATAATTTTCGGTCGGCCCGACATCATATGATGTTGGCTTAATGGACTGGATCCGACCAGACCGCCTTAATTGCCACTTTCCACTCTCGAAAAATAATTCTTTTTAATTTTTTTGTAAACGCTTTGTTTTAAGATTCAAGATTAAGTATCTTGGTCCATAAGTAATGATGGACAGATCTATAAGTTTATGGTTAAGTTTAAATTTATTCTCAAGGTTTTAGGTTTTGCTATCAGACTACAGATTTATTTCGCATTTCATAAATTCACGATTTACGATTCATATTTTATGTTTCATGAGTCAGGATTTATGGTTCATGAAGTTCAAAGATCACGACGTATGATATAACACTTTCTTTTCAACGTTACATACAAACTGCGATACCAAAATTGGAATAAATAATTTGTTCCGAATATTAAAGATGTAGATCGTTTAGGGTAGAGTTCGCGTAATAATCATCGGATTGTCCACAAATATCGGATAACCTGTTTATTATATAAAAAGTAAATAAATAATGTATAAAATACAATAAATCACATATAGTAGAAAATATTATCTTATGTTATTTTCTATGTTAAATATTATAAGCATAATAATATATTAAGTATATTACTAGTTACATAATATATAACATATACAAGTAAGGTATATTGGTATAATCGGGTAGACGGGTAGGATAATCAGGTATGATAAATGTGTAATATGTAACACCTGTATCCTACCCTACTTGATCAGGCAATTACTAACATATCTGGTTTAAACAATATTAATATTTACATGTGGGTAGGACAACCGTGAATAAAATTAACATTCCTTGAATTAGCAATAAGACGTATTTTAATTGTTAACCAAATAACAAAACCATATTTGCTTAAGCATTCAATTAACACCGATGGTAATTTGGGTCGTTTAGTCGGACCTACCTCGTTAGATAAATATTGGGGTTAAAAATTAAACAAATTATTCAATACTAATTATAAATTCTTTATTAAAATATTGTATGAACTATATATTCAATTAAAAATATCAAATTAGTGTGAACATACTTGCATGTTTGATAAAAGAGCATAATTTCTCGAGATCGAGCTTGGTAACTAAAAGATGTTTAAAAAAATATATAAGAATGGCAAACTGCTCGTGTTCAAATTGATTAAAATTCTTTTTGGTTAATTAATAAAATAAGAATTTAACTTAGCCAAGTACCTCGGCTCTACTGGACCAATTGTCCAACTAAATTTAAGTTGGCCCAGTATTTGTCCAATTGAATAATGGGCCAATTGGGCAACTGATTGAACTTGGCCCAATAGTCCAATTATATAATGGGCCTGTTGTGCAACTGAATTGAACTTAGCCCAATAATTTGTCCAAATATATAGTGGGCTTACTGGTAATGCTGCCCGGCAGCCAAGCCGGGGCAGATTTTTTTCTTAAAAATAATTAATTTTTACTTGATAAATGTATTAAAAAATATTAATAATAAATTATTTATGAATGCAGTAACTTATTAAAGTTAAACAATTAATACCAAATACCGGGTGTACAATGTAACCCGTAGAGGAAGTAAAATTGGCTTAGTCCGCACAACGTTTTCTATGAACCGGATCATATGAATCTTAGCTCAAAATATCTTTACACCAACATATCTGATCGAATGAGCCAATTATTTAATATATCCAACAATCTTAGTATATTATAGACGAATGAATTGAGCTGGGCTCATTAGTTTCTAATCCAAATAAAATTTCTAGTGTAGCCCAACCCAACATATGTGTTGGTTTGACGGGCTGGGCCTAGAGGTGGCAATTCAAGTGGCTCAGCCAGACATGCCTAGTCCCTCGAGCCAACATCATATATCGAGCCGGCCCAAAATTCTTTCGGGCTCAATTAAGTACAGTCTATTCCATTAAATATACTAGAGCTTTTAGGTCAGTTCATAGTTCATCGGACTTTTCATCCATCGGATCGAGCCAATTGTGCTTAATAATACTTTGAACCAATATTTTTATGATCCAGCTCATTTATAATGCCAAATAAATTGTACTAATCCATCATATCGAGCCAATTGTACCAGCTCTAACTGGGCATGCAGCCCATACCACCATAAAAGTGTATGAATGAGTGAAAAAAAAAAAAAAAATATTAGGGTAGAGTGATAGGGTCAAACTGAAAGCCATAGAAGTGTATGAATGAGTAATATATATATATATATATATATAAAATTTTATTTTTGTTTTAAAAAAATAGAGTGGTCCATTATAATAGAAGGGAGTGAGATATAATGATTACTTAGGTTCAGAAAATTCTGGAGTTGAAAATAACTGTACATCCAATAAGTGTCAACTGCAATGATACATCATTTTCAGAATAAATTCTTTGATCCAAAATTCCATCAATTGGGCATTTATTATTTCCCTGACTCATCTGACTTACCCCTTTCTAAATTTTATGTTTATCAAATCTCTCTTCAATAAATTCAATGCCCCATTTTGGAACCTTTCATCCCCTCCAATTTTTCACCCAAAAAAATGTTAGTTGCACGCTACACTAGAATTCAATACTTAATTTAGATTAAGTTGGAATTAATCGAGTTTAAATGAAGTTAAACTAGGAGTAGTAGAAAAAATTATAGGTGGCTGAGAACAGTATAATGTGCCTGAAATAGTATAGTCGAAATGTTCTAAAGAATTCTAGATGTTCGTCCGACGACAAACTAGGATCTATGTCCTAATTGAGACTTAAATGGGGTTCATCGAGGTTAGTTAGTAGTCAAAGACCGTCTAGCGCCTAAATAGGGATAGTGAAAGAATAGTAATACACACGATTTCTATTGATTATGAAAATATCTTAATATTCAAAAAAAAAAGAAAGTTACATTTGTTAATACTAGTAGGCTAAATCTGGAACTCTAGTGAATATAATTACTAGATAGTAAATAAAATGAAAAAAATTAAAAGAGAAAAATTGATAGATTAACTACAGCGGATAAAATATATCACAACAAATAAAAGATACATTCAAATAATATTTTTATCTCGATAATTCTTCTAGCCCTAAAGTGTGGTCGAATTGATATAAGCAGAAGCGTGGGAAGAACAATAATATAACGGTTAGTTCAACCAGAAGTGTAGAAGAAGAACAATGATAAATATAGTCAATCTTGAATGAGAAATAAAACTCGTTTTCTATTATCATACAAATCAAACCTCCTGATACAATAACTAATTACTTATTTATACCAGTAAACTAAGCCTATAATACTCCTTGTTATAATTACTACTACATTCGTCCTAATTAAATTTGTTTACTTGTCTTATTGATTCGTCTCAGTTAACTTTGCAACCCCATAAATGGAAACTAATTCCCAAAATCTTCACCCTCAAAATATCAATCCTCAATCTCCACCTTTAGAAAAGTTAAAGGAAAAGCAAAATTTATTTTTTCTTAATATCCGTGTCCGATTAAGATAGGAGGTGCTAATAATAAATAGGTAAGAAATTAAAAGAAATATTACAAATGGATAAACTATAGCAAATGAGACATATTATAACAAATAAATCCACATTCAAATCATATCCCTCTTATTCATTTTGGACAATTTACTTTTGCAGTATTGTATTACTACAATGCAATATTTAGGTTTTTATTTAATGCATACATGAACTTAATTGTAGGAATCTATTATTATGGTTCAAATAATTGCAATATATGTAGTTGAAATGGTTAATTTTTTATCTGCCCAATGGGTAATACCCAAATGAAAATGTTGTATCATGGACAAAATGACACATTTATAACCCTTAGTTGAAAATTGTAGTCACATTTGTAGGTTTATTACATTAAAATTGAATTCAATGTTATTTGAGGACCACACAACATTAATGGTTTAACCCACCAAAAATGGCCTTTTCTTGCAAAACACCTTAACCATCTTGGTAATAATCTCTTCCTACTTTAGATGTATTCAAATTGATCATATATTTACTAGTGGTAGAAATGACAATTCGAGTTGTCCAGTCAGTCAGGTTAATGTTATATGTTGGATCGAGTCGGGTTATAATTTTATCAGGTGAAAAATTAGTAAGTGAATCTCAGTCCATCCCCCAATATTTATACTATATCTTCGGGCCCGAGCTAGCTCTTGGCTTTTGGCAAATCAAGTCGGTCTGTTAAACTCGATGATACTTCGGATCAAGAATTCTATAGCACAGTGGACCATCAGCCCATATAGATTTTGACAGCTTTAACTAGTGGGTCTAGAGCCATTTCTGTATTACATACGGATCCTCACTTCTGCCGGTGGACGAAGCTAACACATGTTAATGAACCACGTAAATTATGTGTTATTACTTATCGTTTTTCGTTATCTTTCTTACATTCGTTATAACATTTTCCTTGCCGACATGGCATGTGACGTAATGATCAATTATGTTATTGTATAAGTTATTTGTTAAGCTCAAGTTATAACCTCGACTGAACCTGTCGGGCTAATGACATATATTGTATCAGGTCGAAATTCCTTCAGGTCTGAAACTCAAAATATTTTGAGCCAAGCCCAGCTCATCTCTAAAATATGATAAGCTTTTTCGGGTCAGCCTGTGTCCCCTTGAGCTATTAACTCATCTATTCGTCTCGATAATATTTCGAATTAAGATTTTTACGACCCAACTTATCTAAAATATAAACGGGTCGGGCATTACCATAATTTGGCCTGCAATGAAGAATGAGACGTAAAGCAAACACCAAATTGAAATGTACAAAAGGGCCAAAAGACAACTCTTATATAATGATAATTAATTGTTTCTTGTACAATAACTTGCCAATATAATATAACATTGCAATCAATTTATTGAACCATTTGCCCTTCCAAAATAGAGATAGGGCTAAAAAGGTCACATTCTATGCCAAAATAACGAATTAACCATTGAGAAATGCAAGCATTTTAAGCAAACGTTATGTTTTTGACAATTACTAAATTGAGGTTTCACATTTATGATGGAGAAAAAAATATACATATATATATGATTGAGACAAGTGACTTTCATAGGTCATTGGCTTGAAAGTTACACTTTCCTACTAGATAAATCAGCAAGTCGAGGTACTGTTCAGTAAAATCGTTTTATAATAGGATGGATAGTCATATTAAAAAAAAATTTAGTCCCTCCGTTTTTAATAACTTTTGTTAAAACAGTATCTCGAAATAATAGTTATTTTTCAAATGTCAATGTCTCGTTTTATTAGTCTGAAGAAATTCATATCTTCGAGAGTAGTCCTTGGATTAGATGTTTATAAGCTAATAAAGTCTGCTGCAGGTCTTCCCTATGCTGCGATCACATAAAAATATAAACTTTGAGAGTCAATAGCTAAATACATGACAATTGAATCAGTGGTCCGCCGGTAAGCTCGTTTTGATCTTGGACGCAGTACATTGATATCCTGCCAATCTCCAACTGAGACTGATCATAGACAAGCAAGGTCGAGCCTTAGTCTTGGCTGGTTTACTTGCACGAATAGCTTTGTTTCATTATGGGATGGAGGAAGTCTTTTTATGAGAAAGTATTTTCTTTCTTAAAAAATATAATTATTCTTGTTAAAAAGTATCTATTTCTAAAAGTTATACTTTAAGATAAAAGCGTTATTTTTTTTATTGAAAACCCATTATTTTTATTTCATGACAAAAAAAAAAGGTCATTATTTTTTTCAATAAAAAGTCTAACTTTTTACCAATCGTCTCATCGTAAAATAAGTTTCATTATATTGGAGTAACATACGTAAATGACTATTTTAAATCCTTAAGACAGGTCAAGTTACTGGGACACCTATCAAAATTTGTGCGCACCGATCCTACTGTACCAATCAAAATCCATAACTCCGTCTAACTTAAATGTTTTTAGTGATTCTTTCGGCGTTGTTTGAAGTTAAAATTATTCCAACTTAAACTAAATTTTAAAAAATTTGATTTTTCAAGCATGGTCGGTATCATTTTGGCATAATGCTTTCTAACACTAGGAAAATTACAAATTTTATTTATTTATTTTTTAATTGAGGTTTTTGCCGGATCCTAAGTATCAAAACTTTTGTTGAGCAAATCCTTGTTGATTGACCCATTAAACAAACATCATATATATATATATATATATATATATTGATATTTATATATGTATATATGCATTTATTGGGGACAAAAATATGTTTATGATAGGTTGCTTTCACATTAAATACGACAAGGTTCAGGACAATTTATGATAAACATTTACATTCCATTTGCCCCCATCTACCAAATTTATTATGTGACTATCTTTAATTTTTAAAACCATATATAAATAAATCAACACGCCAATGGATGTTACCCACTATATAATTTACATTAAAATCATTATCAATACATAAATATTACCTCCATTTTTTACTTTTAATTTTAAGTTAAAATACAAAAAAAAGTAGATGAAATTATCAAATAAGCCATCATCTAATTTAATTTATCCCTCCTCCAATTCGGTTTGAATCATCTGTCCTATTACGATGGCTCACATTAAAACAATAAGAATAATACTACCTCTGTCCCTACTAATCTTGCACACTTTTCGTTTTCGTCCATCCCAAGTAAACTTGCACACCCCTTAAAAAAAAAGTTATAACACAATCTTCACTCTCAAGATCTCCACCTTCAATTCACCTTTGAAAAATCAACAAAATCCCAAAAAATAATTTTTCTTAATACTTGTGCCAACCCTCCCAGTTCAAGATTAGCCGGGACGGATAATAAAATTTTAAGGTTGGACTAAATGTAGTTTTAAGTGTGAAACACAATTGTGACACTGTAATTAGAACAGAAAATCCCGAGTTCCTCGAATTCCTTTTTTTTCTCAATTCTTTGCTTTATTTATATCTATTTTCAATTATTTTATTAGTAGTTCTGAAAGAAATGTAGAGGAAAAAGAAAAAAGAAAAAAACATAAACTACAACTTAAAAACGTAGGTTATGTGTATACATGTGGGTAAATGAGATCTTATATCTCAAATGGTATCTCATCTCGTATTCCAACTATATTAATATGTGCCAGACGTTTGTTTATTGTCACTATGATATCATTTTGCGTAAGTTGCGCTTATTTACATATTTGGAAAAAAAATGAATCACCATTTAGAATAGAAGACCTAATAAGGATATATATATATATATGTATGAAATTACATATTTGAGTAGGTGTTCCATTTATCCTCTATTCAAATTTCATCAATAAATGTTACGCATTAGTTTTGTTGGATTCGCAAAGGCTATTCGAATAAAGACTCAAAACAAAACTAGTAAAGTTTAGAAACCTCACAAACTTAAATTTGGTTCGTATTATAAAGGAAGAAGTACATAGTGTGAGATAAAATGAAATTGATGAGTAAAAGAGTATAATTCATGTTCGACTTTATCAGTTCCGTTTCAAATCATTGTTCAAATATAATAAATTGACAAGTAAAAGAGTACAACTCATGCCTCGAGTTTACCAGTTTCAGTCTCCAGTCATTGTTCAAATTAATATGACTACTAGGGCCTCAATGTCTCTTACATGGGTCACAGAAAGTGCAATAAGAGTCAACCACCATTAATCCGGTCAACAACCCAAAATGAAATGCATGTCCCTACCCATAATATATTAGTCCTTCTAAAAGGAAACCATAATTAATAATGATATTAACCAAATTTATTCATAATGGCTGGCGCTACCGTCAGTGTTCTAAATTACACGCTAGTCGCTAAGCAGGTGATTGACTGGAGTCTAACATTTAATCAAGTTAAGGTGGAGCTAAATGTGGCCTAGAAAGAATTAAGTGGGAGAAGTTGGGAAGAATTATATAAACAACCAAAACAGTCTAACTACGTAGGCCCTAGTTGGAGTTAGACGGAGACTTTTAGAACAAAAATTACAATGCAAAAAAATTTAGTCATACATTTTCAAAGATGATAATTTTTGTTTCTAACAATAAATTTATGTAACGACTTATCGTCACGAAATACTCTTCAAGTCATTTTTAGACTTTTTTTATGTACAATTAGTTGTGGTAAAAGAATACTTGATAACTTGATATCATTTTTGTCATTTCAAATATTATTTTTTAGGATCGGGTTATTGAGATGACTAAGCTAGACATGTTATCTCTAATAATGTAGTTTTGATCAATATTCAAAAAGACGTTAGGCGCTAGTCGGACCAACTAGGGTATACCGTCTAATAAATGCTCAAGCGGGATTTAGGTAGAGAAGAGAATCAGGTAGATAACATAGGCAGTCAATGAACAGTATAGTAGAACATGAGCAAGACATTGTCGTAACTCAACAAGGTCTATTAAAACATAGGTCGTGGCAAATACCATATCTCTCAAATTGAATTTTATTTTAACACAATTAAGTACAATTTTAGAAATTATTTATTACAATATTGTAAAGTTTGACTGTCTTAGGAAAGTGTGACATTATAAAATAGTTGGCCATGGGATGCCATTTCCCACACCCTTAATTCCCTCACAAACCCTAAATTTTATAATCACTAGAAACAAGTGAATCATTAATTAAATAATTGTAACATTGTTTACATTAGGCCAATTTACTCTTACCTAGACCTTGAAGTTATAGTCTTGATATTCTTGTTTTTGTTTCTTTTCCCAATAGCAAAAAAAAAATATTAAATTAAATACCCTTTAGTAAGTTCTTATGGCCGGACAAATTTTTTGCTAACTTTAATACTCATGTTTTAGTTCAAGAAATAATTATTTTTTGTTATTTATTTTACCCGTAAATAAGTTCGGAATTCATATTTAGGTTTAAGGTTTTACGGTGTATATTTGGGATTTTATATGACTATGGTAAATGATATTATATTTGAGGGTTGATAGTTCATGATTTATGGGCTAGACAAAACTTTATATGTTGATGAAATCATATTGTACGAAACTAAATTGCAAATTCATATATATATATATATATATATATATATATATATATGTATGTGTGTATATATATACATAACCGTGATGACCAATTTTTTTCTTTTAATAGTTAAGATTATTTAAAACCAAAATTTTGTTACAAAAATTGAGATGTAGCAAACATATATGTAAGAATTCGTTCTCTTTACTCTTTTAAAGTTCGTTCCTCTTTAAGTAAAAATAATTGTTCCATATTCTATAATATAATTATAAAATGTCTTTTTGGTGGAACGAAATCCTAGATCCGTAATAATTTAACCACCTACTTGCATACCATAAAACATTAAGGTCTAATTCATGCCTTAACAAACTGCCCGGATATTAAACAATTAGAAGTTTAGAACAAACTTACTAATGAATTAGTTTTAGACGAACTTTTATTAAAAACTATTGGAAATAATTAAATAAAATTAAAAGCTTTTTAAAACAAAATCAGCTTTAATTTTCCTTCTATCTTTTCCAAGTTGAAAAACTTATTTATTTTACCAGTAAATGAGTTCAGTATTTATATTCACAATTCATGTTTAGATTCAAAATTTTACGATTTAAATTTTACTCCCTCCGTCCCAAGCTAATTGTCCTACCTTGGCTTGGCACGGAGACTAAGAAAAAATAGTTTTTGTGGAATCTTTGACTTTTTCAAATGTGGAGATTTAATGTAGAGATTTTGATGGTGGAGATTGTGGGAGAATTTGCCATTTATGGGGTAGGACAATTAGCTTGGGACAAACAAATAAGGCAAGTAGGACAATTAGGCCGGGACGGAGGGAGTAGATTTTATATGATTATAGTAAATAATACTACCTCCGTCCCGGCTTATTTTGCACACTTTCCCTTTTCGACCGTCCCACCTTATTTTGCACACTTCAAAAAAGGAAACTTCTCCCACAATCTCCACTCTCAAAATCTCAACACTCAATCTCCACCTTTAAAAGAGTCAAAGAAAAAGCAAAAGATATTTTTTCTTAACATCCGTGCCCGGTCACCTGTGCAAAATAAGCCGGGACGGAGGGAGTATTATATTTTATAGTTGATGGTTCATGACTTATGGGCAAGACAAACCTAATATATTATGAAACCTAATTAAGACCTAAGGTAAAATAATATTTTACAGCCCTTAATCACAAATTAATATATATGTATATTGTACATATATATAATTACGATGCTTTATATTTAAAATTATTTTTATTGATACTCTTAATATATAAGAGTTTGTTCTTTTTATTAATTTTTTTTATTGCCTCCCTTAATTAAAATAATTCGCCCCTATATTTTATAATAGAGTTAAAAAAATACGAAATCCTAAACCTATCCTAATTTCATCAACTCCTTGCATTACATTTAATAACATAAAATATTAAGGTCAAATCCTAGATATTAAACCATTAGAAGAAACTTATTAATTAATGAGACAATTTTAGACGAACTTTTATTACAAAATTATTAGAAATAATTAAATAAAATGAAATGTTTTTTAAGACAAAATGAGGTTTAATTTTGATTTACTGAGTAATTGAGACAGTTATGACTTTTACTACGAGGTTTGTGCTGTTTTTACTGCGGTCGGCCGGGCAGCCCCACCGGGCAAGCTGTGGGTCCGCCACGTGTTCCATCGCTTTTCCTACATTCTTTCTGGGCCTTGTAGCTGTCGTTTTCAGGTCCATTAGGGCAGCCCACTTGCTGCCCATAAAGAGCCCATTCTCCCTCCTACTTCTCTCATTCTTTTTTGTTCCATGGAAGAGAGAGAAAAGTCTGCAAAGCAGAAAGCACTTCCGGGATTTTCACAACTACTAGGTAATCAGCTTTTTTCAACTCTCAAATTTTCACACACATACACATGTGTGTCTCTCTGCATGTTTTCTTACATTATCTAACTCATTGTTGCATCACTCACTTTCTGCAGGCTACAAATTTCATGTCAAATTGAGCTTCAATGAAGAAGAGAAAATCAAAATCAAGACGAACGTATTCACAGTAATACGTTCGTCTTGATTGGGTGCTATCCTACCTGAGCTTTTTTACGCCTTTTTTTTTGTTTTTTGACTTGTTGCCTTTTATTTTTCTTCCTTTCCGCGTCTTCTTGACCTTGTAAGACCTTTTCTTGACCTTGTAAGACCCTACGTCTTACCCTCGTTCTCTCTTTCCCGTTTTCTTTTGGATGCGATGTCGGACTTTTCCGACGTCGATTTTATCCGTTTTCCTTCTTCGTCCCCGCCCAACTCATGTTCTCCTTCCTTGTCTATCCCTCCTGAGCTATTCGAATTTCGAAAATTGTAACATTTTCTTAAATTTGATCAAGAATTTTGTTTCTTGTAATTATATTTAATCATTATACATGTGTCTATATACATGTATAAGCACATGTCTTTAATAGAAATTTATACCAAAAATCTTTATCGATAGCAGTTGCACTCCACTAAATTCATGATATATGAACGAAAAATTACTTTTTTAACCTTTTTCAGTAGTGTGACGTATATTCGATGAAGTTCAGATTTTATCGGTACGAGTAGGTAAGAATTTTTCGTATTTCAATGTAGTGGCAGGCCAATGAAATTAAATGGGGAAATAAGCCCAATATAGATACATGGTGTGTATTTCAGGCCTTGATTGTTTGTTGTTTTATTTGTTGTTGGGCTAAAAAGTAGTATAAGAATAATTATTATTCTTGCAGTTCTGATGTTCAATGACTTTCTCCCTCTCACTGTTTTCATGTACAAAATCTCTCTCTTAATTTTCTACTCCCACGTATATATATTGCCTGCATTTCACTAGATGTACAATATATAAAAAAATAGAAAAGAAAATTATTTTTACGAACACATGGCGCGAATTTAATGAAATGCAGACAATACCAGTGAAGATAGGGTCCAATTTTAAGGAATTAAAACCCCTTCTGTCTGTAAGTTTTCTTGCATATATTTACTGCTTTTATTGGAGACAATAATTCATTATTCAATATAAGTATATCATTGTGTATAGTAATGGTAATAACATCATCACAAATACATGTTGAAAAAACCTCGTGCTTGAACTCAATTAGTATTTTTTCAATATCGTTTATTATGTTCCTTTACTTAACGGACAGAATTCGAACCCCGAAAAAAATTGGTTGTCAATAGCTTGTAAACATATTTCTGACTCGTATATTAAAATTAATATAAATATTTTTATATTATTTATGTAACTCATTTTTAAAGCACGTGAACTTGTTGACAAAATTTAATATTTTTGCGTTCATGAAACAAAATTGCTTAGTCTTGATGTTTGTTAATATTTACGAACAATTTGCAACCACAATATTAAGAATTTTAGTCCGCTTTACAATTTAGCAAATATACTTGATCAATTTAAAGTTTGAATTGTGTAAAAATATTACTCGAACAACTCTAAGCTCGGAATTATATATTGAATTCGAAAGTGGGCAGCACATGCAATTCCTTTGCCTTTCAATTAAAAAGCTCTATTTATTTCATGTCATTATATATACAGTCAACTCAAATTATTCTCTGTTGCATTTTTTTCTTCTTATATGATGTTTTATTTATCATATCGTAAATGATGAAAATACACTGATTAATTGAAACATGGGTTAAAGGCGCATGCACTTTTTCCCTTTCTATTATAATATAAAATCCAAAAGCATTTTTTCTTTTTTGAATAATTAAAAAGTGCAAAAGACAAAGCTTGAATTCCACAAAAACAGGGTCAATAAATTGCTCCACCACAACCTTTTGAGAAAAGTCGTAAAGTTGTTAGATGTTAGTCAGACAGTAATTAGTCTAAACTTTAGTTAGCATCTATATAGGATTGTTTGGTGTATATGTGTGGTTTGTAGAGATGAAAATTTGATCCGCTCGGTCCGACTTGGTCCAGTTCATTGGGTGAAGGTCATATGTTGAGTCTGTCCAAAATTTTATGGGATCAACAATTATTAAGTTCAACCCAATCTTTAAATATACCAAAACTTTTGCCGGACCCATCGACTTGGGCCTGATGATCTTGCAGTCCTAGATTTCTATGGCCCAGCACATCTAAAATGTGGGGCGGGCTAGCTCATCGGGCTAGACAGTTTTGATGCTCTAGTGATTCGTTAGGGAGGAATCAGAAAATAACAAAGATGGCCAATGAGAGCCTAACGCCAAAACGGGGATTAGTCGGAACTAGTCGAGATTTTTGCAATAGAACCTTTAGGTTTGTTTATGAATTTATGTTTATGTAGGGTGCATCACAAATTTGTTTGAGAAGTTTTAATCAATGTTGTCAGAATTGGACCGGATCGATCGGTTTAACCGAGGAATCAGTGCTTGAACCGGTCCGGAATATATTATAAAACCGTTTTTAAGGTCCAATCGAAAAAAACCAAAAAATCGGTGAACGGGAGAACCAGGAAAAAACCGATTATTCCTATTTTTTTTGTAATTTTTTTAGTTTTTTAAATTATTTTGTATTTATTTCACTTATAGATTTCTTTTTGTTTATGGATTTATAGAATTTTAACAAGTTACTCATTATTTACTATATTTGTCATGTTTGGAAATAAATTTTGGAGTTAAAAAGAAGTTTATGAACTATAAATTATTAAATTTTATTAAAGACATCCATATTCTTAGTAATTTATTAAGTTATAATTATCTTTATTTGAAAATTGAAGTTTAATTGATAAGTTTTTGGGGATTTTAATGTATATAATTACATCAGAAAAACTAATTAAGTTATAATTATCTTTTTTTGTAACTACTACTTTTTCGATTAGACCTCCGATTCAACCGATTCGATCGGTCGAACCGCCAATCAATGGTGAGACCGACTTGACCGCCGGTCCGGTTATAACATAACTGGTTGTAATTACATAAATGTTCAATTTATTATTTATGGTAAATTTTATAAAATATTCATGCATAAAAATGTCAAAATATATTAAAAATAAGATACTAACTAATACTCCCTCCGTTTCATATTATTTGACGTTTTAGGATGCTCTTTTCTTTTCTAATTAATTGACGTTTTACATATTTTTTTCCAATTCTATCAATTTTCTCCTTGGACTCAATCCTAAAATATCTCTATTTTTTAATCTATTAGAGATATTTTGATTTGGTCAAATCTTTAGTTGAGGGTATGTCTGTCAAAATATTTCATCTTTAATTATTCTCTTTCATCCCAAAACGTCAATTAATATGGAACGTAGGGAGTATAATTATTGGAATTGGAGCTTTATGTGATAATTCAGGCCAACCTGGCCCATTGTACTAACACCATATGTTGGAACTGATCGGACTACGACTTATTCAGCCCAACCCAGTCCGTCTCCTTAAAATACACTAATATTATTGGGTCATTGTCCTATCAGTTCGGCCCCGTTGATCGATGGTACTAAAATTTCTATGACCTAATCTATCTAAAACATCTGATAAGCTGAACCGGTATATCGAACACCTTTATCGAACGGGCCGATCCATAAATAAACATAACCTTACCCACATTCATACGTATATGTGTGTATATAAAGTTGAAATTGTCTGAAGAGTGAAAAAAACCTCTTTCTGAAAATAGGGGGCCCTGTGGTAATCTCTCAGTTTCAACATTTCTGAGCATTTTCTGCAAATACAGCTTAGCTTTGATATTTGGATCTTCTTGTAATGATGGCTTTTGTATTTATTCAGACAGGCCACCATTATTTCCCTTGTGCTACTGAAATTACAATTTTAACCCTCTAATTAAAATACTATGATATAACTAATTAAAATTAATTTCATACCAAGAAGTCTTTTTATTATAATTTTTTTTCTAAGAACAAAATTATGGTGTTTCCAAGCTGGGCATGGAAAGGAAGACAACTTTTTTACATGTACTCATATATCCACCTTAATTCATTCCCTAAATTTATGGCTATGAGGGAATAACATGCAACAAGATCTTCTGCATGACCTACTTTTTCCTAGAAATCTATGTTCCAAAAATTTCCGATTACGCGGTCCGATCTAGTTCGGGTCAATATCATATGTCGAGTTAGATCGATTGAAATTTTATTGGACTAAAAGTTATCGTGTCGGATCCAGCGTATCCTTCTAAATATAGTAAGAATTTTCAGGCTAATCCGGGCTCGTCGTGCTTTTGGTCCATCGAGTCGAGTTTATTGTGCCCGATGGTACTTCGAACTTACATTCCATAGCCCAATCCATCTAAAATGTCGTAGGTTGGGCCGGCCCATCAAACCGAGTCGATTTTGCTAGCTCGCCACGCTAAACTTATATTGACTGTCTATATCTTTTTTTCTCAATTCGTCCCCGTCTATCCATGCTTATGTTTGATTTAGAACTGTTTAAATTCCAACTAGATACTAGGCTCTCGCTACTATCATAATATTGCCTAGAATTAAGAGCAAAAAAGAAAAAAGAAAAAAGAAAAAAAAGGAATGCACCATTAGTCAAAGTAAACAAAGGACATTGTTGTGAAAATAGTTTTGTCCATGATTGATGGATTAAGAAATTAGTAGACATGATATTCACCCAACAAGTAGAGGTGATAAAATTATCCCGCCTTGATATTTTAGACAAAATTTGTGTAAGTATCATCCAACTTAACATACATGACTCGTTGGATCAATGAATTAATCTTTGGAGTCGGGCCTATTAGATCCAGAAGATACTTCGAGGTAAAATTAATATGGCGTAACCTATATAAAATCTCGGGGGTTGTGCCACCCCACGGACCTTGAAAATATCAATTTTCAAGTAATTAAAATGATCAAAACACAGAATAACTAGTACACTAAGCATGATTTACATATAAAAAGTCCATGACATTTTGGAATACTATATATAATTTATGGGCGCTAGTTTAAACGGCAAATTGAGTTCTAGTGTCAAATTGGGGTTCAGACGAAATGTAGGTAGGATTAAGCAGGAAAAGGTCGGGTAGATAACGTAGACAGTTAGTTGATGACAGCTTAATACCTAGGTGGAATCTAATTGAAATTATAAGGAGACTTTTATAACATATCTAAATAACGGAAAAGAGTGTGAAATCTTGTTTTCTTAATTTATTTTTTCAAAAAAAATTGAATATAATTTTGTAAGATATAGGCAGTAATTGGGCCCAGTAGTGGCAGGCTACTATCCCATCTTTTAGTAACATAGTAACATGGGCTTTTGATTAGAGGACTTTTTATATGAAATGATTTATCTCAAGACCCTTTTTCAAAAAGTAACATATGTTTGTCAAAGGACACTCTCAATAATGCCTTGATAAATAAATCTCACTCTTCCTATAATTTCACACAATTTTCATTATCCATATAAACTTTTCTCACACTAGTAGGACCCACTAATATATTTCATAACTTTAATATCATTGAAATTTCTGTTTAAAATTTATTTTTTGTTTTACAAAGTTAGACTCTTTTTATTATATATATATATATATATATATATATATATATATCAGCCGTACTCTTTTACTGATGATGGACACGGACTGAGATTTTACACGTTAGATGCAGGGAATATTTTCTATATATATATGAGACTGATATGCTGTAACATTACGATGAGTACCTGCTTACGTGATAGGTTTCTATATATGCTGCACATTACAGCGAGTACCTGGTGCTCACGAGTTGTTCTTATAAGTCGTAGTATATAAATAGATAACTAAAATTAAATGATAAATATAAATAGAGGTGACAATTCGGGTAATCCGACCCAGCTCTTCGGGCCAATGTCACATCGACTAGGCCAAGTCCATTAGTTCATTGTGCCAGGTCTGTCAGTTTGATGGTACTTTCGACTACGATTTTTTTTGTCCAGTTAATTTAAATATCGAACGTGTGCGTTAGGTCGAACTGATTTTTTCACCTCCTAATATAGGTGGATCCGGTCAAGTGACAGGCCGTATCCAGGTACAACACGGATATATTGTTCAAACTCGTTTGAAATATTATTCGAACTTTTAATATTACATTTGAGTTTATTTGATTATTAACCGAATCGAGTTTAAACAAGCTCTAATCGAGAAAAATACAAGTCGAGTTTGAGTAGTTTGATATTTTTACACTTGTTTTAACATTTTTCTTATTGAACTCGAGCTTTAAATTTTACCAAATGTAAAAATATATTCAAGCTTGTTTGATATCTATAATCGAACAAACAAGTTTTTAATAAACGATTTCAAACTAAGTATCGAATAATTCGATTTGATATTCAACCTAAAATAAATACTTTAATATTATCTAGGACTATAAATGAGTCGAGTCGAGCTTAACGTATTATTGTTTAAGCTTGTTTGAAACATTATCGAGCTTCTATCATTATGTTTGAGATTGTTTGGTTATTGATCGAATCGAGCTTGACCGAGCTTTAACCGAACCAAACATGAGTCAAGTTCGGATAGTTTGACATTTTTACACGTGTTTCAACATTTTTAACTAATTGAGCTCGAGCTCGAATCGAGCCTTAGATTTTATCAAAAGTAGAAGTATGTTCAAACTTGTCTGGTATCGTTACTCGAACATAATTCAAATGAACTTTTAACGAACGACCTCAAATCGAGTAGCTTAATTTGATTTCCGGCCCTAATATTATCGAGCAATATTATTTAACTAAATACTCCCTCCGTCCCGGCCCAATTTGCCTATGTTGGCCGGGCACGGAGCTTAAGAAAAAGCAGATTTTATGGAATCTTTGACTTTTTAAAAGGTGGAGATTGAATGTGGAGATTTTGAGGGTGGAGATTTTGAGAGAAATTTGCCATTTATGGGTTGGCAAATTAGATTGGGACAAACCAAAAAGGAAAGTAGGCAAATTAGAGCGGGACGGATGGAGTACTTTTTTTGTTAATGTGTTCCTTAGATATAAATCAAGACTCTCCTAAAAGTTCATGGACTGCTGAAATGGGTTATAAACTTATAATTCGAAGTATGGGCCTATATATGGAATGGTCCTCTTATATTATGTCGGCTTTATTTTCATATTTTCAATGGGCCGGCCCAGTATTTGATAATTGGGCTGTGGGCCTAATTGGGCTGGCGACAATGGGCTCTAGAGCTGCCATGAGGTTTTCGATTTCAATAATCCAATACCATAAAAAGCCTATAATAGCTTATAATTTGAAGGGGGAAAAGCCTATATTGGAGTGTTTTGAACAGATAATAGCTTATCTGTTAAAAATATGCAAATTTTTATTTAACTTAATTTGATAAAAACGTAACTCTCCAAAATTCATAAATGCACACTTACACCACTTTTTTTTATTTGACTTATTAAATTATATTAACTAATTTATAAAATAAAAAATTTTATTTTTTACTTGAACTAATAAAATGATACATTATATTTTAAACATAGCTCTTATTTTAGGACAAGGAATTAATCAGTTCAGATCTTCTATCCCACATTTACTCTATCACAACTATATCTCACTCCGAAATCGAATCATACAACATAAATCGTGAAACCTGAACACATGAATCATGAACCCTAGACTATGGATCATTGAATTATGAACACTGAACCATGAACCGTAAATCGTGAAATCATTCTATAATAGAGAATACACCCTAGTCCGCAAAAGTCGAACCCTAGACCTTAAACATGAAATCTAAACATGAATCATGAACCTAAATCATAAATATTAAATTCACAAATCACAAAAAAATAATTATAATTAATCAACTTTTTGAAGTGGGACACGGTTGGAATAAGATAAAAGTGGGATAGAGGATCCCATGTGGAAATTATCTTCAAACATGATTCTTTTTTGAGACGGAAAGAGTACAATTTTAGCTTTTAAAAAAGTGATTTCAGTCAAAAGGAAGATTTTTCTACCATTTGGGTAGTACCTAAGTGAATGATTAATCGATTATGCATAATTGGATTGGTGTATTGATACAAATGGAAAAGAAAAAAAAAAAAATTCAACATTAATTTTGCATCTACAAACTAATTCAATCAATGTATAGTTCGCTTGGGTATTATGCCAAAGGGTAGGATAACAAGTATAGCTGCCAAAAGCTTTAAGCAAGAATTCGATGTTTTTCCTCTGATTTGTGTGGTAATCAATTTTTTCTTCAAACACTACCCACTTTGTACAATAAACTTACAAATCTTTAATCTTTGTGAAAAATTACTCATTCCCTCCGTCCCATAAAAAATCTTCATATTTGAAAATACACAACTTTGTATTTTTTTATCAATTTGATGAAGGTACGTCCATCTAAAAATCATCAATAAACACATACCCGACTTATTTTTTTATCGTCATATTCAGTGGTATCTAATTAATTGGAAATAATTTGTTATTTTTCAATTGGGCTGATAGTTACAGTTGTGGTCCAAGGACAATGGACTCGTGGAAAACCTGCTAATATGAATAGAGGGTAAAATCGGACCGGTTCAGTTGGTCCAATATTTCAGATAAATTGGACCATGAAATTTTTAGGCCGATTTACTATGTGGCTCGACAGGACCGATCAGATGGTTCAAAAGTCCGACGAACCACGAGCCGACACAATAATCAATGTACATTAATTTATAGGGGATTAGACTGGGTCGAGTTGACTAATTTTAGTCCTGATTAAATTTTCACCCAACCCAACCTGACCCGAAATATGTATTGTGCCGACAAACTAGGCCCGATGCTCAAATTGCCATCTCTAAATATGAGAAATTTAAATTAACTAATAGTATTTTGAAAAAGACTAGGACTGAATATGGACATTAAAATAATCCGATCGACTTACAGCCCATTAAATCATTATCAAGTCGATTATATTGGTCAGATGATATTATAGAGCGACCAACTTATTAGGCCGGACCGATTTTATCCACTACTTATTAGGATTCATTAGTCTACACAACATTGTAAGTGAGTGTCATTTTCTATAATAGGTATAATCATTTTGTGGTTACAATCTCATTTAAAAAATTCTATAGATAGCTAGGCCATATCTTTATATATTTAAAAAATGTAATTCTAACTTTTTTCTAAGTACAATTATTATTAGGGGGTTCTAACCTAATTAAATGACTCATATTCTTATTTAAGTTTAATTATTATATTCTTATTTAAATTTAATTATTATGTTATTTTTTAAAAGTTTTTTTCTTTTTTTTTTTTTTATTATATCATACTAACCATCATTTTCAAATTTTAAGACTCATTCATAATATAGATAGTATTGGAAGATTTGTCTAAATTTTGCTTTGAATTCCTAAAATAACAATTATTTTAGAACAAAATTATTTGCTAGAATGACAATTATTTTGGGACGGAAGGCATAATATTTTATAAATAAATCAATAAACTATAGAAGATTTGCTCTTCTACCCATGATGGATACATATTGACGTGAAACAATGTTTCACTGCTGAAGTGTAAGTATCTTATCCATAGATTTTGGATAAAGTAATTTATTTGCAGGAGCCGCTCTCTCTCACTAGGGTTTCTCTTTCTCCTTAGATCCGCCGTCAATGGCGGCGGCTCATATCCCCTATCGTTTGCTCCCCTCCTTTGGGTAGTTACAGTTTTCCGTCGAGGGCAGTACCATCCAGCTTCTCACATGACGACAACACCGTACTTGCTTCGCTGATGGCAATCTCATTCGGCTTCTCATACGACGGCAGTATCGTCCTTGCTTCGTTAATGGCAATCTCATCTGACTTCTCATTTGATGACAGTACTATCATCGTCTCGCTGATAGCAATCCCATCCTGCTTCTCATATGACAGCAATATCGTCCTCTTTCTTTGGCTACTGCTGAACCAAATATTGGCTATATTGGTTTCTCATGACAATTTTGATTTTGTATAGTGATATGCTACATTTTTCTATCTGCTACCCTTACCTGTGACATGAAATAATTTATTTACTTGTTTTTTCCCATTTTGTGAGAGGTCGGTTGTGATCTCCACATTTTCCTTCTTTCTCTGCTTTTTTGTGCCTTTTTCATTTATAATAGATAAGGTAATTTATTTGCTACTATGAGATTTTGACATATTATTGATAGTACATTAACATGTGCTCGCGAACTACAGTGTTACGGCTCGTGGACGTAGACCTTAATTTTGGGGTTAATTCTCCACATACCGTCACACGTAGGAACATTCTAACACCTTAAAAATAGATTATTTTGTCTTCTCATATACCCGAACCTGAGACTTCCAGATATAAATTATACAGTGAGTAAGAAAACAATGAAACTAATATATATGGATATATATGGACAAGTATATTATTAGTGGGCATGCAAAATGTTTCTGCTTAATTTTTGGAACATGAAACACGAATATACAACACTTTCCTACCCATCTATATATAGTGATGAATATGTCAACAAATAAGTTTCAACCACCCATCCAAAAACCTATCATATGGGACTACTAAATGCTGATTTAAATTCTAGTTCATAATTAATCATGGCTGAGACCAATGTTTTAAACGATGTTAGACGTTAATTACTCGATAAATTAAGGTCTAGCGCCTAGTCGAGACTTAAAAGTAGTTTAAGTGGAATTAAGAGGAGAAAAGTTGATGTTTTAATGACAAAATAATGCCGTTTTCATTCAATTAAAGGTTAAAAGAATTCGTATGAAAACATGTATGCAATTGAGCAGGTCAAAATTTCATTTCCGAACTCCACGCCAACAATTAGAGCTTAAAACTTTCTTGGACACATTGAATTGAAAAAATATAAAAATGGTGCATTTCTACGTTACAATTAAAATGTCATGTTACAAATGATAATAGACTAAAAGTTTGTGTTTTTTTATGTAATAAGACCTAATTTATTTGAGATATTTATCATAATTTTAGGAATTTGAGGATGATGAAATTATTTTTAACTATGATTTTATATGCATATACATAGTAAAATTGCCGGAAAATTAAGGAGGACAATTGCCCCCGCGAACCCCCCGGCTCCATCTCTAAATCATAGATCTCCGTAAAAATGTTCACCATAGGTGTGCGTGCAATATATCTGAACTCATAGAATTCAGTATTTATTGTACATGTATATACATGGTTTTGTATGTATGTATATAAATAGAGACGTGGCGCGACATGACATGGTTTTTTTTTTAAGGGAACGACATGACATGATGGGTGTGGTGAATAGTGACCTCTACCCATATACATTTAAAACCTAATTGGTAGAGACATTAATATCCATTTCCCATAATTAAAACGGGGAAAATTTGCAAGATTCGTCGTACAACTTGTAGGTGGCAGCGAAGCAAATTGTTTGTATTTTTATTATAATTACATCGTTTATCTTTTCTATTATGCGAATACAGTCTTAGTTTTGTTGGAGCTCTAATTTAGGGTAAAAAAATTGGAGATTTTGAATTTTTGAGGAACATGTGAATTGACATATGACCTTGAAATTTTTAATTTTTTACTTGAACTAATAAAACGAAACGTTGGATTATGAAATTAAACTCTTACACTTTGGGGCATAATTTCTTTTTGTACAAAATTCCTGTGGGATAAAGGGAGCATATTATACTCAAAATTAACCCAAATTGTAATACTGTTGAATCGATAATTATATCCAACAGAATGATGTGAAATATAATTATAGGTGAATGAAATAATTTGGAAAAAACAAAAATAAGGGCCATATATATATATGACCCCCCATGGAATGTTCAACAGATGTTAGCTAGTTAAGGCATCTCTTTGAGGACCCATTTTTTCAGTTCCTGCACTGCTTACTTAATGTACTATATATAAATCATGTTTTCTTTGACATTTTACTCAGGATGTCTCTTAGAAATCTTGACACAAAGTATCATTCAGTCTAACATGTCGACAAAAGGAATCTAAAAATCGTTACCGCTAATCGAACGATCGCCCAGACACTTACCACCTAGATGAGAGTTGAGACCTAGACAAGTCAGTTAGAGCGGAGTTGCGGGAGAAAAACGAGTCGGCCAATTGTTGTCTAACATATAGACAGCGCTTAGTCGGAGTTAGGTGAAAATTTTCCATCATAAATGTAACTAAAATGTAAATATACACTGAATGTATAAATTTTACAAAACTAGCTTAAATCATTAAACTATAAAGAACCGGTATTTTATTATTGGGTTTTCATCGGTCAAAGACCTGAAAGATAGGTCAACTATCAATTCGGGTTCAGAAAGAAAATCTCTATCAATCTAGGACCTAAAAGATTTGAAGCTATCAATGAAAGACCCATAAGTCTAAAATCACTAGAGGGCTTGTTTGAAAAATTAAAAAATTCACAAAATAAAATTGTCTCGAAATAATAAGTAGTAGAAATATATGTCAAAAGTCTTTCACTACATTTTTGTAAAAAATTGTTTTAGTTTCCTATTTGAAATTGTTAGTTTTTTTAAACGTAACAAAAATTTCTTTTTTAAGTTATTAGCGGGGGAAAATTTTATTTTTTAATAAAAAAGTCAGTGAGCTCATAATATTTGAATTCATGTAAACATATTTCACTAAAATGTAATTTTTCCTTATGTAAATACTTTTTTTTTTGGTTAATTTTTAATTGTAAAAACACTACAAATTATTAAATTATTTTAGATATATCAAGATAATTTTAAAAAAAAAAAAAAAACAATGAGGTGAAAGACTCTTTATGTATATTTCCCTACTTACCATTTCAAGATAAGTTTAATTTTTGAGTTTTGCAAATTTTCAAACAAAACCTATAATGATTTTGGATTTATAGGTCTTTCATTGATAGTTTCAATTTTTTTAGGTCCTGCATTGATAAAAATTATCTTTCAGAACTTGAATTGATAGTTGACATATCTTTGGATTCTTAACCGATAAAAACCCTCTATTATTTGGGTAGGAAATAATAATTTATGGTTGGATATTTTTCTATAGTTTATAAATTGCATTAATTGCATTTATCCGAATCTATTGGAGAAATTGGCTCATGGACCATTACGGAAGGAAATAGACTTTTGAGTCTATTTTTAATAATTATTAAACCCAAAAAAAATAAATAAACCAAATATTCAACATACATATTATAAAATAAAATATATTAGACCTAAACTTAATACTCGTAAAATGTAAATGGCTTAATTTATTTTGGGTTAAGAATATTTTTGCAACAAAATTTAATAGTAGAAGGTAAACGTTTTAATTAATTGTATTTTGGGACAAGAAATTGAAATTGAAATATCAGGCAAAATCATCCAAAATTATTATTATTATTATTATTATTATTATTATTATTATTATTATTATTATTATTATTATTATTATTATTATTATTATTATTATTATTATTATTATTATTATTATTATTATTATTATTATTATTATTATTCCATATATATGGTTTGTTGACTAATTAAATGAGGGCATGATTTTCGCAGCTTAGACACACTTGGATTGGTATGGTACCATCCGGATTGATATGGTGCCATCCGGATTGGGCATGGCCCGTCCGCAACGTATTTCACTTTACACTGGATGCACCATCCCTCCACATCCACACTCTATTATCTACATCTCCTTTTACAATTTCCAACACACCTTTTATAATTTCCAATGCACATCCTACCCTACTATACCCTTAAACTAAAATACTTTTTTGGATTTTCCATCCGTGGATGTTCCCCATCGGACGTGGCACATGCCACTACATCCCAAACCAAGTATTCCCTTACATTTCACGTCAGGATAATATACATGTGACCTACAGTATGTATCAAAAGACACCATGTCATCATTAATTAGTCGTCTTCATAATTCAATCGCAAATAATATTATTTGAAATGATTTTCCGTCTCAAATGTATATAAACATTTTTTGTAACAATTAGTTTAATCTAAAAATATCTAAAAGTAAATTTAAATTACTTGTACGACATTTTGTAATGATGAATCATCACATATAATTATTATTAGAGATAATATTTATCGTTTAAAAAAACAGTAGACACAAAAAAGATTGCTTGTAGTGTGTGATATCATAATATTCGCTATTAATTCCTGCAAAAATAATTGTTTTTTTTTTAATTCGAGATTTAAGTTTTAGATTGAAAATTGAAATCAATTGAGCAAATAGTCAAACATCATAGGACTTGAAAATGAGAAATTTAAGGATATACAAAAAACTGAAAGCAATCTCCAGAAAAAGGGGGGAGCGGGGTGGACCACTTAGAAAGTCCATAACATAAATGTTAGAATCTAATACTCCCACTTAACTTTGTCCCTTTCATTCGTCTTACTTAACTTTGCATATTCTTAAAAGAAATATTTTTCTCACAATTTACACCATCAAAATCTCTACATTCAATCTACATCTTTGATAAAGTCAACTTAAAAGCAAAAACAATTTTTTCTTAATATCCGTGTCCGATCAGCCCCGCAAAATTAAGTGAGATGAAGGGAGTAATAGACATTGACAATTCGACTTGGGTGGGCCCAAATTTTAACGGGTCAATCTTTTTTAGTAAAGCCCACTTCGTCCTAGTATAATATACTAGAATTTTCAAATCAATCCGCGGTCCGTCGAATTTTTTTCCTATTGAACCCGATGACTCTTCGACCAAAAATATTGTGCCCAGTTCGAGTTGAACCAATTTATCACCTATCTAAGAGACTATAATCTTTAAAATTGGTGCGACATTATCAACTTTGTGTCAAATTCGTAGGTCATAACAATAAATTAGAAACATGCACAGTTTACCCGCTGAGTTAGCCACCGACTTATTTATTCTTTGAGCGTTAGAAATGTTTCGATCAACTTATTCTTTTAGCACTAGGAATTTGAGCCACTGCATGCACTATCGTCAAAACTCAACCAACTTATTCCTTGAGTAGGAAGGAATCCTCAAGTTGGTTAAGGGTCAATACTAAACCAACTTGTTCGTTTGGTACGAGGAATTCGATCCAAATGGTTATATTCTCTAAGTTTCAGTACCACAGTTAGCTGGTGTTAAGAATCAATCTTGCTCAGGGTTTCAATAACTACAGTTAGTATGAAATTGTCTGTTAGACCAAGTCAGGGCCGGGCTAATGTTTTAAGGGGCCCGGTGCGAAAAGAAAATGAGACCTCTTAAAATATTGATTGGTAATATTGTATAAAAAAAAACTATTAAAGCAACGCTAAAGAGGTGGGTGTGAAAAATAAAATGAGGCCCCTTAAAATATTGGTTGGTAATATTGTATAAAAAAACTATAAAAAATAGAGCTAGAGAAGCATCGAACTAAAGACCTCATCTAAATGCAAGAACTTCCCCTACCAAGACAAACCAAATAAGCTACATCACCTATTGATATAACTATTCATCTGTAATTATTATATAACTTTCTCTATACAGGTGTATATATATATATAATACTAAAAAAAATTCGGGGGCCCTGGCCGGCGGGGGCCCGGTGCGGCGGCACCGCCTCGACCGCCCCAGGGCCACCCCTGGACCAAGTCTACACGGATCTACTTTTAAGTCTTCCTCTAAAAGTTTCATACTAACGAAGAAACGTGAGTATCTTTATACTCTCTCATTTTAAAATAAGAGTCGTTTTTAAACACTCATATATATTAAAGAACAATTCAAATACCTAATATATAATTTCTTAATGAGGGAGGGACATTAATGGTTAGTGGAAACACAACACGTTATAAATATATTTACAAAATAAGATAAGAGTACATAAGGTAGAAACGTTAATTCTTACCTTAAAAATTGTAAAACAACAATTATCATGCAAAAATAAAATAAAAATTAATAAATAAAAAGAAAAAGAAAACTGTCATTTGATTTAAAATGGAGAAAGTATATATATATATATATAAAGAGTCTAGTCAGCATAAAAAAAAGTCAACTTTCTTGACTAACATAAAATTTTATTAACTTCTCCTCCTAAAAGCCAACCACCCCATAAAACCCCAAAAAATAATAAAATGCAATAAATAAAAAGCAACTAAATCCCTTCCTTTATTTATTGTATCGTTATCCCTATAACAAATTCGTAGAATTCTCATTAAATTTAGAGATATCACTTTTTACGGAAATATTCTCCTACTCATTATGATTACACTCATTATGATTACAAATTAATTATCGTGTTTATTGATGTATAAATATCTTATTCGTAAATTTTACTCGAGTGTTTTAATCAGCTATAGTGTGTTCTTTCTCTTTAAGTAAGTCTCATATCCCCTCCATCCTAATTGTTTTAGAAAATTGCACACAGATTAAGGAACTTCATAAAATGACTCACATACCCTTATTTAAATTTACTTATTACATTGTTTTTTTTTTGAATGTGTCTTTCTTTATCTTATTAACAATATCTTTTCATTTCCAATACTAACTTATGATGAGCAATTTGGAACATAATTCATATGCCAAACGACAATTATTTTGGAGTAGAGGGAGTATTAGATATGAATATCTCGATGACTAAATAAAAGCGAAATCAAAATAAAGTAATGACGGAAAGTGTGAGAAATACTTATTATATCACCAGTATTCGATCAGTAACAAAATAGAAATCGAACATTCAAATACAGTAATTTGGTGTCTAATTTTATAATAGAAAAACGAAAATTTTCGTCACTAAACTTAGAGACGGAAAAATTGGGATCTAAATTTTAGAGATCAACTATTTAACCTCAAATATATGACTACTTTAATTTAGAGACGAATATCATGTGATTAAAGATAAATTTTTCCATCTCTAATTTAATTTTTCTCGTAGTTTTGTGTCGTGTCTATTGTGGTTAGAAGAGCATGACTGTCACTTCTTTCCTCTATAAGTATGAGGATCTCACTCTCCTTCCTCTCCCACAATACCCACATTCTCTATAACATTCCTTCAACACTTCTCTCCTCTATATTGTTTATCGCAATAGTTTCCCTCTCGTCGCGACCATGAAGATCGAGAAAATACGAAACGACATAGAGCTCCCAATGATAGACCTTCACTCCACCCCATCAGAGGCCTCCAACCAGATCATAAAAGCATGTGAAAAATATGGTTTCTTCAAAGTGATCAACCATGGTGTGCCGCAGGAGATTATTGCCCGGCTGGAGGAAGAGGCCCAGGAATTCTTTGCCCGACCCGGCCCGGAAAAGAATCGGGCCGGGCCCGCTAACCCGTATGGATATGGCTGCAAGAATATAGGGTTGAAGGGTGACGTGGGAGAAGTTGAATATCTTGTTCTCCAAACAAACCCTTCTTCCATTTTGAACAAGTCCAAATTTATTTCTTCTGATCCAAATAAATTCAGGTACTTTTTTTTTTTTTAATTTGTTTACGCGTATTTTATGAACGATTTGTTAGATGCTACACCTGAGTTACACAGTCACACACATTGAGATGGATGCGTGATAAGTTAAATTAGTGATGGATGCTACACTTTATAGAACGGACTACGATAAAAAATATTATTTGAGACGATGAATATCGTGTATAATACTAATTATATGTGACACATAGTGAAAAAATATTGCACAAGTAATTTAACGTCATTTTAGACTTTTTTAGAGACAATTAATTGTTTCAAACAATCTGTTAAATGCCACACCTAGTTTACACATAGTGACACACATTGATATGGGTACGTGTTGAATCAATGGTGGATGCTATTCTCCATCGGGAACACTACAACATAAAATATTTTTTAAGACTATAAATGTTGTATATAATAATAATAATTATATGAGATAATTTATTCTTACAAAATATTATACGAGTAATTTAAGGTCATTTTTAGACTTTTTTAGAGACATAATTTAAGGTCAGTTTTAGACTTCTTTTAGAGATAATTATTTGTTGCAAACGGTTTGTTAGATGCTACACCTGATTTACACATGGTCACACACATCAACATGGGTTCGTGTTAAATTAATGGTGGGAACTACATTCCATCGGACGCACTACAACAAAAACTATATTTTGAGACGATAAATGTTGTGTATAATAATTATTATATGGGATGATTTATCATCACAAAATGTTGTAAACGTAATTTAAACTCTTTTTATTTTTATTTTTTGGAGATAATTAGTTATTGTAAAGAATATGTATAGACATTTTAGACGACTTCTTGTCGTCTTAAATAATACTCCCTCCGTTTCATTAAGAATGTCATTTTAGTTATTTTTTGAGAAATTAAGGATTGATATTTAATTGGTTGTGAAATAAGGAAATAATAAACTAAAATAAGTAGGGTGTTTAAGATAATATTGAAAGAATTGTAGTTTTTTTGGTAAAGTGACACTTATTGTGAAATTTTTCAGAGTGTCTAAATTGACATTCTTTATGAAATGAAGTGAGTATTATTTATGATTGAGATATTGAAATGACTAATTAATAATGATATGCTGCCTCTAATAATAAAATTGTGAAATACTCATTATTTGAGACCATATTTTATTGTCTCAGATAAACATTTTTATTGTAGTAGAATCCACTCTCATTTATTTGTATGAACTGGTTGATGTGTGTGGATATATACGACTATATCTGTTTTGTATTAATGCAGACATAAACTGGTTGTCTTTTTTTTCCTAGAGGAATATTGCTGCATTAATTATGCGAATTAATCATGCAGAACATTCTTATCTTGCATTCATAAAATTAAATATGAAAATAAATTATGCTCCGATTTTCGTGTTCGAAATATGAAAAATTAAATAACACGTGAAATAAATTATTTTGGTTTGTTTTTCGTATTTATATGTTAAGAATAGAGTAGGCACGGTAAATCTGAACGTGAAAATTTTACTTGTATAAGTTCTATGCTCCTTGCGTTTCAAAAAGAATGTCATTTTAGCTATTTTTGGAGAAATTAAAGATCGGTATTTAATTGGTATGCTTTGTGAAATAAGGAAATAATCAACTAAATTAAGTAGGTTGTTTAAGATAATATTGAAAATTGTAGTTCTTTTGGTAAAGTGACACTTATTGTGAAATTCTTTAAGTATCTAAAATGACATTCTTTTTAAAATGGAGGAAGTATTTAATATTTATTTGAGATAAAGTATAGTAAAACTTACAAGATAAATTGTTTGACAATTCTTAAAAATGATCAAAATGTATTAAAGAAAAAAATATATTAATAAAATTATTTGAATTAAATCGTCCAATTTTCCACCCGAACAAACCAATTTAGAGACAAAGATAAGCTTTAGATACACTTGTCAAGTCATATGCTAGGGTTATCCTATCTAGTAAATTATTTGAGTTGAAATATCAGTCAAATTTAGTACCACTCGAGACTGATTATGTTTGTGAGTTCTAGGCTTCTACTAGCCAACCATATAGTCATGAGCATTTTGCATTATAACTAGCCAACTAGGGCAACCCTTTTTTAGCACGTTCTCTAATAGCTTTTGTCTGTCTTCGATTAAACTCTGATAGACACTAATTTGACATTGTCTGCCTACATTTTTCATCCAACTCCTCTTTGTTTTGTTCCACCTAGATTCCATTTAGTTTCGTCTAAGTTTCAATTAAACACTGAATCATAGTCCATCTCTCAATTAACGCAGAGTGTCTTTTAGAACATTAACATTTAGTACCCTGGGTCCCAAACTAAAAGTGAAGATTCACAAAATCCAAGACAATGAGTTTTAAAACATGAGTTAAGCTCATTTTAGGCCAAAACATGTTGTTGACCAAGGGCTCATTTCAAAATAGGAGTACTATTAAGATTTTGGAAGTTGCGATTTGGCTAGAATCTATCTGGATAGAAAAGAGTAAATTTAAAAATAAATTAATTTTCATAAAGGTTTTCCATAAAAAAAAAATCCTGAAGTCAAGTTCCATTAACCTTCTCGGAAAAAAAGATAAGAAGAAATCTTTGGAAGATTATGGAGATGAGACATAGCAAATGTTCAAGGAATCAAAAATAGGTTCTTTCGATGGTTTCAGACGGAAGGCAAAGCTATCAGAAATATTTCTATTAGAATTTATGGGTTTGCATCCTCCATTATTATGTGGTTTCAACAGTAAAATAATAATAAGAATATGGGTTTCAAGTTACAGAGATGAACTAATAACAAAAGAGAAGTTGAAATTATTTTTAATGTTTCTAACTAGATATATTCTAACCAAGTAAATTTACCCTAAGATTTTATCATATATGAACAATTCAAATGCAATTCTTGTTCATAAAATGCCTTCATTAGGTATAGAACTAGGTTAAAGGGTAAAACGGGCTATTATTTGAAGAATATGAAGAAAAAATAATTATTTATGAAATACTTTATATTTCAAAACATAAAATACAACATAAAATAGTAATTCGTAATAGTTCACTCCAAACAAACACCCCTCCCATTTATATTCTAAAAGAACCCGTCTAAGTTCCTCTTAGTCGGTGGATTATCACCGACAGCTTATATTTATTCCTGAATTCTCTCGCTTAGCCTGTAAGTCCTCTTAAATACCACTTGACCCTGCTTATGTCCGACTAGACAATAGATAATATTTTATCGTCTGAATAACGTCAAACATTTTTTAGAACATTAGCTTATAAAAATGTACTCACATCAATGCTATAAACATTATTTAAATTATAATTTGTAAGATCACTTAAAGTTTGGTTCCTAAGTTGGGAATCAAAATTATTTAAATATTAATTTGGGTGGGTTTTTGACATATGACTATCTAATCACAATCAACCACAGATTGATTAAAAAAATTTGATGACAAACACTGCCTTAAAGTGGCAATAACTTTGGAATGCAATGGACATTAATTGGTTCCTCTTTCTTTTCCAAGAAGCATTAGCTTTTAGTTGTGCAAAATTAATTGTATCCCACAATGTAGATGTTTAATTTATATTAACCTTATTTGTTTTAATATTCATAAAATAATTTGAAGATGTATAAAAATATTGGTATATCTATGTTGCTGTATATAAACATATGATAACATTATGGTGTAACATGTTTCACAAAGTATAGTCTTAACTAAAATCTTCATAATAAATTGTTAAGGTGTCAATATTATACTTACTAAATAAACATATTTGACCAAGAAAATTGGTCCCTACTCATGGCTGAAACAAGTTAACGTGCATACAAGTTAATATGTTAAGATCTGATAAAATTCATCTAATTTATCATTCATAATTTAGGGATGAGAGCTGTAAACATCAACTGTGTAAATATTAACTTGCGTCCATTGTGAGTAGGGAAGCATTTTCATAGTTGTGTTACTGTCATTAAAATATTACATATAGCAGTGCATCGATTGTTTCTAATCATACTAAGAATTTTATGTTACTCGGCCGAATAGTGTATCCAACTATTCAATCTAAAAACTGTTATTGAGATTAAACAAAAACTAATACTCCCTCCGTCCCGGTTTAAGTTTCCTACTTTGACCGGGCACGGAGGTTAAGAAAAAGCAGATTTTGTGGAATCTTTGACTTTTTTAAAGGTGAAGATTGATGGTGGAGATTTTGAGGGTGGAGATTGTGAGAAAAGTTTGCCATTTATGGACTGAAAAGTTAAGTTGAGACAAACAAAAAAGAAAAGTAGGAAAGTTAAAGTGGGACGGAGGTAGTATAATATATGATTAGATTATTTGATTGGGAAGCATATTAGTTAATATTATTATTTGTTCTTATTAGTAAAGTACAGATATGATAAGACAATAATAAAAAAGAAAAATATTGTTCACGTTTTACAAGAGAAAAGTGAAAGAAGATTATGATTTGCAGTGACACGTCTGAAATCTGAAGGCTGAATGACAAATCAAATCAGAAGATTCTGGAAACAATGGGAACTTCCCAGATATGGGGAAAAGTCTGTGATTACTTTTTACCAAATCTGACCATTTTTTTGCTACAACAAGAAACCACATTGTTCAAAATATTTAACAACCATATATATGTTACTTCCATTTCCAGCAAAAATAAAGGTTTGCATTATTTTAGGGGAAATTCTTGCGTACCGTTATCGATTGTTTCTGTAAGTTATTGGATATGGAATGTATTGGAAAAAGGTAGAAAAAGTTATTTTTTCGTTCATATCTTACATCCAATAAAGTGCAGACACTACTGGTAGATATAGATAAGGCCTTCCCTTATCTTACATAGCTCAAACCATCCATCTCTTAGGTAAAAGTTACACTTAGTGCATTTCAGTGACATACATATAATTAGTTGTGTTTTTATTCAAAGCTTGCTTAGTCTTTACTACACGGTATCCTTGAAGTGCTGAGAATTTCACATATGACTTGCCTCATATTGATAAATAGAAGTCAGATACAACTTTATAAACCTAGTGATCGAGTTACTCTTTTATCACCAATTAATTTTAGGATGTAAACTCACTAGGTGACTAAAGTCTCTTATTCACACACACACACACACACACACATATATATATATATATACACACACATACACTGAGCATGTTCAGTGTGTCAGACCATGTCAAGCTCCCTTAAATTTAACATGGTATCACAGCAAGCCCCGTGTTTGAGCCAGGTGGACAAAACTAAGTCTCAGACCATGCTGAGCTCCCCTGATTGATCTGATACTAGAGCAGCCTTATGCATGAGTCAATCTCTAAATTTAATATAGTATAAGAGCGAGTCTCGTGTTTGAGTTAGAACCCCTCTTCAGTTAACATGATGTTAGAGTGGGCACAATACTTGAACTAGATAGACTATCGATACGATGAAATATAGGTGAAATCTTGTTGAGCCCGTGAAATTAAGAAATACTGAGAGTAAATCATAGGCGAAATGAATTCAATAATATTATTCTTATACACCTTCTTTTATATGTTTTAAAGTTTCCGTCTAGTTGCGACTAAGTCTTGTCTAAACGTTAGATTATCATCGATCGTCTAGATTTTTTTACCTAAACCTTCCCCGCTTTATTTCCCTCAGATCCCACTTCACCCCACTTGATTCACGGTTAGGCGCTAGACCTTAGTTTGATGCTTACAGACTACTGTCTAACATCTTTTAGAATATTATTGCTTGTGATAAACTTGATTTACTTCATTCTTACTCAATTCGCATGGTCTTATTCTATGTTCTGAAAATCACCGTTTAGCTCCAATTAAGCCTCGTTTAGGTGTTAGACTGTTATCGATCCCTTACGTTTTCTATTCGACTATTCCTCACTTATTTTCGCCTAGATCCCACTTTCTCAATTAAACACTAGACTTCAATCTACCATCCAACTAATCCCTAACGTATTTTAGAATATTCCTCTTACTCATGAGCACGTAATATTTAACTAATTTCAAACAACATAACTACATTTTTCTTATTTTTAACAAGTGACAGAAAGAAAATATATTTTACAACATTGCCCTAACCTTCTACATTCACTGGTGCCAGCTCAGCAGCCCTTGCCTACGTGGAAGCAGTTCGAAATCTAGCATGTGAAATCCTAGACCTGATCACAAAAGGGTTGGGTGGACCCGACCCGTACCCTGACCCTGACCCAGACCCAATACTGAGTGGGCTTATCAAGGATAGTAATTCTGACTCTGTACTACGGCTTAATCACTATCCACCATCTGACGTCACTGCTGCGTCACCTGCCAAGATTGGATTTGGGGAGCATACTGACCCTCAGATCTTGACCCTCCTTAGATCCAACGGTGTTGAAGGCCTCCAGATCTCATTGGAGGATGGAGTATGGGTCCCAGTCAACCCCCAACCTGAGTCAGCGTTTTGTGTCAATGTTGGTGATGTGTTACAGGTGGGTCCCACTCTATTTTTTTTTTTAAAGTGCTTCATCTATTTTTGGAAAATATGTGCCCACTATAAATAGCATATTTATCAGACCACATAAATATAACAAATATATATAAACCACCAGGGCCTTAAATGAGTCGAACTTATAGGTGTTCACGTTTGTTCATTTACTTTTAATCGAACTTGAGTCGAATGATATTTGAGTGTATTTGATTTTGTTCACGAACATGTTTGTGAACGTATTTGACCATGTTCGTGAACATTTGTGTTTGTAAACAACTAATTACCCTGCTCACGAATATAAAATAAACACATTTTTCCTAAATTTTCATACAAAAATACAAATGTTTAACCAAATACTTTCTAGCATAACAAGTAATATACGAAAATTAGATTATATATAGTATGAATATTGTTGTTTTTATTGTTATTTTTATTACTATTTTATTAAGTGGGCCTCGAACGAGTTTGTTCACGAGTTATTATTGAATGAGTCAATCAGTGTTCAAGCTCTATTCATTTATAAAACAAGCTAAAATATATATTTATTTATTCAAATGAGCAAGCTCATTCACGAGTTGAGCTGTCATATTTTTTTAATGATCGGAGCCAACGTGTCTGGAAAAATTGACATGTGATACACCACATCATTTGTAGCATCACTTTTGTAGGTCGAGTCCTTTAGTGAGCCTACCAAACCTTTTCAAATTAACAAATTAAATCGAAGTTTTTTTGCAACTTTACAAATTTTGTATCTTTTTTGCGAAATGATATGGCTAATGTGGTATATGCCATGACAGTTTTTCTGATACGTGAACTCTACTTATCGAAAAATATACCGGTGATTTAATATGCAATGATGAATGAGAGTGATAATTTATTTTACTAAATTCAAAAAGACACTTAAATTACAATTTTAAAAATGTGGTGATTTTTTTATATTATTAGGCGTTAATTTTATTTTAGTTTAATGGGGCAATTGAATTAATATATGTATGCATGAAACCTAACTCTCGATTTCCATGATAACTCACACCCTCGCACTCACCCCACCCATTAGGGAAGGAACCGAGAATTTTAACTAAAAAGATAATATAATTTTTTTTAACAATATTAAATTTTAGTTCCTTATCTACAATGTCTAATTGATGTTTAAAAGTTGTGGGAGGGAGACGAAATTCGAAATCTTTTGAGAGGGCGAAATTCGACTTTCTTTTGATATTGCAATATACATATATATACTCTCTGAATTTTTTTAAAAACTGAGGGGGAGGGCGACCGCCCTACCCCGCCCCCCTTGTTCCGACCCTGCCAACCCCAACCCCATCCCCATGCAAGTTGATGAATGCAAAGCTTTGACTCAGAGTTTACAGCAGCTTTAGGATTCTTGATGCATGTGATAAACATTGATAAGCCAGTGAAGGGGGTAGGGTGGGTGGGTAGCTACGGGTCACGGGTGGTTTTGGGTTCTCATGCACTGAATGGTATAATCACTTAAATTTGAAGTTATATCCTTGCAAGTTGCAATACACACACTTCTGAAATACTACCTCCGTTTTTTATTAGTTGTTCTCTTACATTTTGTTAGATGTTTATAAATACTTATCCTTTAATTCTTTTTTCATATTTGTTCCAATAATACCCCCTTAATAATTAAAAATAGATATAATATAAAGGTAATTGTGGTCTAATAATAGGAATTTGAGGAAATGTAGGAAAATTAATTGAAAATTTATTTGTCCAAATTTATTACTTCTTAATTTTATAATCCTAAGTCAAAAGAAGATTTAAATAAAAATAGAGGTAGTGGATCTTTGCCACTTGAAAATTTTAATTTATTTTTAAATAAAGTTTTTTTAGAAGTAATCAGGTAACATACATGGTTCATAAATAAACACAAATAACCACTATATATATAGGGATTTTAAATTATCATAGGAATCGGTTTGACACCCTACAAGTGCATATGCACTGAAAATTTTGATTGCATAAATTTTAAATTCGTTGTTTGTTTTCTACAAGAATGTGGTAAGATTGATAAGGTATTCTCACTGATCGTTAACAATGATTAGAATGTATTAAAATTTTAGATAATAATAATAAAATTATTTGAGTTATATCATCGCGTCCCTCATCCAGACGCCATAACCGAACAATATATTCTTAAAATCTTGTTCATATGCAATCCAATTGTCACTTATGCCCTCCTCCTTCTTCTTCTTATTCTTCTTCTTTCATTTTGAAGGTTATGACAAATGGGAGGTTGTTGAGTGTGAAACACAGAGTGGTGACGAACTCTTATATATCAAGAATGTCGATGGCATACTTTGCGGCTCCGTCCCTACATGCTACAATAAATCGCCTTCCGTTGGCGAAGATTTTAGAAAAACCTCCAATGTATAGAAGCTTCACTTGGGGTGATTACAAGAAGGCTACTTATAAGTGTAGATTAGGTGATAGTAGGCTTAATCTCTTCACAACATTGCCTCAAGATGATGATAAGTAGGGAGCAACTTTTTATTTGTACTTTCTTTTAAGGTGGTAGAGTGAGGGTCCTAGATTGGGTGAAAAATCAAATCAAGTTGTTGGATACTCGATTCAAGATTGTTCGATGAAAACTCTTTTAACTAATGTTCTATTGAAGATATTAAACAAGCTCGACACATATTTACCTTTGATGAAATCTGAAACTCGCCTGCAGTTTGAACTCGATAAATAAAAATAGTGAAAGCAAGTTTGAAAATGTCAAACTACTTGAGCTGAGTTCGTGTGCGACTCAACTAAAACTCATTCAAACTCGTGTTTATTCATAATTGAACAAGCCCAAATCTAATAGTAGAAAACTCGATAAAATTCAAAAAACATTGAATAGTAGTATATTCAGTTCGATTCAACTTATTTACTGGCACAATGATAGAGTAAATGATGATAATAAGATGGTACTTAAAATCTGATATTGGTACCATTGTTTGTTTTCTAACAATATATAGTTGTTTTCTAAAGTAGACATGCAATAGGCATATGATTAAAATAAATGTTAAATGTGAAATAAATCTAATGATGAGTCACACTTGGGCTTAGAGAGAGAGTGGGCCTTCTTCGTTCTTTTCCTTTGCAGGTCCAAATATTAGAATGGGCTAACCTTTAAGAGCCCACACAGAATTATAAGGCCTAACAGACATATAATTGGGCCTCTTTATTATTAAAATTTTAAAATAAAATAATCTGGTAAATGGATAAAAATCAGCCAAGTTATCATTCTACTGTTTTCAATTCTTATATTGTTTTAATGATTGTTGTTTTAGAGTTTTCTAGAAAATAATTGTAATACATGTGGAGCAGGAGGATTTTCAAAATCATAAAATACTATTATACTCCCTCCGTCCTGAATGAAAGGGTCGACACATATATTTAAAAAAAAAATTATTTTTTGGAATTTTGTTGATTTTTCAAAGGTTGATTGAGGGTGGAGATTCTGAGGGTGAAGATTGTGTTATAAGTTTCCTTTTTAAAGGTGTGCAAGTTTGCTTGGACGGATGAAAACAAAAAATGTGCAAGTTCATTCCGGGACGAAGGAAATAACTTTTTATCTTTTTTTCGTAAATCTTATTTTTGGCTTAAACTAATACAATTTTATCCTAAAGTTATGAGGACAAATAAAAATTACAAATTTTCAGACATCCGAGCTATCGCCTTAAAATAGATCTAGATTTGTTGGGCTGGTCTTCTAGGCATTAGCTCATTTGGTCGGATTTGTTATATTATATAATACTTCTAATTAAGATTCCTATTGCCCCACAGTTCAAATTAAGGATTACAATCTTTAATTCGACACAACAATATTTATTCGACTTGCCGGAATATATTGAGAAAAAACCAAGATCAACCACACAAGAATACAATAAATCCAATTTTTAATGAACCCACATTTGGCAATCATTGACCCGATACGACAATACGAACTCAACCTAATTAAATTTACTGAGAGCAACTCGAGACAAACCGACACTTAATTAGACCAATTTGGCCCTGAACGAACCCCCTGTCAATAGTTATATGGTTTAAATAACTTTTCATGTATAACCCGAAATCGAACACGAACCTAACCCAACAATCAGAATTGTCAACCCCATACTGACCATACATGAACATAATTAATCCAGTTTTGGCTAGAATCTAACTTGAAGTCAATACTTTAAGTAAAAATGTTATTTTCATATGTTTCAAATAATTTTTTATGCAAAACCCAAATCCACTTGAGATCGAGCACGACCTACTTGTTAATCTGAATTGCCATCCTATTAAGAATGTGGGTGGGTGGGGGGGGGGGGGGGGGCGGATCCTCTAGACCTAAATCTATATCTATATCTAGATAATAACAAAATCAACCCAAAATAGTAAGTTAAGAATTTTCTCGCCCAAATTTTCCTTGTCAATTCTGGAAATATTAGTTTTGGTATAAAACATTTTATTTGGAAATAAATCTACATATAGTCTAAAATATACTACCTTCGTTTAAAAAAGAATGTCATTTTAGACATTTTGGAGATTATCACAATAACTGTCACTTTACCAAAAAACCTACAATTCTTCCAATATTATCTTAAACAACCTACTTAATTTAGTTGGTTGTTTCCTTATTTCACAAAACATAGCAATTAAAATATCAATCCTTAATTTCTCCAAAAATAGCTAAAATGACATTCTTTTTTAAACGGATAGAGTATTTATCTATATCTATATAACAACAAAATCCACCCAAATAGTAACTTAAGAAATTTTCCGCTCAAATTCTCCTTGCCATTTCTGGAAAATATTATTTTTGGTATAAAACATTTTATTTGGAAATAAATCTACATATATTCTAAACTATATTTAGACACAATTATTTCAAATCAATAATAAGGGGGGGTCTGCAATTGTTTTTCCGAAGTGCTTTTAAGCTTATAGCTTGGGAAAACTATTTTGGAGTGTTTGGGAAAACTGCTTCAAAATTAATAAAATGATTCAAAAACTAAAAGTAACAAAGTTGTTTTTTTTTTTTTTTTTTTTTTTTTTTTTTTTTTTGATAAATAAATAGAAGTGTTTTCTCTCACTAATAAGCTAAAAGTTGCTTAAGCATCAAACACTACACCTTTTTTATTTGATCAAAATCACTTATATTTTCAAATATTATCTACTTTTGATTTTAAGTAATTTTACCACAATCCTTTTAATCACTTCTTCAAAAGTTAAGCAAAGGAAACACTCCCTAAGTCCCCCACAATCAGCTTAATTTGTCCAAGTATATAAAAGGAGACAGTCACGTAACTTTCCAAAAAAGATCCGAACTCTTATCTCGATGAATATGTTCCGCACAATCAATTTATTTTTTTCATTAAAATCGACATAATCAAGAAGTTGATTCAGCTAAATTTTGTGTCTACTTCCAAATTTTGTTCTTCTTTAAATAATTTTATTTGCTCGAAAAATTAAGAGATCCAAAGAAATTCAGAGAGAATGAATGCGACATCACCACCCACCAGAGTAACACACAGAGACTGGCATTGTGAGAGAGAGCGTGAGAGAGAGTCTAAATGAAATTGTGTGAGAAAAATCAATAGAGTGATCTAGAATCTAAAATGAGGGGAGGAGGCGAAATGTGGGGAAGGGAGTGGGATGGGAGTAACTTTGTCAGCAAAAGCAAAAGCAAAATTAATATTTTTTTTGTTTCTAAAATCTTATGTATTATGTTTGTTGTACCTTCTTCTTCCATTTAATTTTATGTACACTTAATATGTCTTTTAATTTGTGTAGTATCAATTATGCATATAAAAATGTATGGTCAAGTATAGTCATACCTAGAAAGAGAACCAAACAAGTAAAGAAAAAAATTAAAATAAAAAAATAGATTTAGTACGATATTATCAAATAAACCCCTAATGGTCTTTTTTATATTTAGTGTTAATTTGAATTTTATTTATTTTTTGTTAATTATTTTTCTTATTAATTTTTTTAATCATATAAAAATATAAAAATTGAATTATTTAGTAAACATTTTATAATTTCAACATTTTTTTTTTCAAAAAAATTATCTAATTTTTGAGATAATTTTTTTTTTCTAATGTGAATTTCCTGCTGCTACGTAAATTTTTGTATTCAATTAAAATGGACCACGTAGTAAAATATGAACCGAAAATTAATTTTATATTGATCATTTTAATATTAGGAATTAATTAAATAAAATTCCTAAGTCAAATAATCAATTTAATCGATATTTAGTACATATTTTATTGAACAATTGGAAGCTGTCATGCATCAAGATGATGAGATATTACTAAATTAAATTAAATTAATTTATTAATTATTCAAGAAGATGAGGATAAACATCAAGTCATGGTGGACCGATCAGAATGCTCCATGTAGCAAGTTGTTGCAGTAATTATTAAATTAAATACAATTAACTTAATAATTATCTTATGGATAATGATATTGTGGAGGATCAATCATATCGCTCAATTCAGACAAGCTATTAGGGTTTTCACATCCTACAACTATAAATATGACTCATTCTCCACCAAAATCATCAACAACACAAATCAAGAATCAAGTGAAGAATTCTGGTACAAAGGAATATCAAGTGAAGAATTTCGGTACAAAGGAATTTACAAAGGAATTTCGACATTCTTCGGTGTTCTTCTGCGTTCTTTTAGAAAATCAGCAAAAAACGGTGTTCAATCCAAAATTAAGCTTACAAGCTTTGGATTAGCATTGTTCAAGTCAAAGAGTTTGAAGATATATATGAAGATATCGGATTAGCGTTGTTCAAATCAAAGAGTTTGAAGACATATATGAAGAGAAAAATCAGAGGAGAAATAGAGATAGAATCTACAAAGTTGAAAAATTTATTCATTTGATCCGAATATTCAGTTTTGTACATCTTTTTCATGTGTATAACATTTAATACACGAAATTTATTGTTACACCTGTATAATAAATTAAATTAGTCATATATTAATGATCTATAGTTTGACACCATATTGTATAGTTAAATTAAAGACAAATATTCTTTTGTCGGTTGATTATGTGGGTTAATTATTAGTCTGTTGTGCTGCAAATAAAAATTAATAAAATTAGAATGTAGCGTTATTGTTACTCATTTAAAGGTTTTGAAAATTTCTTGAACATTATATTTGAAAAAATAAAAAAAAATATAGATACTTTGGATAAATATAGACGTTTATTATAAATTATAAATATACATATATACATTCATCATTTGTACAAGATGATCAACATTACCACCTCCATACAAAGATGCTAGATATATTCATGCATTAAGAAAAACAAATATGAATATTCTATAACATACTCAAATTTATATATTTTTAACTTTTAATATTTTTAATTGACTATTCTTTCATTAACATATACCTTTACATCTCTAACTATATATTTATTGTAATATTTTATTATATTAAAATTATATAAACATATAAAATTCTTATTATTCTTTCATTTTACATTTACAAATCGTGCATCGCACGGAAATATAACTAGTAATCACAAAAACACACACTGTTCTTTTAAGTACATAAATTTTTTTAGTCTTGTTAATAAATTCTAAAATCAAGTGTGACTACAATACACTATGTATTTCTATAATTTTAGAATTCAAAGGCAGGATTTCCTCCGTCTCACTATAGTGTAAACCAAACACTCACTAAGATTTGTTAGGGTCCATCAAGTTAGACCAGTTGAGATCGATGATATTTCGGCCATAACTTTTTTATCACACAACCCACCTAAAATATGGGACGAGATGAATCGATTTTACCACCTCTCAACATAAACCATCCTTAACGAGCATTACCATTTTCTTCTAAGTACATTTATTTTTCCTAGTCTTGTCAAAAAAATAAAAAAATAAATTTATGATTATGATACACCATTACTAGTAGTGGAATGTCACTAATAACACATCCTAAATTAGTTACCCATAGGCAAAAAATTGTGTACAAATATAGGTGATATCCAAAGTTTTAAAATAGTGACTCATTTCATTATCTAATTGAAAACTTGTGGACGTGTGACCTTGACCATTATCATTGAAGTCTCATTTTCATAACAAAGCCTTTACGTAAAGCAAATGAGCAATCAAGAAAGTGATGTAAAATTATTGAACTCAATACTTCAAAATATGCCATTAATTATGCTTATTTATTGCTCCTTAAGTAGATATCCATGTGATTAGGTTTCATAATTAGTCGATTGTTTGACCCGATTACTCCATCCGTTTTATAATAAGAGTACTGTTTTAAAAAAAAGTACACTTTTAAATTTTGGTCAATTTAAAATGCAGAATACTTTTAAAGTCAGTTTACGCACTGTACGGCTTATTTTATTTAACTTGTTCAATTATATCTAACTATTTTTTTTTTTTTTTTTTACTTTTACTTACACTAGTAAACAAGACATGGTTTTTGAAACATGACTCTTGTTTTAGGACAAGAAATTACAGAGGGAGTAGTTTCTATGTTTTAAATTTTTTAAAAGATATATATCCTATCTCATAATGAGAGTAATGTTCAATAATGTACAATTTTATTTTTTGATTAATTTGATAAAAGTACAACTTTTTAAAAGTTTAGATCTGCATTTATACGACTTATCTTATTTTTTAGTTCGACTTAAACCATATGACCTTCGTCTTTTTAATTCCACATTTTTCAGTGCTACTCCGGTAATTATATCAATCTATAACCGGGGTCTTTTATACACATTTTTTTTTCAAAACCTCATGAACCAATTTGTCGAATTTTAAAAGTTAATGATCCAAATTAAAATGGCTAAAGACAATACCCTCAAAAAGAAATGATCAAACTTAATATACTAAAAAAAATTATTTCCCTAAATTGATAAAGATGGAGCTCATATATATTATGTCATACATCAATGATGTGAAGAATGATTGAGAAATTGCTTAAATTGGTAAATTCAAAATTAATGATTTAAAATGAAGTTTGAGAGTACATAGATTTTGTCATATGGATAATCCTATTTTATTTCGATATACTTGGATCTCTCAGAACCACCACCCCACCCCACCCCCACCCCCACCCCCACCCCACCCCCCAAAAAAAGAAAAAAAAAAGGAAAAAAAAGAAAAAAAAAAAAAAGGGAAAAAAAAATTTTGAACTATCAATTCAAAACGAAATACATAAATCTAAATAGTTGTTTAGTTTTATATTTTTTTTTAAGTAAAGGTACATGACTAATATTAATTAGCCATGTAAAATCTTTTCTTACTTCAATAGATAAGTAGAAAAGACCAATAATAGACGGATCACCCACTATTCAATCGATTAAATCGGTTGATCCAGTCTGATCAATGATCCCTCTAAGCATTTTAACTAGGGAAGCAATCAAACTGAATTATTTGGGTCACAATTTTAAAAGTATTCGTTTGGAATTGTTCGTTAAGTTCAACGAGTCGAACTCAAGCCTAATTTAAAGCTTGATAAAATTTTCAAGCTAAACTTGAACCTATTAGTAATTTAATTTGTAAGTTTGCGTACTCCAGCTCGTAAGCTAGCTGGAATTACATATAAATTTAAAATATAGAATTAAGTTATTTTCCTGGTTTTGGTTTTCATGTTTTTGTAATTGGACATATGTGTACTGCTATAAAATGAGCTAACAAAGTTTGAGCTCAATTAGATGCATCATCTGATGAACTTGAATAATGCTCATTTAATATGTTATTGAGCTTTGATAAACCAAACTCGAATTATTCGGCTCAGTATTTGTAAGATGGATCACATTCGAGCATAGCTATACAAGCTAATGAAACTGAACTTGAGCCACTGAAAAGTAGTGTTCTAAAAGCCGCTAGGCACTAATAAGTGGCAGGTTAGGGTCTAGAACCTAGGGGAGGTTTAGGCGGAGCTAAGGAGTGTTTAGGAAGTCAAAGAGAAAATATAGACGTCGAGAACAATCTAACGACTAAACGGAATCTAATGAGTTGAACTCAAGCCTTATACTATTATACTAATTTTGATTCGTTTAGAAGCCTAATTTAATTCCATTATGTAAATCAAAATTCCAAATCATACCCTTTGACCAATGAAGTCACTTTTAACAGTTAAGTCACTGTTTTCTATTTCACAAGATTTGATTGATAGCAACTAAGCAGGGTTCAGATGTATAAGTGGTCATTTCTAAGTGGGCCCAAAAGCAAGCCCATTGGGCCCACCAATTGCGTACCCAATAAGAGATGTTCATGTGGCCCAATTCAAAGTCTGATGGTTGTTTAAGTCATTGAAAATCAAGTAAAAATATTGAAAATCAAAAATCAAAGATCCACAAACTGTTGTGGAGTCCAGTTGTAGAATATGGTAGGTATATCTTTTTGATGTATAAGTACCATATATATATATATATAATCAAATATGTTATTCTTGTGTCTATTTATAATTAATATAAGTTCATTGTCATCAACTTGTAATTTTTGCCACAACTTACAGTTTGCTCGATTTTCGTTCTAAAATTTACTTTTTTTTTTCATTTTTGTCTGATAATCAAGAAAATTGTTTGTATTTGGACTATTTTTTGCCACAAGCACACGTGACTGTCATGTGATAACAACTTCTGGCTGACTTTAATTGATGTGTCACCGGCACTGATTTTTTTGGGAAGAAGATCGCATAAACGCGGATGCAAAGTGATTTTACGTGGCAGTTATTTGCCCTTTCCGATCTATTTAGGATGGCCATCGGCAGATATCGATACAACTACGAGTAATTTATTTAATTACGGGATGAAGTTAGAAAAAGCAACATTGTTTTATGAAAATAGAACAAGAGAAAAATTTAGAGAAAAATTATTGGACGAAAATTTATTTCAACCCGTAAAGATAATTTATGTACTTAGTGCCATTGCGTTTCCATAAGACTCAAATCAAGCAACTCGATAAGCTATTCGCTAGAAGTTCATTTGAGTTATGTTCAATAAAAAAATATTAAAAAAGGTTGAACATACATTTATATTTGATAAAATTTACAGCTCGATCGACAAATAAAACTTAAAACAAGTGTAAAAATATAAAATTATTCGAGTTTGACTCGATTAAATTTTGTTAAAGTTCAATTCAGTTAATAACCAAACAAGTTTAAGCATAATATTAGATGCTCGATAATATCTGGAACAAAGTTGAATGATAGTACATTCAGCTCGACTTGATAATTGAAAAGGTTGGATTAACAGAAGAAAGAAAAAAAATGCCTCCACCATGTTGTATTAAGTAATTTAAAATTTAATATATGTTTATGATTATTTATGACCTCACATTACATGTGGCAATAATCCAACTTTCCCATTGTTTGGTGGCGTTTTATTTCAATGGTTGCGGCTTAGTGCTTCCATCTACGAACCCCAAAAACACCCAAAATATATTATTATTATTAATATAGTAATATTGTAAAAATTTCACAATGTCTTGATATAAAGTTTGAATTGTTTAATTTTGAGTTTGAATTTCGAGTATTTTCGATTACGGCCTAAATTTTAAGTTTCATTCCAAATTAAAGACTTACGCCTATGAAAACAAGATACATTATTCGATAACCTTCTCTTACGCCTATGAAAACAAGATACATTATTCGATAAACAGAAGGTTCAATGTAATTCATAAAAAAATTCAATATATTTCATAATGAAAAATTCAGTACATTTTATACTGAGTCTTCTTTACATCGAATAATATGTACACCCTGTGAAGAGCTCAAAAGTCAAGCCTCAAATTGAGAACATCCAAATTCAAGCCTTCTGCTGAAATTTACCTTTAACGATCTAGAGTAGGTCTTTGTATACTAAGATCTATGCAATTGGGTCCTAGATAATTTTTAAATGTATTAATGTTTATGCTTAAATGTATTACTAGTTCTAAAGAAATGTATCATGTTAAAAAAATATTAGTGTTTATGCTTGGAAGTATTACTTGTTCTAGATAATACTTTACTTAGAAATTACCAATAAACTATGGACGAAGTTGGATAGCTCATGTGGCAGAGCATCTACTACCTAGGCCTTTGGTCCTGGGTTCGAGTCATCGTGGAAGGAGGGGAGGGTTTTTTCGAGTCATCGTGGAGGGAGGGGAGGGTTTTTTCTTTGTTCTTAGATTAGAAGAAAAAAAATTCAATTACCAATAAATTATGTAGAATGATGCCTAAATCTAGATCGGCTAATTATTCTTGATAACACCCACATCGGTAGAGATTTCGCTCACTGCTACTACGAGAATCGCTTTTACTTTGTTTTTCTATGGCTACTAAGTTGTTTTGGTTCGCCATATTGTCTCTTGTCTGGCCACGAATTCAGCAGCAATTGCAGTAATACATTCAAGCATAAATTATAATATTAAATTCGAATTGCACTGTGCACGTACAACTCGCTCTTGGAGTAGCACAAAAAGAAGGGTTAGCATTATTGACCCAATGAGAAACCACTGAGACCTTTGTTGGGGCTCCGCCCAATGAGAATTTAGGGATGAGAAAAATATCCAAACGTCGAAATACTGCATATACCGTATTAAAAAATTATTGAAAGAAATCGGTATACCGAATTTTTCGAACCGAAAATTTCCATTATGGTAACGGTGTGATCATCCAAAAATTGCGGTATTTCGTTATACACCGATATTTTTTAGTATTTTGGTAATTCGGTATACCAAATTTCTAGCAGTATACCGAAATTTCGGTATACTAAAATCAACGATATGAATCGATATATACGGATATACAAATAAAATTCAGGATACCGAAATAGTTTCGGTACAGTAACGGTATAAGTTTTCGGCGTACTAAAACAATTCAGTATGCTAACAATATACTCCGATGATTTCAGTATGATATACTGTACGAAACCACCCTAGGAGAAGCTTACCCAACAATATATTTTTATCTTAAGTAAAAAAAAAAAAATTGAAAAGACAAGTTACATGTGGAAGCAAATTAACAGCCTTTGTTTGGGACCACTTATGGTGGCTTCTCTCTCTAAATATGCACGCGGCCTATAAATGTTCCCGCCGCCATCATCTTTCTTCCTTTCTCTCTCTACAAATATACGCGTCATCTATATAATACTTCCCTCCTCTAAATTTGCACAATTGTCTTTTTCGTCCTTCTCATTTAACTTTGAACACCTTTAAAAATAAAATTTTTCTTACAATTTTTATCCTTAAAATCTATATCCTCAATCTACATCTTTGAAAAAGGCAACTTGAAAGTAAAAATAGTTTTTTTCTAAACATCCGTATTCGATCAGCCCCGCAAAATTAAGTGGGACGAAGAGTGTATATACAAATAGTATTTACTAATATATTTCACTTAATAAATATACATTCAAATGATACTCCTTCAATTCCATATTAATTATCGTCTAAAAAATAAAAGAATTAGGGATGAAATATTTTGATAGATATACCATCAGTTATTATTAAGGAATAGAGATTTGACGAAATAAAATATGTGTGATAGATTGAAAAATAGAGATATTCTATGATTGAGCACATAGAAAATTAGTAGAAATCGTGAAAAATATCTGAAATGTTAATTAATTGAAAAAAAAAAAAAATAGCTGAAATATATTACGAGAGAGTAAGTAGTTAGAACGTTAATTATTATGAAAAGGAGAGAGTATTTTACTTTAATAAATATATATGTAAATGATAATATTATTGAATGCAAAAACATCTTTGTATTTCTTTTCTTATTTTGGTATTGAACCATTCCATCACGTTTTTAATTCTTGCTTCGTTCTTATTTAATTTCCAGAACTCATCATGTCAAGAATGAAGTATTTTATTCGTCCTATAAAAAACCCTACTTAAAAAAGTATACAACATTTTATTTTTATCAATTTAATAAATGTACAATTTTTAATAAATAGTTGAAACAAACTCACATGACTTATTCAATCATATCTAACGGATTAGGAAAATTTAAAAAAAATAAAAAAAATCCTCATTTAAACTAGTAAAATAAGATATTAATTAAAAGGACATACTCCCTCCGTTTCATTTTAATTGACGTTTTAGAATGAAAGTGAAGAATTAAGAATGAATTTTTTTGACAAATATAACCTCACCTAATTATTTATCTCTCTCATATGAATCCTAAAAAACCGCTTACCGAAGAGGGGAAGAAAGCGTGGAATAAGAAAGGAGAGGGAAGAAGGGCTATAATGAGCGGGAATATTTTAGAGGATAAAGATTTGATCAAATAAAAATATCTCTGATAGATTTAAAAGTAGAGATTTTTAAGGATTGAGTGCAGGGAGAAAACTGGGAGAATTAGGAAAAAATATGTAAAACGTCAATTAATAGAAAAAGAAGAAAACATCCTAAAACGTCAATTAAAATGGAACGGAGGGAGTAATTGTTACTTTGAGATTTTTTCAAGTAGGACTTTTTTAATGGGGCGAAGGAAGTACTGGTTTTTTAATTACGGGTGTGGGGTGAGGTTTTTGATTTTATTGATAGTATTATATGGATATATTTGTTTTAAGATTGAACAGATAATAAGATTTCAAGAATGTTATTCAAAAGGTTAAATGTGATGTCAACTGTTGTAAATTTATACTACAACCGCTTTTTTAGTTTATAGTTTTAGGTTTTCATAAATATTTGTCTTTATAGTTTTTTCCTCATATATATTTCTTTTAAACAACACCATTAATATTAGGTTTAATGCAAAAATAATGTCATTTTCATACAATTGGGGCTAAAAAAACTCATATATTTAGTAATTACACGTCTGCAATTAAGTGAGTCAAATTTTTAATTTTTAAGATTCACGTCAATAATTGAAGCCCCAAATTTTGCCAGTATATTGAATAGAAAAAAATTATAAAGATGTTAATTTTTGCTTGAATTTGATAATACAATGTATGAACTTTCTTGCATGGTGTTACTTGTAGGGTGAATGTAAAATATCTAATTATTAATAACAAATACCAATTGTTGTTAATGCAATATTTCTCATAAGTTGACAAAAATTTGCTTTTGAGTATTTTCATTTATAGTGTGGTTAATGCATGGGTGAATTAAGTGTACCATTCTAAGTTATTACTTAAGTGCAACTGTGCAATTAGATCTAGTTGAATTACTTAAATTTATTGGATACTTAATTACAAAAAGTCTTCTAATGTCATAACCCTAAATGAATTATTGAACAATTAATTAAAAAAAGTTTCAAATGTATATATATGTACGTATAAATCATTTTAGAATTTTATTATAGTAATTACTGGATCCGATTCTAATTACTGACCGTTTTGAATATTGTATTAGAAATTAGAAACTCGTATAATGAACAAATATGGCACTATATTGTAATATATTTTTCTCCCTAACTCCCTTCTTCTCATACTATTAAGTACTAGTGTAATCTTGGAAAAGAAAATCACAAACTAGGATATTTTTATGTCGCGGATCTTATGGAAGAAATGTGATACTTTTTTTCTAAAACGGTTAGTATTTAAAATCGAAGAGAGCAATATTCTTTAATTAAAAAATAAACTATACCAACAAAATAAAAACGAGAAGTAGAACATCTTCCAGTTCAAATCCTCTGTCATATTGTCCTAACTATGATGTTTCAACCGTGTCCACACCTAATACTACATCATTTCAATCCAATATTTAGAACCTAAACCAGATTGCCATCTCAATACGACGTACGTGGTATTATGTGAGGGACACGATTGAACAGCATTAGAACTGATCTAGAATCTGAATTGAAATAAAACTATCACTTCGTATCCTCGGTCCAATTAGCTAGGAGTCCTAACCATGTTCCACACATAAACTACGTTAATCTGATTCAACTGTAAAACCTTATTATTCCATCTTCTTCTTAAGACGACATAATTTTATATGTAGAATATGACTGAAACATTACAGTTGAGTCTGGATGATCCTAACTGAACTACCCTCCCATAATTATGTATAATGTGTAGAGTTGTAAGGCACTCACGTGGCATTTAACATGATAAGATCACACTAATGGGTGTCATTTTTATTACAATATTGGAGATTTGGTATATAAAATTCAGAATATTCTACACCCCTAAATCATTGTTGCAATACCTTTTTTATTCTTAATCTACAACTGAAAAGCTCATCTGGTTCATGCCCCAATGGCTATGTTCCCAAAATTCCACAACTAAATTTAAATATTAAAATAATATGTAACAATGACATTTAAGTTAATAAAGATAGTGGAATCAATTATGCACACCTACAACTTAATATTTTATATACTTAAATCTAAATCTTCTGCTACATGTTATCTCCCATTTTTATTTTATTTTATTTTATTTTATCCGACGTATCTTTTATTTTAATTCATTTTATTGCATTGCATCAATTATCGTCATCTGTGTTACATAAAGACAATCAAGCTACACATGGAATAAAGGGAGTTGCAGATATTATATTTGGGGATTGATCTAGGTGGCTTGTTAGGATTTCCCGTCGAAAAAATTGTAAAACTCGTTATATAACTTATATGTATTCAAAATAAGTTTTTTATTTTTTAATTGTTCAAATTTTATCATTTTTAGCTGAAAATCGGGATTTTTGTTGAATAATTCAACATGCATGGCTGATCACACATGGCCCCGTTAAATTGGAGATTTTCAATTCTCCAATTAATTTGGGGTCCCTATTGTCAATTAAGATAGATTTTTGGTGTCAAGTTGTTGTCAGGTTGACAAGTCCACTTAATTTACACGTCAAAAAATTAAACTCTAATTTAATGTTGTCATATGCAGTACACGTGCAAATTTTGATCTTAAAAAACAACTAAATTTAAGTAATTACTAGAAAAATGACTAAAATTGATCATTTATTAAAAAGAACACTGATTTTCGGATTGCTAATAAGTTACAAGGCGACTTTTGTAATTTGCCCCCATTTTAAATATATGATTATATATTTGATGATTGTGAATATTTTATCAAATAAAAACTTGGAATACATGTATAATAATAAGATTTGTCATGTGAAACTAAATTTTAATACTCGAAAATTAGAGTAATTAGACACTTGTATGTATTAAGTATTAACCATGATCAAGTTACAATTTAATCTTTACCCCCACAAACAAAAAACAAAAAAAAAAAAGAAAAGAAAAGAAAAAAATGAATACATGCTTAAAACTATCAAAACTAAGTTAATTAAAAATCCCACAAATCTATGATTAATATTTATAATAATCTTAAAAAAGTGCTACATTAATTCTAGGGTTTTTGTTCTTCATTCTCTACGCATTGCCATTGAATTGCTGCTGTATGAACCACATATCCTCATCATCCCACAGACTGCCCGACGCATCTCCGCCGTCCATCCACTGCCCGTTCGGCTCGGTCAATCCCAGCCCTTGATTATAAAACCCATTCGGGCTGGCTAAATTTTGATCTCCATAATTAAACTGATTTGGACAATAATTATACTCTTGAATATTGTTGTAGCAATCCGTGAGGTCGGAAACCGGCGTCCCGAATGACTCGGACGACGCCGAGTTTTCCGGCGTGTAAGTATGGGCCGGCCCAGATTGCATTGCAGCAATCTGGGCTGGGCCCATTTCGAGATTTGGGCCGTTTAAGTTGGCCAGCTGGTGGTGGTAACCAGAGGAGTATGCATTACCACCGCCGTTGCCGCTGCCACCATTGGTCGTGGTGGCAGCGGCGGCGATTCTTTCGACTAATCTAGGCATCCATAGGTAGCGCATGGTGTCTTTAAATTGCTTGCTGTTTACGTCACATTTGAGCTGCTTAGCATGCTTTTGGACTCGGGTTCTCCAGTAGTTTTTTATTTCATTGTCCGTTCTACCCGGTAAATGTTGCGCTATTTTCGACCACCTATATATACGAGATAAATATGAGTGAAATTCTATATTCCAATTTAATATACAAACATTAATAAATAAGAAAAAAATATCATAATATTATAGGACAGGGACGCAAATTTTGTGTAGAAATGGTGTTAGTGACTTAGTAAGAGCATCAGCTAGTTGGTCGAGTGATACTATACGTAAAACAAAATTATTTGCATAAATAGAATGAAACGAGCATTTTCAACCACCTATATATACGAGATAAATGTGAGTGAAATTCTATGTCCTAATTTAATATACAAATATCATTAGATCAAATAAAATCAAAATATTGTTGGACAAAGACACCAATTTTGAGTAGAAGTTGTTTTAGCGGTTTAGTAAGAGCATCAACAAGTTGGTCGAATGATATTATACGTACAACAAATTTATTCGCATAAAGAGAATAAATTGAGATATTTTTGTGCATCTATACATGTGGCATAAATATATCCTAATCGAAAATACAAATATCATTATATAAGAAAAAAAACAGAATATTATTAGAGAAAAACACAAATTTTCGTGTAGAAGTAGCCTTAGCGCTGAGTAAGAGCATCAGCAAGTTGGTCGAGCAAAATTATATATATAGCATATTTATTTTCAACATAAAATGAAACTGGACTAAATTTTGTGTTACACAATATTTACCTGTTTCCCCAACGTGAATGGAGTTCGAGTATGAGGAGCTGTTCTTCAAGAGTGATGTTGCCACGACGAACGTCGGGGCGTAAGTAATTCAACCATCTCAGTCTGCAGCTCTTTCCGGTTCTCTTCAACCCTGTTTATTTATTTTATTAAAAAAAAAATTAAAAAAATAGCAACATTTTAATAGAAAAGGGAAATTAATGAAAAGAAAGAAACAAACTTTACTAGGAAAAGTTTCACACGTAAATTCTTGATACTTTTTTTCGCTTTAATTAGCCCATATTCTTTTCTTGTACGGACATTAAATTGTATTGTATATCATCTATATTTATCCAGAAAATTTATTAAAAATAAAACTTTTATGGTAAAAAAATTAAGTTTAGTTTTAATATGTTTTTTAAAATATAATTTTTTTATGGAACGGAAAGTATTTGTTACCTTCACACTGACTAGTATATCATCTATATTTATCGGAAAAAAAAAAAATTAACAAGGAAGGATTAAGTTTTATTTCAATATATATTTTGAAAATATAAATTTTCTATGGGACGTAGGAAGTATTTATTAGCCGCACACTGAATTGTATATCATCTATATTTATCAGATAATTTTATAAAAAAAAAATTCATAAAAAGAATTAAGTTTAATTTCAATATTTATTTTAAAAATATGAGTTTTAAGAGATGGAGGAAGTATTTATTAACACACTGAATTGTATATCATCTATATTTAGCAGATAATTTTATAAAAAAAGAAAACTTTCATAACAAAGAATTAGGTTTTATTTCAATATTTTATTTTGAAAATATGACTTTTACGAGATGGAGGAAGTATTTTTACCTGCACTCTGAATTGTATATCATCTATATTTTTCCCAAAATTTCATAAAAAGAACTTTGATAACGAAGAATTAAGTTTAATTTCAACATTTATTTTGAAAATATGATTTTTAACGGGACAGGGAAAGTATTTATTACCTGCACACTATCATCTATATTTATCCGGAAAATTTATTTAAAAAAGAAAAAAAAAAAACTTTGATAAGGAAGAATTAAGTTTTTTTTTAAATATAACTTTTTTTATGGGACGAAGGAAGTATTTATTACCTGCACAACGAGCGAGAGAATTCCAGCGGCCTTCGCCGTGATGAGCTATATAGTTGATGAGAGTGAAATCTTCATCAACAGTCCATGGGCCTCTTCTTAGCTCCATTAATGATTCTTCATCACTTTCTCTCTCATCTCTTGAGATTTTGCCATCTTCATGATGATGATGATCCATGTTGCTTTCTCTCTCTACAATTTGAACTGTTTGATTTAGAGGAGAAAAGTTGATGATGGATTGTGTGTGTATATATAGATAGATATAGAGATGGGTGGGGGTGGGGGGTGGGGTTGAAGAGGATAAAGGAGGGAGGGGCTTTATATTGAAAATGGTGGAAGCATGTGAGAGAAAAGAAAGCCGCAATTGTATTTACTTAATTTAATTAATGTTCTAAAAGATGATAGGTGTCAATTGAATAGTAAATTGGAGCTTAGTATCTAGTCGGAGCTTTAATGAAGCAAAGCGAGAGTTAGGAGGGGAGTAGGTGGAAAAAAATATAGATGATCAAGAATAATTTAGGGGACTAGACGGAGCTAGACGAGGACATTTTAAACATATATTTTAATTAGTTAAGGACCATAGCCGGACCTCCTATTAGTCGGGAAAGTCCGTCGCCTCGGGCTCCAAAAAAATTATAATATTTTAGGGGCTCGAAAGTATTTAGGTACCTATATATAATATGTAAGTATATTTAGATGTGTGCTTTTAAATAATTAATTGATATAATTCAATGATTAATGTATTTTATAACAATTTAGTGACACGGTTTTGAGTCTTTTCTTGAGCTTTTAACTTTAATTTTTTTAGGTATGATAATATAAATATCTAGTGTTGCAAATGCTTCAATTTTTTTATGTTTTTCTTTAAGTTTGTACACTAGAAAAAAAAATTATGTGTCCATTTGACAAATTCTTTGGTTTTTTTATTTCCTATGACATAATAAATACAATAGATTATCGCAAATGCTTCAACTTTTTTATATATTTTTTTTAAGTTTGTACACTTGAAAAAAATTATGGGTTCATTTAATAAACTCGACTCAGTCCCAAATATATCTAGGTATTGCCCTGTTAAGGACACACATATATGACTAAAATTAAACCAAGCTAGTCTATACTTGATTCATTGATGTCGTTCGTTAAAAGTTTGTTTGTACTACTCCCTTCTTCCCATAAATGTGTCATGTTTGAAAATGCATAACTTTTTAATTGTGATCATGGAGGTACAACTCAAAAAAATCATTAATATGCACTTACACGATCTATTATGTTTTGTTATTTTGACATGTTCAATCATATCTTTGTGAATTTAGTAAGATGAGATATTGATTTTTGAAATATGATCAACTCTTATTTTTGGAGAACAAACTTTTCAAACAGTGCTCTTATTATGAGATGAATGGAGTATGTTCGATTAAAGATATCAACCAAGTTTGAATATACTTTTACGTTTGATAAGATTTAAAGTTCAATTAGAGCTCGGAAATGATAAGTAAACGAAAATATTAAAATTAGTGTGAAAATGTCAAATGCTCAAGCTCAGGTCATGTTCAACTTGATTAAATTAACCTCGTTCAACCTCAATTCATATAACAAACAAATAAGTTCAAAATTAATATTAAAAGCCCGATAATATTTTAAAAATATATTTACAATAGTATACTTAGTTCGACTCAGACTCATTGAAGTTCCTAGGAATTAATGGAAGTAATATAAAAATATTATATAGTTAAACGAGTGAGGGCTTTGAAGTTTGACGCTTTGACTCGGCTTATTTCTAAGTGTGTGGAATTTTTTTTCTTCATTTTTATAAATTTAATTAATAATTAAGATTGTTTTGGTTTGATTTATATTTAATTTTATGTCTAATCAAGTTGCATGGAATTATTGACTTTATCACTTCATGTGACTGTACTATGCTGCTAAATTTCCACAATGGAGAATGTGTACAATGCTGTAGATTAATTAAGACTTAATAATGGCTTTGACATGATAAATCAGAAAAAAATCCACTATTCATTAATTGTTTCATTAATACTCCATCTGTCCCGCTCTAATTTACATATTTTCTTTTTTATTTGTCTCCATCTAATTTGTCAGCCCATAAATAGCAAAATTTCTCTCACAATCTCCACCCTCAAAATTTCTGCATTCAATCTTCACATTTGAAAAAGTCAAAGATTTCACAAAATCTACTTTTTATTACTCCGTGTCCGGCCAAGGTAAGCAAAGTGGACCGGAAAGGAGGGAGTATGTGTCAACTTATATATGCATTGGATTCACTACTTTCATAAACTACACTATACGGGGCTAAAATTACTTTTTGTCTTTAAATCTTTTGCTCATTTAATTTTCATCTCAAACTTTGTTAATATTTTTTATTTCGTCATATAATTAACGAAATTATTTATATTTGAACCAAGTTCTGCCACTGATGAGTAAATTGGCCGGAAAAGTACACTAGACTATCGTTTGACACTAACTTCGGTCCGATTTTAATTGACGTGGCAGCAATGTTGACTTTTTTGGGACGAAAATGGAACGAGCTGAAAGTTGTAGGACAAAAGGTGATTTATGTGATAGTTATATGCGCTTTTCGACCGATTTTCTTATCGACGGTAGAAATTGGTTTGAATGCGAATAGTTTCTTTAATTAACAATAAATTTTGGAACGATAATCGAACAAGTAGAAAGTTCTGATACGAAAAGTTTTTAACTTTCAATCTGATTATGAGTTTTAAAACTTAATACTACTTCGTTTTAATTCAAAATCTAAAATTCATAATCAGATTTACGTCTCAAAACGAAGTAATATTAAGTTTGAAACACTTTCGAACACCATATATATATAATTGAGAGAAAATATCTAAATTAGTTGGTTCATGGTTTCTGAGGAATTGCTTAATTAATTGTCACATTAAAATTGTACTCTATGCACTATGCAGCCCCACATAAGTAAATTGCTTTGTTGTAGAAATTCGAATAAGAAAATTAAGATTTTTGTTTTGACTTCTCTTTCGAGTAAAAGAAATTAACTTAATCATTTTTTATGCTGTAACGCCACATCAGTTACTTACATCCAGATTTATTATAAGAAAAAATCTTTTTTGAGGCAATACAAAATGGGAAAAAAATAAAACTAGTTCGGTGTATTCAATTCCAGGCCTTTATGTATTGTGCTGGGGATGTAAACGGGTTGGATTAAGTCGAACAGTACAAGGTTCGAGTTCGACTCGAGTTCGTTCGAACTTCTAAATTTATGTTTGAGTTCGGTTCGTTTTGTAATTTCTATGCTCACGAATAGTTTGATTTTGCAAAAACTCGATATCCTAATAAACGAATATAGTTCGAGCTTGAGTTCGTTAAACGTGTAATTACTAAGCTCACAGATAGTTTGAGCTTGGTTCAAAAAAAAGTTTAATAACATATTAAACGAACAAAGTTCGAGCTCGAGTTCCTGAAACATATAATTGAGCTCGTTAACACATATTATAACTGATGAGCTCGAGGTGGTCCAGTGTTTCATTCACGTGAACACAAAGCATATATTTTTTGAATTATTATATATAAACGAGCTAGGCCCCAAGGTTGCAAGCCTGGCTTCATGAATAAGCTCATGAGCTTAAGAATCAAATACCTGCACGCTCGACTTCAACTCGGAAATTTATCGAGCTCGAAATTGGGCGCAGTTTGTTTAGGCCAACGAACAATCTCGAATGAATATTTTGTCGAGTTGAGATCCGAATAGTTTGGCTTGATTACATCCCTAATTGTGCTCTATTCAATTTGAGGACAAAACGCATTGTCGGTCATTTTAGTAGCCGGAAATCATCACAAGAGGCGCACGTAACAAGATATTTGCCCTCAAGTTAGACAAAGCCCAATACATAGATGACTAAAATTGAAACATCCAATATATAGATGACAATTATGGAATATATGGAGCCACATTTAGCTGGTCACGTGCGGCGCATGTGATAATTTCAGAATACTAAAATACCGGTGACGGGCTTTGTCACAATTTTATTATTAAAACAATATGTCGGCACTAATTAATCTTCTTAATAACTCGATCTCAAAAAAATATCATTGGGACCACATATAAGCATTTTTTCAAATTACTAGTTATCTCTAAAAAACAGTGTACAAGTAACCTTAAATTTTTTGCACAACATTTTATGACGATAAATCGATAGAATTCATTATTATTATTAGAGATAAACCCTTAAAAAGGATTTGGTAATAAACCCTTTATACAGAAAGAAACACTTAAATAAGGATTTTTGTAGCTACCACTTTTTCCATACTAAAAATATTTATGGTTTCAACTTAAAATAAAAGTCAGAAGAAATTCGCAACCCCTACATTTATAGGGGCATTTCTCTAATATCCCCTTAATTAATATCAATTACACCCTAAAATATTACTCTAGATTCTAGAATCAATCTAATATTAATGTATTTTACCAAAGCCTTTAAGGTTTTCATAAAATGAATTTAATTGAAATTTGACAAAATATTATATACCCTACAGGCGTAAAGAATTAATTGGAATTTATTCTGCCATCAATGTTCTTAATTTTGATTAAATTATAAAAATATTGATCGATATAACCTAGTGATATTTGTAAGATGTTGATATTGGCTATAGGGCATAGACTAATAAACAAAGGCCGTCGGAAGGTAAGTGTATTGGAACGTAGCCCGACCTGGCACAACAAGATTATCGGATCAACATCATATGTTCGGTCGGATTGGGTCGGAACAAACTTTTACTGAGTCAAAAATTATTGAGACCAATACATTCTCCTTAAATCTACTGTGGTTCTCGGATCGAGCTATGATCCATATCAAACTTTCAACTCATTGACTCGGGTTTGTTGAGCCTCATGATATTTGAGGTCAAGGTTTCTATGACTCAACTTATTTTAAATGTGATTTTTGTCAGCTCCTTTGATACACATTACTGCCACACTAGGCAATTCACTAAAAAAATAAGATATTGAATTTTGAAACATTATTAACTTTTAAGATAATTAGCAAACACCATCAACTGAGATTTAATCTATTGCCTTTTGGATGCACATTTAATAGTGGCAATAATGATATAATCAGATGTCAGAAAATATAGTCGATATTGTTGTTGAAAAAAATAATTATAAATGATAATCAACATGTATAAATGGTAGAGGTGGTGAGAATTTGGCTCACCTAGCCCGGCACAGCCCATCGGATGCCAAGACCATAAGGTGGGTCGGACTTGTTGGACCGATGATCTTGTGGGCCAACAATTATTGAGCTCAATCTAACCCATTTCCCGTAAATACGCAAAAATTATCGAGCTGACCCGTGGTCCGTTAGATTTTTGACCCATCGAGCAGGGCTTGTTGGCCTCGAGGATTATACGGACCTAAACTTTTATGACTCAGACAAGTTAAAATGTCGGGCGGACCCATCGGAATAAAATTGAAAATAAAAAATGTGTAATTTAAGGATCTAAAAACGTAGACGCCATACATAGTAGTTGCCAATATATAATATTGATGTCGATTATATTCCCTACAATCATTATTATCTACAAAGTGATTCCACTTGGATTAACATTCTCTATTTCTTTTTTAAATTTTATTCTTTTTTTTCTTTCTAGTATCTTCCACGAGTTCCACCTTGTTGGTAGATTCATTTGATTATGATGGGACAATTTAATTATTATTATTCCCTCTATATATAGACAGAGCAAATCAAAATTGAGGATAAGGAAAAAGGGCAAAAAAATGTTACTTTCCTTGCTCTCTCTAATATAGTTAATTAATCTACTTCAAAAGTGATATAATCTAGAGAAATAGATATAAAAATAAGGTATTTTTTAATAATTGTATATAACACTTTTAACAATTTTCCCAAGAAAACGACTCTAGATACAAATAATACCATCAACAACAATAATAACAACAACAACAATAATAATGTATCATTAAGAATAAGACAATAACCATAATAATTTGGAAAAAAATTGTACTTTATCATCTTACATAGAAAATTATGAATTAAATGGAGGTATTTATAGGTATACTTAGTGGACTTAATATCGGTTAATATTCCATAACGTTTTATAATCGTTTTATAATCAAGTTTATGCAAGATAGGTTAATGGGCTTGTGGGCCCTTACAAAAAATAATGAATCTATTGGGCCTGTTTTAATGAAAGTAGGTCTATTACAAAGACTAAATCCAAAATTAAGCATACATAGTAATAACAACATTTCTCAAAGACAGCGGTGTTTTCAAAGAACCATTGTCCTATTACGAATAACCGTTGTCGTAGTAGAAACCATTGTCTTTGCGACTTTCACGTAGTTTGTGTCGGCTTTATCGCTCAAGTGTTGTCTTGACAACGGTTGAAACGTCTCGTGTTGAATGACCGTTGTCTATGCTTATCCATTTTTTTTGTAGTTTTATGTGGTCGAAAACAACGATTATACACTAAAGTATTGTGGTTACTTTTGCATAGATGAGTAAGATAAATATATAGTATATACACGAGTGATTCTCTTGTCCATCGGTTGTTCAACGTGCACCCAAGTTGTGTAATACTTTTAGTAATCTGAATTTACTTTTTATGTAAATAAGCAATATATTTTAGGCAAACAAATTATAATTTAAATGCAGAGTAAGTAATACTTCCACCTTAATAAGTAATTCATTTTGAAGCTATGAAACAAGATGCATGATGTGCCTGATGCACATGATTTTTTGTGTATATAGATAAACAAATAAACAAACAGATAATAGACCTCCAATGACGAACTATGAGCTCGGAACACTTCAAAGAAAAATAGTTTTTGTCTACCATTTTTTTGCGCAATAAATATTGTCTCTAATAATAATTATATGACGATATATTGCACAAAATGTTGTAAAGATAATTTAAGGTCATTTTCAGACTTTTTTTAGACATAGTAGTTGCAAGAAATGCTCATACACATTAGAGACAGTTTTTTGTTGTCTCAAATAATGTTATTTGCGACCAAGTTATAAGACATAACATGTTGTCTCAAATAATAAAATATGACGAAGATTAATCTCCATTTGAGATCATTTTTCGTCGTCTCAGGTTATATCATTTTCCTTGCAGTGGAGGGAGTAGGCTAGTAGCATTTTGGTACTGACTTTTAAACATATTGAATTATTCATTTTTCACAACATTATAAAATTATGTTATGAGCACATACACAATGTATATAGACAGTGTGAAAGGAGATACAAATTAGACAAAAAGGTGAAACCGAATTAGAATGATGGGCTGTTTTTCTAGAGGGATTCCACATTATTAATTACTATTAGTTTATTATAATTATTTTTATATTATACAATAAAATAAATCCCCCTCAAAAGAATAATATATATTAAAATACACGTGACACATCAACACAAATTCTTTTCTTCCAAGACTCGAACTCTCTGCAAATCCCTTCATTTCCGTTGGTTTATATTGTGCTATGTGGAAACCTATAAGGCTACAACCCTAGACCATAGTCTATTTTTTTATTTTATTTTTTGTCTCATTTCATAAATTTAAATTGTTATATATGCTTTTAGTATTGACTTTTATGTGAAAGTTGGGAAGTTTATTTATGTTTATTAAATGTTTACTTCAACAAAAAAATTAAATCAGCCTAAACATTTCGTCTCTAATAATCTCACATATGTTTCTAAATTAAAGTAGTGAAACACTTGACACGAGATATTTTGTCTTTGAAATGCTCATTCTAAAAATTTAGAGACAACATTTTTCGTCTTTATTATAAAATCTAAGATCAAATTAGTTACAAAAATAGAGATGGATTATGTCTGTCATCGATATTATGTTGCTATGTTATCACTAATCAAATGCTAATGATATGCAAATTATTTTACCACTTGATGTATACGAGAGAAATGCAGTGCATCAATTATTTTTCCTTAGTACATTATATTAGTATTCTTGATGATTAATTTTCAGTTGTCACCTAATAAGTTTAGATATATTTTGAGTCGAAGCCTCGAAGGTATGAATTTCAGAAACCATCTTAATTAGGGACTTAAATTTTAGGATTTCTTAATTTGGGCCTGAATTTTGAGTTTTTATTAATTAGAGACTTAAATTTTGAATTTTATTTAGAATTCAAGTCTTGAAAAATAGGAAATATTGTTTGATGTATGGAAAACTCTGTACATAGTATATTGAATTTTTTTATATATCGCATTGAACCTTCTGTACATCGGATAATGTGTCTTACTTTCAAAGACGTAAGTTCTAAATTGATAATAAAATTCAAAATTTCTGTCCCTAGTTGCAAAAAACTCAAAATTTAGGGTCCAAATTTAGAACTCCTAAAATTAAGACCCCTAAATTAATATATTTTTAAAATTCGGGTTTCCCAGTGAAATTTTCCCATAAATTTATAAATTGATATTTGGAATTAACTACCTTTGTTTATTATATTAATATTCTTGATGCATTGCATTGCATTTCTCAATTGAATCAACAAATATAATATTATATTAATATTCCTGAAATTAAACCTATAAAAAATGCCCAACCAATTGAATCAACCACGTAATTGATGCATTGCATTGCTCTTAGTATATATATACATCAACTAAATTCATATTGGTAGATATTTCCTCAAGTTAATTTTAAGTCAACAAGAAAGATATCTACACAAATAGAAAAGAAATCAATCTGATTATCAGCAAAATTTGGAATGTGACATTTGGAAAAGAGACTTGAGGGCTGTGGGACCAGAAAGTCACTTATATATATAGCAGATACATATAAAGGTGGCAACACCCGCTCTAGCCGACGAGCAAGCCCAACTTGCTAGATATTGTAGGTGGTGGCTGGGCCAAATGAACTTTTAGGCCCGAAGTGTTATCGAACCAACATACCTATCCAATAGGTTAATGGCACAGCGAGTTGTGACCGATCCGATAAAATGTCAGTTTGTTTTAAAGGGTTGGATTTGGCCGGGTTTACCAATTTTCAGCCCGACAGAGTTTTATCGTAAGGGAGGCAAGAGGAGGCCACTGCCCTCCACACACATTTTTTTTATAATTTACATATGTGCATATATATGAATATTACGGTACTCATATAGAAAATTTCCCCTAAAATCAATGATAATTGTTTTATATGTATTTATTATGTACTCCATGTGTTCCATTTTATTTTGCACATTTTTCGTTTTCGTCCGTCTCAGATGAACTTGCACAGCCCTTAAAAAGGAAAGTTCGCCCTCAAAAATTCCACTCTCAATCAACCTTTGAAAAGTCAACAAAATTTTAAAAAACAACTTTTCTTAATACTTGTGTCAATCTCCTTGTGCAAGATAAGGTGGGACGGAGGGAGTATATATGTAAATATGTGGGTATTGGTATAGAAAAATTATATATATATATATACATATCAAGATTTAGCATATAACAATATTAAAAATGTATGTTATTTACAAAAAAATATTATTACGCATATTTATATTTGTGCAGTTGTCCCCAAAGTTAAACTCCTGTGTCCGATCCTAACTATAAATTTAAATATATGGTTGTATACAGATAACATGTGTGTGTGTCATAATCATGGTCAACAATAATACAATGATGAGTAGGGTTTCCAACAGCAACAACACTGTGAATATTTGAATAGTCACCAAGAAATGCAACCATGGTTGGTTGAGAAGCGTGTGTGGGGATAGGTGACTACCACATTATGCAGATGATGACGATCATAATGGCTTCAAGTATGACATATGCAATTTAATTACTTAGTTTTAATTTATTATATATCTATTGCAAAGCTTTTCAACTAGTTCTGGCTAATCCCCGCCTAGACGTTAAGCGTTAGGTTTTCATTGTTCGCTTATGTTTATCTCCCGATCGCTTCTCGCCTAATCACGTCGATGCCCCGGTTAACTCTACTAGTCACTAGATCTCAATTCACCGCCTAGATAGCGCCTACTGCCTAGCGAATTCTACAACCTTGTTATATATAGATATGATTAATTTCAAATAAAAAAATACGGCTCGGTACCTCTGTTGTGATGTCCGGGATCAGCGAGGGCGGAGAGTGATCACCGGCACGGACAATGAGCTGCTCCTGAAAGACTTCTAGGTAAAGGGATATGAATGAAGCAATCGCATACCAAAAAAAGATGGTATCCTGAGTCTGTGCGAGTATGAGACCGTATAGTGGAGTTTTAAGGACATTCTGAAATTGTGCACTTATGAGACTGTACAGTTGAAAAGAGCTTAAAGAGTTGACTAGTCCTATTCATATCAACAAGATGCATCTTCTTTTCTGCTAATCATTGTGAGAATACGACAAGGTTAAGCATGCTTAGTCTTGAGCAATATTAGAAGTGATGACCCTCTGAGAAGTTTCTCATGGTGTGCGTGAGTGAGGGCAAAACACGAGGAAAGAGATATGCATGAGTGAGGACAAAGTACGTGCACAGAAAAAAACTTATGCTAATTTATAGGGATAGTCCGCGAAATGGGTCGTTACACCTGCAACAGATATAATATATTGTTACATTATTCATTACATAATATCACACGTAATCACATACCAGTACATGAATTTAACAAAAAAAATGTGATCATAATTTTGTTATCCATGCAGTACTCTCCTTCAATAGTATTCATAAAAAGCATGATTGTTTATGGCTGGAAGGGTGCGTGGTAATATGGGAATGAAAATTTTATGAATTTTAAATGTAGTTTTTATTTTGAGTTAGCTGGTAAGATTTATAAAACAATGTTAATTCATACTTAAAACGTTTTTATAAAGTTTTTTTTTAATAATTAATATAATAGTTGAAATTGGATCATGCAATCTTCCATTAGAACAAGTAAATCCATAAATGAACATAAAATTACACGGTGAACGTTTTAATTAGTGTTCTAAGACAACGGTTGCCATGCGTTGTCCTCAATATGTATGACAACGGTTTTTGACAACAGTTAAGAACCGTTGTCATAACTCTTTAAGATAACCGTCGCAACCATTGTCATAGATGAGGGTCTACAACAATACCAGTTTTAACAACAATGGCAGATTGAGAGATTCTAACTTCTAACTACGTACAAAAGTCTATTTATAGCAAAAGTCAGTGGAGTCATTATAAACATATGACACCTTATACTCCACTCTTCTCCCATCATAGGCCGTGGTTTGCTACATGTACGCTAATGTCAAGCATGCAAAGCTTGTCTAAGTAATTATCAATCAGCTGCTACTGAGATCAGGTCGTCTATTTTGAGGTCACAAGTCGCCTGTATAGAAGTCACTAGATGTTGATGCTAACTCAACATGTCATCCCCTCAACTTGCAAGGCCATCTCCTTGTACTCACAAGGTCATTTGCTTAAACTTGTCGAGTCATTTCCTTGAGCTCGTTAGGTCATCTTCTTGAGCTCGCCAAGTCATCTTACAACCATACTAATGCAAAAAAAGAAGTCACGATTTCACTCTATAGTCTATATGATGTATATATGATAGAATTCACCAACTTATATTATTAATAAACACGTGACATAGTTTTTATGCAGGCATGACCGTGAGAAGAACATTGATTATGCACGTTCTAAATCCCGCAATTCTAAGAATACCGGGAAGAGACACAAACTGAAAATAAACTCATTTCTAATTATCAAATCAACTGTCTAATATAATAATGAAAACACCTATTTATACTAATAACATAATTTGAAACCTAAGAAATTAATCATAATCTTAAAAGAAAGCAAATAAAATAATCCTCATAAAAAGAAACAAATAAAAACCTTATCCTAATTATAAATGATACTCCCTCCGTCTCGACTTATTTTGCATACTTTTCATTTTCAATCGTCCCAACTTATTTTGCACACCCCTAAATACTACAACAGAAGAGGTCTTTTGTGAAACAATTTTTGAGACCACAACTGTAGTCACTAAACAAATCTCTGTATAAATTATTTGAGACCACTTTAAGACTACTTTTAGAGACAACTAGTTGTTGCAAAAAATATTTTACACGCATTTGAGACCACTTTTGTGGTCACAAATATGTTATTTGCATCCGAGTTATTGAGAAAACAATAAATTTGTGACAAATATTCATTAGTTGAGATCACTTCTCATAAGTTTTGGCAAATACTCATTATTTGAGACTACTTTTTTATGGTCTCATAAACCATTTTTGTTGTAGTGAAAATAGAAACTAATTCTCACAATATTCACCCTCTCAACCCTCAGTCTTCACCTTTAAAAAAATCAAAGAAAAAGTAAAATCTACGTTTTCTTAACATTCATGTCCGGTCACTTATGCAAAATAAATCGAAACGAAGAGAGTATAAAATAAAAGTATCTATATCAATTTTATTGGTTAAATTTTGGGTGATTTTGGGAATCTTGATGACATTAGAAGAAAATGAGATGTTGATGGATACAATGGATCTTTGAAATTCCAAATTGAGAAAGATGCAAATTCACCATATCCAATGATTCATATTTTGATTGCAATTTGATTAAGTGTACTCTTTGAAATTGAAACTACTCCTCAAAGAGTGTGGGACCAATGTTTCTTAATAGCTAATAACACTAGTATTTAAAAATTGTTCGTTTCCTTTGTACCACTTTTATTCAATTCCACTCTAAACTCGAATCATATAATATAAATTGTAAAATTTAAAAAACATGAATTACGAACTCTAAACAACTAAACTATGGGGTCTAACCGACCCAATCCCAATGGGTCGATGCCTCAATGGAGGGTCATGGGTATTGAGGGTCTTGGGCTAGACCGACAAATATTATTGAATTTGATGGGAGGGGTTGGACAAGGATTTCCAATTTTTGGCTCACAAGAATTTTTGTGCAGCGTACATATGACATTCGCGTGACAGACTAAGGTTATAAATGAGTCGAGTCTAGTCGTATTTATTTTTGTTCAAACTTATTTGAAATATTGTCGAGCTTCTAATATTATGTTTGAGCTTGTTTGATTATTAATCGAATCGAGCTCGAACGAGCTTTTATCAAGCCAAATACGAGCTGAACTCTAGTAGTTTGATATTTTTACACTTGTTTTAACATTTTTTACTTATCGAGCTCGAGTAGAGCTTTAGAGTTTATCAAACACAAAGTATGTTCAAGCTTGTTTGATTTTCTTAATCGAGCATAGTTCAAACGAGTTTCAAACGAACAATCTCGAATCGAATATCGAATAACTTGGTTTGATTTTTAGTCTTAGGTACAACTCTCCAAATACCATCGATACATACTTACACAACTTATTTTATTTTATTTGACTTGTTTAATCATATCTAACTAATTTGTGAAATTAAAAATTAATTTTTTTCCTTAAACTAGTAAAACGGCCCATAGATTTTTAAAACAACACTCTAATATTAGGATTGTAAAAAATTTCAAACATAATTCTTTTTTTTTTGGTGAGAGAGGGAGTACATTTGTAGTATTTTTCTCTTTTACATTAAAAATTCTTTGTTTTCCTTCATAATTTTTGGCAGCTTTAAACTTGATAAAATAAGCAAGTCTATTAAGTGAATGACACAAGTAGTTGACCAAACGTGTGCTAAAATTGTCAATATGGAATCCTTAAAATATTTTCCTTCTTTGACAAGATACAAAATGTTTTCTCAAATGGGTGGCAACCAAAATATTTTGTTTTTGCAATATTAAATTCTTTGTTCTAAAAGTCTCCGACAAATTTTCATTAGACCCAGCCTAATTGCTAAATTTTTCTCGATTGTCTACGTTTTTTTCTTCCCGATTTATCCGCTTAATATGCTAGACTGAACTTAACTTCGTCTAAACTCTAGTTAAGTGCTAGATCTAATATACCGCTTGACTAACGTCTAACGTTTTCAAGACATTGTTAAATCATGTTGCAAAATATAATTCCAAAAGAAATGCAAGTTGAGTCCTAAAGTTATGCTATGATTATCACACTCAATTCATCTACAACCCCACTATCAAAACAAAGTTCAAATGGTCAACCAAAATGTCAAACCTTTGAATTTTCATTTCGCCAATCTTCTTGAAGGTCAACATAGAAAACCTAGGAATTTTGCAAGCTGTGGAATGTCATACAATTAGCTAAGTTTGCAACTCCTGATATAAAAATAATTAATATTGATTTTGATCCAAATTAACTCGAAATTAATAATATATTTAAAAATTACAATAATTATAGATTTCAAAAAACTTTTGATATATGACGCGAATCGATTTAAGAACAAACATGAACCTAATCTGGGATCCGAATTCTCACCCTAACAATATATATTATATATTATTGCTTCCATCCAAAATAATTGGCGTTTTAATATATTTCACACAGAGGTATGAATCTCTAAAATGACTCATAAACCCTGTATTTAACTTTGATTATTATGTTGTCTTTTTGTGAGATGTTCTTCTATACCGTATTAACAATCTTTTTTCATTCAAGACTCATTTATAGTAGGGATAATTTTGAAAGATTTGTGAAAATTATACCTGAAATTTTTAAAACAATAATCATTTTAAGGGGCTCGCTTGGTTGGGGGTTTAGGGGTAAGGAATGAGAATGAATGATGACTCATTCCCATTTGGGGTGCTTGTTACATAATAATTAAGTTAATCATCATCCCCTTTTATTAACAATTCCTCTAATTTCATTCCATAATATGATTGACCCTTCATTCATACCCATTATTATTACCATTAATGATTTGTAACTAAGCGGGCCTAATATAAATTACATATACCAAACCAATAATTATTTTGGGGCAGAGAAAATAGTACACTCAGCTAGTATATTATATGATGTGGAAAGTCATACCAAAGTCATATTCTAGTAAACTATCTATATATTATATACATGTATAAGCTTAGTATATCATGCTTTGAATCTTCAAACAAGTGGGTATTCAATTATTTATTTAATTTTCTTTTGGCACCTTATTTATGCAATACTATTTAAAGTAATTCATTTGCAAGAAAACCTAATTGTAATTTGACATTCAAGAATTGGGCTTATCTCCACTTTCCACCGTAGATGCTTTGATTTCTAATTATTTAAGGATTTTATTTTCGTTTATAAGTTGGTCCATTTAATATCATATCATCCTATTTTTATTTAATTAGGTAAGCAGTCAAAATATTTTCTCCACTTCATCTTTTTATGGCACAATAAAAAAATTTGTATTCTCGAATTTGTCAAATATAACGCCAATCCGCATTTGAATTCATATTGGAATCCGGATTGAAGTGAGCAAAGAATAAGCCTAGCTATATATGCATGTTTTGTGTGAGTGAGTAAGTGTGTGTTTTGCCTGGTTGTGTATGTGTTTTCGTTAACTTACAATGTTTTTTGTTACTGTTAAGATGTGTAGTGTGTACATTATTTATATATATATATATATATATATATATATATAACCGTAAAAATAAATTCCAAATGATTACGATGAAGATGAAATTTTAAATCTTTAAAAAAATTGACAAGATTTTTTACTTGAGGTTATTGGTAGATTTTATTGTGGATTGTAAATGAATTAGGGTCATACTATGCCAATAATGATGTCGGTCCAAATTGGGCCCTGGGCTTATTTTGGGCTTAAACAAATGTCAGAGGGTCCATTGTCATATTTGGGGCCCAACTGTTAAAAGTCACAGCCCAATTTCGTGTAACCATGGCTGAATTATTCTCCCTTCCTATTAACTCTTATTTTACTTAATATTTATATTTATATTTTTTATTAGGTATTAGTTTATTAAGTTTCATATAAATATTAACTTTGGTCATCAAATTTTGGTTCTTTGACTTTGAAATTGAATAAATGAATCCTTTAATGTTCGAAACATGATAAATTGGACATTGCCTACTAATTTTTTTTTGCATTTTGAAAGTTAATAGATCAAAATCAAAATGGCCAAATATAATGCCCCTAAAAAAGTTGATGAAACTTAAGGGTAAAATCGATCAGATGGGCCGGCACATCTTGCCAATATTTTAGACATACTGGGCATAAATGTGTTGCCCCGAAATACCATCGGGCCAACATGCTAATCAAATGAGCCAAAAGTTTGACAGGTCATGTGTTGACCCGAAAATTATGGTATAGTTTATGGAAATGGGTCGAGCTTTGCTCATTAGTTTGGCCAACGGAATTTTAGGCCGACTCAACCTAAGGTCCTAACATATAATTTTGGCTCGATGGACTAGATCGAACAGTCGGAATTGTCACCTCTGCACATTAGATTGGATCATTTATTTCTATTTGTACCATATCTCATTGATTTTAATGCTATCATCATATATGAGCTAAAATCGTTTTTTATCTCTTAATTTTTTGCTCGTACGCTTTTGATCTAATAAATTGTTAAGAATTTAATTTAATTCCGCAATTTAAGAAATTGCTTGTACTTGATCATTTTTTCACTGCTGGTGCCACGTAAAAAATCAGCTCGATTTGCTATCACTACGGCTATTTTTTAAATACGAGTGTTTTTTTTAAATTACGGATTAAATTGAATTCCTTTACCTATTTTTTTGATAAAAAACATACGAACGCAAAATTACGAGGCCAAAATTAGTGATTAGTTTGAAATGTAGTAGTTGATACAGATTGAAATAGTATCTCACCCACGTGTATATAGTATACTGTATATATATTGTGTATAATCTCACTGTTGCACTTTTTGTTACTTTTTCTCCAATACACGTCCTTCCTCGTAAGAACTTGAGAAGTCTTCTCTGAATTTATTCCATCAACTACGCTAGTTTCTTTGAATTAGGGTTTTCGAATAATAGTAATCGAATTGAAATTAGAATGTTTTTCTCCGGTGATCCATCGACGAGAAAACGGGTGGATTTAGGTGGTCGGAGCTCCAAAGAGAGAGACCGGCAGAAGCTTCTGGAACAAACACGGTTGGAGCGGAATCGACGCCTCTGGATTCGTCAGCAGAATTCTGCTGCTCTCAAAATCCAGGTCTTCTTGAATTCTTCAATTAGTTAATCAGTAGGTTTTCTGTTTTCAATTTTGGCTGATTGCGTAGTCATGGATGAGTAAGTTCTGAGTCTTGTGGAATTTTGTTTTCTCGTGATTTTCGTGGAAGAATGTGTTGTTTTGTTAGTTTCTCAAAATCCAGGTCTTCTTAAAAAATTTAATTAGTTAATCAGTAGGTTTCTGTTTTCAATTTTGGCTGAATGCGTAAACATGGATGAGTGAGTTGAGAGTCTTGTGGAATTTTTTTGTTTTCTCGTGATTTTTGTGGAAGAATGTGCTGTTTTGTTATTATCTTCTAATTTATTGAAACACTGGAACTTGAATTTGGGGGATGAAGCCCAAAAGATAAAGAACTTAAAGAAACAAGAAAAAGGATTAGATGTTAGTTTGACGGTATGGAATGTTAGCGCTTGTGTATAATTTTGGATTCAAATAGCATCAATGTCAAATTAGTGCAGCACTTGTTTTTTTTTAAATACTAAAAAATAAAGGTAAATGCACTAAAATGGAGTTAGGAGCAAAAAACAGGAAGAAAGAAAAAGACAGAAAAGAAGAAGCTCTTTCAAGGAGTTGTTGGGTTGAGGACAACTTATTATGATGCCGTTGAGTTATTTAATTTGGAGTTTTGGACCATAAATGACATACCACCTTGGAAGAACTACTGTAGCCTTTAGGTTCACGATCTACTTTGACAGTTTAATATGAGTAGAATTGAAGCAGCTCGTTACATAGTGTTGTTGTCAAAAATGTACACCTGACAATGGGATTGGAAAACTAGCATTCGAATTGTACTGAAATATCAATCCAATTTAACTTAACAGTCCCAATCTTATAAATTCAAAGAAGTTATGGTTAATTAGAATTTTAGATTAGGTGCAAATTTAATTGATCCATTTCCTGTTTATAGGAAGTTTTGGAGCTGCTGTTCATAACAACAGTTAAGCTTTTAACATATGGAAGCTAGGTATTCACTTGAATCCAAGTTAAGTGTCAAAGTATTACAATTGTGACAATAAAGGATGTTGGATTTGCTATTTTAGAACACGTCTTGACCAAGCACGATAATGAAATGTGATCCATATAATTGCCCCCACGCAATAGGATAAAGACTTCTATTCATTTTTATAGGTGCTAGATAGGCATGTGCATGTTGGGTTTCAAAAACGGTGGAAATTGTAATTTTCTAGGAGAACATGCTGTAAATGAAATATTGGTTGAGTGTGTAACCATGCACGTGGAATATTTTTTTGGTTCTTTATTTTTCTAATAATTTTTTAAACAGAGTACATAATAGTTAGCTAGAATCTCTTACAGTACAAACCAATGTTCAAAAATACGTTAGCCGGGAATCGAGATGGGCCTAGTGCTTGGGGGGCTTGGGTGGGGTTTTGAATTATAAGTATTTTCTACATCACAATCGTTGTATAACTATAATATGAAATTCCTAAAACTTTAGCCACAATAACCTAATAAAACAGAACATGATGCAAGATGAACTGGATATTATCATGACAACATAAATTCAAATTACAACCCACATGTGATCTTGGCTAGGGGCAAAAATAGTTATTGAGTTCTTAATTTTGGCTATTGGTGGTTGAGAACTATTTTAAAGCCCCTGCTCTGGCTCAAGTTGGTTTCCTGCTCAAACACAAGTATATGGGCTGCATGTGTAAGTTTAAAGGTTCCTGCGACACTGCAGATGTAATCAGAGTTCTAATCTGTGTTTATCAACTAGTAAAAGGGCAATTGACTGCTAAATCCTGTCATTTCTCTAAGTAGAGAAACTTGCTTGTGTTATGGGTTCTTGCTTACCTAATTGGAGTCCTGCAGTTCTTTAGGGGGCCAACATACCTTCATTTTCTAATCTATCGAATTGCCTATCTGAATGTTTGTATGATTTACAAGGTGGAAGAAAATAGTCCTAGAGCCATTTATTTCATGAAACCTTCCACCCCCGGAATCCGAAATCCTTGTGTAATATATATTCATGTTCTGTTTTCATTGTAGCTTCATATAGTCAATTTTATTCTGCTGATTTCTCCATGCAGATGGCATCTGTTTTCTGTCAAATAAGTTATGAATTTATGCGTAATTATTTCATGTAGTTCTTGAGGAGAAACCTGTAAGGCACAAATAGAATGGATAGCTTCATGGCATGTTTTGGAGATCTGGAGTTAAACTCGGTTAATGGGATGGCTTTTGAACATGGACTTTTGCTAACAAGTGCTAGATACCCATGCAATGGAAATGAAAGAAAAGCGAGAAAGAAAGAAACGAAAGAAAAAGGAAACAACGAGAAAAAGGAGAATTAATATATAATACTCCCCCGTCCCGAATGAACTTGCACACTTTCTATTTCGGTCTGTCTCAAGCAATTTGCACACTTTCTTAAAAAGGAAATAAATCTCACAAATTCTACCTCACAATACACCTTTATTTACCAAATAAAGCAAAAAGATAGGTTTGAAAAGTCAGCATAACCCAAAAAGCAACTTTTCTTAATATGGGTGTGCACTTGCCAGTGCAAGTTCATTCGAGACGGAGGGAGTAAATCATAAAATCCACAAATTTCCACTTATCTCAATGTTGTTTGGGAGAACATTATATAACCTGACCTCCATATACATATGGATTTCCTGTATGTGGGAAATTGTTTAGTGGACTCCAAGTGAGTCCTCTTTACATTTAGGTTCAGCTAAAAGTCTGTATCCTTCAGCTATCACATGCATTCTTTTTCTTCAAAGTGACTCTTGGAATAAATATGGCATGTTCCCTTATATTTTTTCTATCCTTAGATATCATAAGTTCAAGCCAGCCCTTCCACTTATGAACGACAGGTGGAGACAGCCATTTAAAACCAATGATAGTTACCTCCCTATTTGTTGATGTGTCTGTAGCTCGCTCTTCTTGTTTTCTGCACTTACCATTTTTGTGAACAATATTATTTCATGGTCAGAATTTTGATGGTCGAGTGCTTGTCTATTGACGACATGTCAAGTTCTGTTATTGGAATTTTCTTTTTGATATTAGGTAGAAACTTCTCATTTGTTTTCTATTACTAATATTGTATTCCTCGTCTTTCAGTCTTAGGGTGCTTTTCCAGAAAACATGTGTTCTTTGATATTTATTTCTGAGACTTTAACATCAAACACTTCTTGGACTATAGAACTTGACTAATTATTACTGGCAGAAATGCTTCAGAGGAAGAAAGGTTGTTGAGGCTGAACGCTGCAGAGTCCGAGAAAAGTTTTTTTTGACCCATGGGCAGTATTGTCAAGATGTCAATAGGTGCGCAACTGGATTTCTGTATTATGTCAATTATGATATTTCTGGATTTATAGGTTCTGCATGTAATATACATGTCCTGTTATTTTTACTATCGTCTGGTTTGTTAATATTTCTTGCCCATTGTTGGACTCCATACTATAACCATTAGCTCTTACTGTTTCTTATCATGTTCATATTCAGGCAGTGCTTTGGACCAGATTCAGATTTCATCAACCAGCTTCTTTTCTTCTTTAATCCAAGATATGTGGCTGATTTTTCTGCCCTTGTGGAGACATGCCGTTTGCTTCTTGAATTTGTTCATGATAGTGGTGCGTTTCATTGATTATCCCTTGTCTTGGTTGTAGATGTGGCATACATGAATGCTAATATGACTGGGTTTAGAGTAATGTTGCTTCTGTTTATTGTTTCTTTTTGTTTTTTCTCCCCCTTGTCTCCACTTTTGTTTCCTATTTATCTTGATATGTAGTCTACACCCGAATTCTTCTAACCATTTGGGCTCCTTTTTATATATTACCAAACTTGGAGACCTGCAATCAAAATTTTACTGATGAAGTTTAAATTCTAGGGCTGAATGGTTTACACCAATTCCACTTGTCCTCTCCCTCAGGTTTTCCTCATCCCTTTAAATTTCCATTAACATTAATAAAATTTATCAGTTCTTATCAAATATCAATTCCATTTGAACTTAGTGATGGAAATGGATGAGGACATTATGATGAGTTCTTTTGCTAAGATTTGGTGATAGGCATCCTTCTCTAAAATGTATTTGAACTTTTGTTTCCACGGTAATATTGTATCTACCTTGAGTGGTAGCATTCGGTTTGCTGTCATGCATCTCCTTTTGATTCTGTTCACATCATTAAGATTGGTCTCCCTTACTTTTTGGTTGATAGCATTATCTTGTTTCCTGTGTTACCTATTTTTGCAGTGGGGGATGTGGTAAGCCTGTTCGCGGGTATGGATTATTCATCCAAACGTGGTCTGGTGGAGTTTAGGATTAAGAGACTTACTTATGCTTGTGTTCGTGCAATCTACGAGAACAGGTCAGTTTCAGGGGGCTTTTATCTTTTCTGTAGGGCCCATCACATCTATGTTGCTTGGACTTGGGTATGGGTATCCGACACGGGAACACATCCTAGAATCTGACTTCTCACTTCTGAAAAATTAGATAAGTGGGCACGGCGGAAAAAGATCCAAAATTAGGATATGGGCACGGGGATATGGCGATATATACTATAAAGAGATAAATATATCATTTACACGGCTATGGAAAGAGATGAATTTGTGTGATACTATCTAAAATTCTCTCTCTCTCTCTCTCTCTCCCCCCCCCTCTCCCTCTCTCTCTTGTAATTAGTCTTACCTTTTTGGTTTAAACAGGAATCAGTTGATAGACCAGTTATTTTTGGTGTCTGAGAAGTCCAATCGATCAGCAAATGTTTTAATAGAGGCAATAATTTTATTGATCGATCCAAGGCTACCTTGGGCTTGTAACACAGTCTGCTATTTGTCAGAAAGAAATATGTACTCCATGTTCAGAGAAATAATCCTGGTGGGAAAGGTAATGAACATGACATCTTGTTCTCTATTTGACTGCATGTAAGGACTTTGGGACGTGGTTTACCATATCATTGCCCCCCTCTCTTATTTGAAGATGAATTTAGGGGTTTGTATGGAGTAATCTTGTATTGATGCCTTTGTTGCATTTGATGGATAACTTAGTGTTAGCAACTGTAGTGAAGGGGATTTGTAAACTCTTCTTCAAGTATGGGTCTCTTTTTCATATGCAAAAGAATGAGTATTATGTTTGAATTGTTTCAATGGTCTTAGTTTGCGTGAAAACAGGCACACCCAGTAGATGGATAATTAGTTTTATAGGTCATTCATTCGCTTTTATAGGTGAAACGTAGTTTTAGTGGAGAGTTTGTTTCCAATGATCTCCCATTGCGTACCTCATACTGCTTCAAAGGAGACACTAAGAGAGTCCAAATGCCATTGTGCCATGGTGTGGTATTTTGACCAATCAGTGTACAATTATCAGGATATGCATATAGCATATTTGACTTTCTTGAGGTGTATCCGAAACGAGACGTTTAGTTATAATTACTCCTAATATACATATTTTATCTATTCATTTCTAATTGTTTTTTGTTTTTACTATGAACACAATTGACGAGCTTTAGTTTGTGTAGGAAAAAATTCAAGGTTCTCCTGGGGCAATCTCTTCATTGGAGCGTCTTCTTGCCCTTATTATTTCTCATGTTGATCAAGCACCTTGTACTTGTTCAAGTACTGACCCTCGAAAGAGTGTCTCATCCCAGATACTTGTAGTTCCATTCTTGTGGCGGCTGTTTCCACACCTGAAAGAGGTAGTTTCCACTGTTCTCCTTTTTTGGAAGGGCAGGATTTTAGTTTCTGTGGAATGTGTTTTCGTTAAATGCTGTGGCAGAAGTTCCGACTCTTGAGACTGTCCACCTCTGTTATATACATAGTGTGTAGTGCCTCAAATGCTTGTGAGCTTAAGGCCTAGTTTACCTTGTTTATATGTCAAAACTACTTAATATTGTTCCTTTTGTGTCTTCTAATGACAATTTTGATTCCATATCCAGATTTTTGCTGCACCACGGTTGAGTCAGCATTATGTTCATCAGATGGTATTATGTGTGAAAGATCATAGCAGTCTTCTTCCTGCTGATATATCAATTGATTTTCCAAGTTATGCTTGCCTTCTGGGAAATTTATTAGAAGCTGCAGGGGTTGCGGTTGCGCAGCCTAATTCACTTGCTTGGGTAATTGAATTGTCCTTTTTCTATCTGGATGACCTTCACTTACCACTTCTATGCTCACAACATGTAATGGATGCCTCATAGTCTTCTGATGTTGGCCTCTGTAATTGTCAGCTTTAGATGATCTCTAGATAATTCAAGCATTAGTTTCATGAAATGCCTGTATTCTGTTCATTACGTTCTATTAATTCTTTTCAGTTGATTGCTATAATCTCCTTTATTGGTTTTACCGTATGTTTCCTCATAACCCTTGATTAACTTATTTATTTGGTTACTTGTGATCTCTAACTACCAGGCTGTAGATTTTGCAACTGTTTCAACCTTTTTGTTGCAAGCACTTGCTCCTCTCAGACTTTCAAATCAAGGAGGTAAAGGTCGCCCTTTAATTTACAGGAGAGCTTCAATTCTTTCATATATAAATGATGTTGTATTTCTGAACCTATTTCCACAGATGCTAGAATGAGTGAAGATGACATGATCGTCGGTGATGAGCCATCACAAATAGTTTTAAATACGGATTTGGAACAACAGATTTTCAATGCTTTGGATCCTCGCTTTCTTCTGCAGTTGGTAAACTCTCATATGTGTCTTGTGCATGGTGAACTACAATAGAATCTTTTTGCTTTAGTCTGAGACAATGTGTAATCTTCTTAGACAAATGTGCTGTTGGGAGGTACTTTTCCTAAAACTGGTTCACAGAAAGGCAGGCCTGATGCTAAAGAAGTGGCTGCTGTTGGTGCAGCTTGTTCTTTTCTGCATGTGACTTTCAACATTTTGCCCCTTGAACGAATTATGACTGTGCTAGCATATAGGACAGAACTGGTTCCTATTCTTTGGAACTTTATGAAGAGATGCCATGAGAATGAGATGTGGTCTTCCTTATCCGAGCATTCAGCTTATTTGCCCGCCAATACGCCTGGTTGGCTGTTACCTTTAGCTGTTTTTTGCCCTGTCTACAAGTGAGCATTAATTTATTTTAATTTTAACATTTCCTATCTTGTATGTTCCTCCCCATCACGTCTAATATATTTTACTCCACTTGTATTATTCCATCTTGTATATTTCTGTCCTGGTGAAGCTGGCTTATAATCAAGTTGAATGATGGCCTTAATGCTCTTTCTGGATCAGGCACATGTTAACAATTGTTGATAATGAGGAGTTCTACGAACGGGAGAAGCCACTGTCGCTGATGGATATCAGATTGTTAATTGTCATCTTAAGACAGGTGATTCTTTACCATGAAATCAATTGATAATGATGGCTCAAACTTGTTCCTCCAATGCAATCATTTTCGGACCAAAGTTCCAATGCAATCATTTTCGGACCAAAGATGGCAGATATAGCAACAATCCCGAGTAGCATCCCTTTAGGAATTATGTTCTGTCACAACGTGCAGTTGCACTTGCACATTTTGATGAACTATGAATCAATGAAACGAGCCAAACAACTGCTCAAATGTCAATCTCCCTGTCTTGGATGCTGCGAGCCTTAATGACAATCTAATAGCAACTTTAGCTTGTGGTCCCAGAGAACGAAGAATTTATTCAATTAGGATCGTTTATCTATTCTCTGTTTTGCTCTCATGATCCCTTATCAATAATCATATCTCCATAAATGAAGGTTTAACAGAATGTGCGCACCTTCTGTAGAAAACAGAATGTACGCACCTATTTTGGCATTATTGATTGTAACATAATGTTAAATTTGGGTGGTTCTGTAATTTCTCATGCTTAGTATTCTTATTTTGATATATGTTGTAACGCATGATTTATTTATTCCTTAGGCCTTGTGGCAGATTCTTTGGCTCAATCCAGTGGCAACACCTAATTTCTCGAAGTCCGGAGATGGTCTGTCTGCTATGAAGAACCATCCGGTAGAATTTCTTCAGCACAGAGTTTGCGTGGTTGCTTCTGAGCTCATGTCACAGGTATGTGAGGATGCATGCTTAGCAGGTTACAAATTTGAAAATGATCTTAGGTCTATTTTGAGAATTTTCATTTCGTTTCTCTCATCTTGTTTTGTAGTTGCAAGACTGGAATAACAGACGAGAATTTACCTCCCCTAGTGACTTCAATGCTGATGGAGCGAGTGGTCTATTTTTCTCTCAGGTAATTGTTTGTGTGCATTTTTGGACATCGAGATGCACAATGTTTACCAACTGTGCACTAATGTGCAATCTTTCCCAGGCATTGACAGAGAATTCAAGGGAAAATGACATTCTAAAACATGCTCCTTTCTTGGTTCCATTTACAAGTAGAGCTAAACTATTTCATGTGAGTGGTTTACTTGCTGCACTGTAATTTCTTGGTAGCTTCATGTAGCTTGACTGTCGAGTGCTGGTTTGTGGTATATGAACCACTTCTGTTTATTGCTGTTGATTTTTGGTGAATGGCATTGTGCTTTGCAGTCACAGCTAGCAACTATGAGAGAGAGAAACGGGGGTCATGCTATTTTTACAAGAAACAGATTTAAAATAAGAAGAGATCACATTTTAGAGGACGCTTTTAGCCAATTAAATGCATTAGCTGAAGAGGATCTTCGAGGAGTGGTATGTCCGTGTGTGTGTGTGTTGCATGCGAGCGTGTGGTGATGTATACTCTACTCATGCTGCATTTATGTCCAGATACGAATAACTTTTGTCAATGAATTTGGAGTTGAGGAGGCTGGTATTGATGGTGGAGGGATTTTCAAAGATTTCATGGAGAACATCACCCGAGCAGCATTTGATATTCAGTATGGTCTTTTTAAGGTTGTGTTTCCTTAATGATTGAGAGATGTTTCTTCACCTATTGCCGCTACTTTGATTTGCTTGTGTGCTTATTGCTATATACTTCCAGTTATTCTCGGAATGTGATCTCTGCCCTGGAATATGCAATTTAGAACAATGTACAAGGATTACATCCTGGGATAGAAGCAGTGGATTCTGTGGAAGTTCAATTAATCCACCACGCAGAAAAAAGATCAACAATATACCACTACAAACAATTCATGATTTACATACTCTGGTTGGGGCCACATAATTACAAAATATTAAGACCCTGTAATCATTTCAACCAGGAGCCAAATTTACCAGATAACAGAACAATCACATGGATGAGACCCATTTTCTTGGCCTAAACTATAATATAAGTCACCAATACTAGAATTACGAATACTGAATAGATTTGGCATTGTAGTATTTATCTTTGTCCCCTAATCCACTTCCACTACGAGAGAAATTCATAACTTAAGAAATTGGTTTATGTTTGCCAGAACAAAATATAGTATAGTTCCATACTTGTCGTGTTCACTAGTTTATGAAATTGTTACATGGAGTCTCTTCAATCACTCCATTGTACTGAGGAGTACCAACTAGATAACTAAATTGGTATATCAATTTTTTGAGACTGTGGACATAGGAAAAGCTACTTCCGGCATGTTTTACTAATCAGTTTGCTTGTCTTGTTAGTTGATTTAGTCTTGTTTTCCATTCTGGTTTTTTACATTTTTTGCTGGTTATGTAACATACTTTTTCCTATTTTCTGATATTTGGCTGGCTTACATGTCCAGGAAACTGCAGACCACCTCCTCTATCCGAATCCTGGATCTGGGTTGGTTCATGAACAACATCTTCAGTATTTCCATTTTCTTGGAACTATTCTTGCCAAGGTATTGGACTTAGTATTATTGGCTAATGTTGTTTCTGACTAAGTTTAGAGTGTATATTTTCTGTAAAGGGATTTACCTTTATTATAGTTATGCTCACTCTATTTTAGCAGATTTAGTGTCTCATTTAACATATCTCAATAACTGGTTCAAATTTTTAATTAATTTGTGGTGGGTTACAATAGACTTATATGGTGCATTGTCTGCATGATGACCATTGATTAGCAAAGTGGCTGGAGTTCATTTTTTTGCCTTGTAAATAGCATTGCGTTCACGAATGCTATAATCACTGCATTTATCTTATGGTTCTGTGTGCTTAAACTTTTCACCTAGTGATGTTTTTTGTGTTATGTTAACATGGATCCTGTTTTTGCAGGCTATGTTTGAGGGGATTCTGGTTGACATACCATTTGCAACATTCTTCTTGAGCAAATTGAAACAAAAGTAAGTGCCTTTCATAATGCCATGCTGTAAACTAGGTGCTTGCTTGCATTACATGTTTAATAGTCTCATAATCATAGTACCGATGACCATTGCATTACAACGCAATGCTCTGACCTCAATGTGCCCTCAAGCTATACAGGCTTGAAACGCTAGGAAAAAGCACCTAAACCCAACAAGATCAGTTGATTACCAAACATAGTAATTGAAGGGTAGGCAATGCATATAGAATATATATTTGCGTCTATCTATACAAGTTTTTGGTTTGGGGGAAGGGGTTGTGGCTATCCGAGTAGAGAAGTTCTCTGTCTATGCTGTGTTGCATCAAAAGCTGTTAAATTGCTGTGCTTTCGGACTCTGCATGATAGTAGGTAGTCCCTTTCGAGATAGTGGCTGTAAATCAGTGTGAAGCTTCCCAGTTGAGATGTGATGAAACTATTCTTAGCAGAGATACATGTCTGGATATTTTTTAAGGAAATAAATTTAGCTGCAGCCATTTGGTTTAATAACACCTCTGCAACCCTGCACTTCCATTTACCTGGCTGTAGTTAATGGAGAAAAATATTTGTTAAACTTAAACATCTTGTTTGAATTTTTTATTCCTGCTGATTCTGTTGTTTCACTTTTTAAATGTAGATTCTAATGTTTACGTCTTTTAAATTAAGACCTTTAATTTTGTTGGGCTTCTGCTGCACAATTTATTAAAAAGCTATTTTTCTTTTACTACTCAGGTATAACTACTTGAATGACCTACCCTCCTTGGATCCAGAATTGTATCGCCATCTGATTTTCCTAAAGGTGCATCTTCCTAATATCTACCCTCAAGTTCATGTATAATCTCCTGGTTAAAGCTTTTCCAATCCTTATAAGTAGGTTATTAATTCTGTCATTCCTTACATTTTCAAGCAAATTAGTGTTTCCCATACCAAGTGTTGTAGAGCAATTGTTACAGATAACGTCTATACTCAGCGCCGGCGGGAGAAGACGAGGACCTTCTTAGCCGTTATTTTGTTTATTTCCTTTTATATTTATTTACTTAGTTCTTTCCTTTTATTTCTTTTGTGTTAGTCTGCAAGTTAATTGGCCCGTGGGCCTTGGTAGTATATGTGTTGCGTCAGTAGGTTTTGAGAGGGGATTATTGAATATTGATTGTGGTTTTCCGGTATTGTTCGTGGCGTTCTTGTGTTATTGCACCCTTATCCCATCAGCAATACAACAACAAGAAACTAATCGTTTATCCCACACTCTGGATTCAGCTATATGGATTATGGCAACAAAGATGTAGGCTTTCAGATGTTTATGGCCTTTCATAATCGACAGGAATGCCACTTGGAAAATGGTTCATTTAAAAGTCTGACTTGCAGAGTAGTCAATTCATTTATACGTAAAGCCTGAAGTGTGATGGTGTATTGAAAATAATTGCTAACATAGAGGTCTCCAAGTCCTCCTAAGTGACCTAATTTTCAGGTTTGTCATGGTACATATAGAGCAAAGTCAGCTCTCAGACCCCGTACGCTGTTTGTCGTCAGTTGTTTGTTATGTAGTTGTAAGGAATCAAAGACAAACTGATGTTTTAGAATTTTAGTTAACAAATAATGAAAGTTGGAACCTGCATTTTAAAGAAACGTCCATGAAATACATTTTAGTAGTCTAATAGGTTGTCAGAGCTAGTGTATTGACAGGAGGAATTATTCATTTATATGGCCATTGTGCCTCTCTTGAATAGCTAGCTAAAAAACAACCAAAATCCTGGGTATGGGGGATAGATTGCGTCGAGCTTTTACGTTTCTCATGTTAGTGCTTTAAATCCAGTATATGTTGTTTATGGCTTGCACTATGATGACTTGCAGCATTATGAAGGTGACATTTCCGGGTTAGAGTTGTACTTTGTGATTGATAACAATGAATACGGGGAACAAACAGAAGATGAACTACTTCCAGGAGGAAAAAACATCCGAGTCAAGAATGAGAATGTCATTACATTCATTCATCTTGTAGCCAATCATCGGTTGAACTTTCAGGTATAAAATTTCTCCAAATCTAGTTAGCTAATTTTGTAATCCTTCCTCCTGCTGTGCTCCACCCAATTAAAAAATAAAATATCGAGAGGAAAATTCGCACACTTAAATTCATATTTACCTTCCCAAGAAAATTGAAAGATCAAGTTAATTGAAATTCGTCTCCAGCCTCCTGTAAATTCTTGATATGTTATTTGCTGAAATTATTATGCAGATTCGTCAACAAAGTTCTCACCTTTTGAGAGGATTCCAACAGCTGATTAAGAAAGATTGGATTGACATGTTTAATGAGCATGAACTCCAGGTACTTGGAGTTTAACATTTGTAACGGTTCTTCATAGTAGTTTTTTGGTTGAGCATAACTTGTCAATAACTTCTACTAGAGCAGAATGCAATCCGCACACCCCTGTTTGAAAGCCGTATTTATTTGGAAGTTTAGTTAAGTCATATTTTCTCCCTCTAAAAGCTTCCACTATCTTCTGCTGCAGCTTCTAATATCTGGTGCGGTAGATGGATTTGATGTTGATAATCTTCGAGCTCATACTAACTATGGGGGAGGCTATCATGCGGTAAGACCTGCATTTTGCTCAACTCGTTTGCTTCTCCCCTTGCATCTTTACTTGGAAAATTGTTATTGGAAAGTTGGACGGAATAAAAATAATGCACGGCTCTATCTTCAGAAGCTGTCTTTTGTATACAAAAGTTATCTATCTGTGCCTATTCTCAGTTTCTTTCTCTCTGTACTCAGTAATTTGCACTCTCATATTGATAACATTTGTGTGCTTTTATTCAATTTTTATTCAGCCATAAACCTTAATAAGGATGACTTTGTCATGGTGCTTGATGATATCACAAGAGTTGTGCTTTAATGTGTCCTTCAATTCAGGTTGACAGCCTGTTTGCCTGTGATATATACTTGACTTAGCCGGTTTGTTCAAGGTTCTGATGGATCTTGGAGTGTGAAAATGTACTCTAAGCTTGTTCTGTTGGCAACTGAGCGTCTCATGTTCTGTCCTTTTATATTTGATTTCTAGTGCATTGTTTTGTCTATTTATTTTTCATGCATATGATTAACTAGCAATTTATTTGGCAGGATCACTATGTTATCAAGTTGTTCTGGGAAGTGATTGAGAGCCTTAGCTTGGAAAATCGGAGAAAGTTTTTAAAGTATGTCTTTTTATCTCATTATGGTTTCAAGTGGTATTTTGAAGTTTGGGGTCCGGATAAAGTTCTCTGCGTACTATATGCAGCAGAAGCAACCGGAATTAGTTAGTTAATTCGGGTACTTTCCATGGTATCAGTTCCTATTATACTTTTTCGACCAAAGATAAAGGTTCTTATTAAGATATTACACTAACTTTAACGTAATAAATTTTGTCTTGTTTCGCGTAACCAGTAAATCCAAACACTTTTTTCCTTCCCATCTCTTGTTGATGTACACTGGGCCTCAGTTCTCAAGCCAATAACTTACCTATTGCATCCATATAAAGGGTTTCATGAACAGTGTTTTATTTTTGCTTTCAGATTCGCTACTGGATGTTCTCGAGGACCTTTGCTCGGGTTTAAGTACTTGGAACCTAGTTTCTGCATCCAAAGGTACTACGATGCCTCTGCTTCTTATGGTTACCTCTAGTTAGTCGTTAGCTTATTTTATGAATTTATTCCTACAATCCAACAGGACTGCTGGGAATGCATCTGAAGAAACTCTCGACCGATTGCCTACATCTGCTACTTGCATGAATCTTCTTAAACTTCCTCCTTACAGAAGGTTTGTATTACAATTTCTTAAACCTGCTCACAGAATTACATGTTAAAATCGTATTCTCTCTATCAGCTTAAGCTTTTAGATGAGTTCCAAAAGAACTTTTTATATGCATAATGACCCTCATCCGTCCTTTTAATACTAAACATTATCCCAAATGCTATTTTATACCCCCTCACATGAGGGCCCCTTGAAAGTATTAACAAAAGGGATAGGGGCATTTATACCCGAAAGTTTCATCTAATGTACAATGTTTTCCAACGGAACTTTTGATGCGCATAATGATCTTAGTCCGTCTTTTTAATACTAAACATTATCCCAAATGCTATTTTATCAGGAGAGGTTATAAAGCTAAAGCTATTCTTTTCTATATTAGCTTAAGCTTTTAGACGGGGTTCCTATTCAGCATGCTTTCCTTAAGTGTAGATGGCCGTCTGCAAAATCGTCAGTATCTGTGGATGCATGATGTTTGAGATGTGTCACACGTCTTGTAAAAGTTGTAAAATAGTGATGATTTCATTTTTTAAGATATACCACGTCATGTATCCTGCAGTGTGCATGCTCTATCGTTGGGGGTTGCACAAAATCACCCGATGTAAATTCTATTGTGCAACTGCAAGCTGTTCAAATGTATTCTACTAACAGTGGTATCTTTTTCCGCCACAGCAAAGAGAAAATGGAGCAGAAATTATTGTATGCAATAAACTCTGATGCTGGTTTCGACTTGAGTTGACAAAGCGGACCAGCAAGAGATCATTCGCATACCTTGAGCTGAGAGGCTGGTTCAATCCTGTCCATTGAACGATTGCATCAGAACTCGACCCCCACTTGCATCCAACGGTTGTGAGTTTTCCGAAGAGGGGTGCCATGTCCCATCAAAGCATTTTTAGTTCACCCGATATGTTTGCAGGTGAATCGAACAAGTCAGCGAAATTCGATAGAGCATTATAGAGACAGTGCAGATATTGCCACTTCTCCTGTGTGAAGTAGCTGTGTGTATATACATATGCGCGTGGCATATCTGTCGTGTATAATGGTGACAATACGAACGGGACTACGCAAGGGGTCGTGTTTGTTGGCTATTGTCAGTGTAATTATTAACTTCAAAATTGTAATTTTAATTGATGTGCATTAATAGTATTACCACCTCATGAAGCTCGCAAGCTTTATATTGCGGGTTTGGCCTTTTGACATACTTGTTCAGACATTTGATTGATTTCCATCTGGAGTAAATGAGTAATTTAGCGGTCCAAAATTTCATTGGGCCTAATATTAATTAACCTTTCCCAGCTCAACCCATGCAATATACTAAGAATTTTTAAGCTAGTATATGGTTCATTAGACTTTTGGCTCATCGTGTTGGACGTGGTCAGCCTAATGGTATGTTGTGCCAGTGTTTATATAGCCCAGCTGTTTAGAATGTTAAGCATGCTAGGCTAAGCCAATCTTACCAGATTGAGTTTGCCAGCTTTTTGGTGGTTATGAGTGCTGGATATTCAATCAGAAAATCTTGGGGATTATTGGATGTGAAAGTTTGCACTTGAGTTTTTGGAAAGTTAAGTGAGTTAGCTACAAGTTTTGTGTTTGAACCATTTTCAAGATCTTCCAATGGCCAAAAACTCAAAGGAAGAGAGAGTTGTTCGGTGGTTTCAAGCATATCTGTAGTATGTTGATCATATCTCAGGCTACACGTAAGGTTTTTAGGTGAAACAAGATGCATTGTAAAGCCAACACAAAGACCACTAGAAAATGAAAAGAAAATTCGAGAGAATGCCTTTTATTTGGGGCTTATTGATTGTGAACTTTATATGAAAGTTAATGTATCAGTGCACGATCAGCTACAAGTTTTGTGTTGAAACAATTTCCATGTTCTTGCAAAAAAATAGTCAAAAACTCGAAGCAAGTGATTGTGGTGCATTGCTTGACAGTTTCCAGCATACATTTAGGCTCCATTTGGATGGAGGGATTTGATTTCTCAAGGGATTTAAAATGAATAGATTTCAAAATCCTTAGATTTGAAATCCATGGACTTGAAATCCCTTGTTTGGATTTATGGTGGATTTGTGAAAGGATTTTGAAATCCAAAATTTTCAAATCCATTATTTGGCAAAACACTGATACAATATTTGTAAAATTCAATTTTTTTTCTTTAAAGTTTAAACTAACAATTTATATTTTTTATTAAATAAAATAATATTTATCTACATCAAAATTAACCGAATAATTTTTTTTTCTAATTATATATATACACACATATATACATATTATGTATTTTATATCCCAAAAATTTATTGGGAGCATTTAATTGGAGATAAAAGGAAAAAAAAAAGAATTAAAAAAAATATTATGAGCATTTTATTGGAGAACGAGAGGAAGAGATAGCGATAGGGAGAAGAGAAGAAGAAAGAGAGCGGGGGAGAGGAGAGAGAGAGAGAGAGAGGACGAGAGAGATAGAGAGGGGGGGGGGGGGGAGGAGAGAGAAGTGTGAGTCAGGAGGGATTTGTAAATGACTACCTTTGTCAAAGGATTTGAAATCCACCCAAATATAGTGTAAAATGGAGAATTTCAAATCCTGAATTTGTAAATGGGTTGATTTAAAAATCTGGATTTTCAAATTCACTCATTTAGTATTTTATCCAAACACATGGAGTGGATTTGACAATGGATTTATAAATCCATAGCACAAATCCCTCCATCCAAATGGAGCCTTAGTATATTGATAATATCTCGAGCTACATGTAAGCTTTTTAGGTGAAATAAGATGTGTTGGAAAGCTAACACACAAGCCTATTAGAAAATAAAAATAAGATTTCATAGAATGTCTTTTGTTTGGGACTTATTGGATGTAAACCTTAAATGGAAGTTAATGTATCAATGCATGATAATAACTCCCAATGTAGGACCTCCACAAAGAGACTCTTAGGTTTCTGGAAAGCTAAGTGACTTAGCTACAAGTTTTGTGTCGAACAATTTCAAAGTTCTTGCAAGAAAGTAGCAAAAAATTCAAATAAAGTGATAGTGGTCCACTGTTCAGTAGTTTCCAGCATACATTTAGTACATTGATCATATCTCGGGCTAACATAATATTTTTAGGTGAAACAAGGTGCATTGGAAAACTAACACAGGGCTATTAGAAAATGAGAGAAAATATCAGAGAATGCCCTTTATTTGGGGTTATTGGATGTGAACTTTATATGAAAGTTAATGTACCAATGCACGATCATAACTCCCAATGTAGGAACCTCCACAAAAGGGACGCTTGGGTTTTTGGAAAGCTAAGTGTCTTAGCTACAAGTCTCGTGTTCGAATCATTTCAAAGTTCTTGTAAGAAAGTGGCCAAAACTAAAAGGAAGTAACAATGGTCCATTGTTCTGTAGTTTCCAGCAAACCTTTATTATATTGATCATATCTCGGACTACACATAATTATATGTTTAGGTAAAACAAAATGCGCTGTAAAGCTAACACATAGTGCTATTAGAAATGAAAAGAATTTTTTTTAGAATGCCTTGTACTTGGGTTTATTTGATGTAAACTTTATATGAAAATTAATGTATCAATGCACGATCATAATTCTCAATATAGGAAACTCCAAAAAGTGACTTAGGTTTTTGGAAATCTAAGAGACTTAGTTACAAGTTTTGTGTTAGAACCATGATCTAGTTATTGCAAAAAAGTGACTAAAAACTGAAAGGAAGTGAAAATGGTGCATTGTTACATAATTTCTAGCATATCTTTAGTATATTGATCATATCTCGGGTTACATATAAGACGTTTAGGTGAAACATGATGCATTGGAAAGTTAACGCACAGGCTATTAGAAAATGAAAAATAAAATTTAAAGAATGCCTTATGTTTCGAGCTTATTACATGTGAACTATATATGAAAGTTAAAGTATCAATGCACGAGCATAACTCCCAATGTAGGAACTTCCACAAAGGGATTCTTAGGTTTTTGGAAAGCTAAGTGACTTAGCTACAAGTTTTTGTGGTCGAACCTTTACAAAGTTCTTGCAAGAAAGTGGCAAAAAACTCAACGGAAGTGATAGTGGAGCATTGTTCGGTAGTTTCCATGATACCTTTAGTATATTGATCATATCTCGGGCTACACATAAGATATTTAGGTGAAACAAGATGGGTTGGAAAGCTAACACACATGGCTATTAAAAAACGGAAAGAAAATTTCAGAGAATGCCCTTTATTTGGGGCTTATTGGATGTGAACTTTATATGAAAGTTAATGTATCAATGCACGATCATAACTCCCAATGTAGGAACCTCCACAAAGGAGGGTTGTTGGAAAGCTAAGTGAGTTAGCTACATGTTTTCTGTTGGAACCATTTCCATGTTCGTGCATGAAAGTGGCAAAAAACTCAAAGGAAGTGATAGTGTTGCATTGTTTAGTAGTTTCCAGCATACCTATAGTATATTGATCATATCTCGGGCAATATGTAAGATTTTTAGGACAAGATGCATTGAAAAGCTAACACTCAGGACTATTAGAAAATGAAAAGAAAATTTCAGAGAATGCCCTTTATTTGGGGCTTATTGGATGTGAACATTATATGAATATTAATGTATCAACGCACGAACATAACTCCCAATATAGGAACCTCTACAATTTTTGTGTTGGAATCATTATCTAGTTCTTACAAAAAGATGGCCAAAAACTCAAAGGAAGTGATAGTGGTGCATTGTTTGGTCGTTTTCAGCATACCATTAGTATATTGATTATATCTTGGGCTACACATATGATTTTTAAGTTAAATGAGATGCATTGGAAAGCTAACATACAGGACTATTAAAAATGAAAATAAAAGTTCAAAGAATGCCTTTTATTTGGGGTTTACTGGATGTGAACTTTATATGAAATCATTACAACAAAAGAGGTCTTTTGTATAACATTTTTTGATACCACAAATGTAGTCACTAATAATAAGTTATTTGTGACAACAAGTGGTCACAAATCTTTCTACAAAATTATTTGAGATCACTTTAAGACTACTTTTAGAGACAACTAGTTGTTGCAAAAAATATTTGAGATGCATTTGAGACCACATTTGTGGTCACAAATATATTATTTGCGACCGAGTTATTGAGACGACAATAAAGTTGTGACAAATAGTCATTATTTGAGACCACTTCACTAAAATTGTGGCAAATACTCATAATTTGAGACCACTTTTTGTGGTCTCAAAAGACCCTTTTTCTTGTAGTGAATTTAAAGTATCAATGCACGATCATAACTCCTAATGTAGAAACCTACACAAAGGGACTCTGGGGATTTTGGAAAGCTATGTGAGTTCGCTTCAAGTGTTGTGTTGGAACCATTTCAAGGTTCTTGCAAAATGTGGCCAAAAATTTAAAGGAAGTGATAGTGGTGTATTGTTCGGTAGATTACTATATACCTTTAGTATACACATAAGATTTTGAAGTGAAACAAGATTCGCTGGAAAGCTAACACACAGGGATATTAGAAAATGAAAATAACAATTCAGAGAATGCCTTTTATTTGGGGTTTATTGGATGTGAACTTTATATGAAAGTTAATGTATCAATGCACGTTCATGACTCACAATGTAGGAAACTTCACAAAGGGAATCTTACGTTTTTGGAAAGCTACGCGAGTTAGCTACAAGTTCTGTGGTGAACCATTATTAAGTTCTTGCAAAAAACTGGAAAAAAACTCAAAGGAAGTGATAGTGGTGCATTATTCGGTAGTTTAAAGCATAAGTTCAGTATATTGATCATATCGGGCAACATATAAGGATTTTAGGTGAAACAAGATGCTTTGGAAAGCAAACACATAGGGATATTAGAAAATGAAAATAAAATTTTAGGTAATGCCTTTTATTTGGGGCTTATTGGATGTGAATTTATGTGACAGTTGTATCAATACACAATCATAAATCCCAATGTAGGAATCTCCACAATGGGACTCTTGGTTGTTTTTAAAAGCTAAGTGAACTAGTTACAAGTTTTATGTTTGAACCATTTCAATGTTCTTGAAAGAAATTGGCCAAAAACTCAAAGAAAGTGATAGCGGTGTATTGTTCGGTAGTTTTCATCATACCTATAGTATATTATCATTTATCGGGCTACACATAAGATTTAGGTGAAACAAGATTCATTGGAAAGCCAACATGCACGGCTATTAAAAAATGGAAAGAAAATTTCAGATAATGCCTTTTATTTGGGGCTTATTGGATGTGAATTTTTTATGGAAGTTAATTTATCAATGCACGATCATAACTCCCAATGTAGGAACCTCCATAAAGGGACTCTTGGGTTTTGGAAAAATAAGTCAGTTAGCTACAAGTTTTATGGTTGAACCATTACCAAGTTCTTGAAAGAAAGTGGCAAAAAACTCAAAGGAAGTGATATTTGTGTATTGTTCGGTAGTTTCCAGCATACCTTTAGTATATCGATCATACCTTGGGATACACATAAAATTTTTAGGTTAAACAAGACGTGTTGCAAAGCCAACACACGAGGCTTTTATAAAAAGAAAAGAAAATTTCATAGAGTACCTTTTATTTGGGGATTATTGGATATGAACTTTATATGAAAGTTAATATATCAAATGCACGATATGACTCCCAATGTAGGAACCTCCACAAAAGAACTCTTGGTTTTTGGAAAGCAAAGTGAATTAGCTACAAGTTTTGTTTTAAAATCATTTCCAGGTTCTTGCTAGAAAGTTGACAAAAATTCAAAGGAAGTTAGAGTGGGCATTGTTCGATAGCTTCACCTTTAGTACATTTATCATATCTCTGGCTACACATAAGATTTTTAGGTGAAACAAGACACGTTGGAAAGCTAACATACAGGGCTATTAGAAAATGAAAAGAAACTTTACGAGAATGTGTTTTATTTGGAGCTTATTAGATGTGAACTTTATATGAAAATTAATATATAAATGCATAATCATAACTCCCAAGGTAGGAACCTCCACATAGGGAATCTTTAACTTTTTAAATGTTAAAGGAGTTAGCTACAAGTTTTATGTTGGAACCATTACCAAGTTCTTGCAAGAAAGTGGTCAAAAACTCAAAGGAACTAATAGTGGTGCATTGTGCAGTAGTTTCCAGCATACCTCTAATATATTGATCATATTTCGGGCTAGAAATAAGATTTTTTGGTGAAACAAGACGCGTTAGAAAGCTAACACACAGGGCTATTAGAAAATGAAAAGAAACTTTAATAGAATGCCTTTTATTTGAGGCTTAATGAATGTGAACTTTATATAGAAGTTAATGTATCAATGCATGATCATAACTCTCAATGTAATAACCTCCACAAAGGGAATCTTGGGTTTTTACAAAGGTAAGTGAGTTTGCTACATGTTTTGTGTTGGAACCATTTACAAGTTGTTGCAAGAAAGTGGCAAAAAACGCAAAGGAAGTGATAGTGGTGCATTGTTCAATAGTTTCTAGCATAACTTTAGTATATTGATCATAGCTCGAGCTACACATACGATTTTAGGTGAAACAAGATGCATTGGAAAGCTAAGATACGTGGCGATTAGAAATAGAAATTAAAAATTCATAGAATGCCTTTCATTTTGGGTTTATTGGATATAAACTTTATAGGAAAGTTAATGTATCAATGCAAGATCATAACTACCAATGTAGGAACTCCACAAAGTGACTCTTAGGTATTTGGAAATCTAAGTGAGTTAGCTACAAGTATTCTGTTGGAACCATTACCAAGTTTTTGCAAAAAAGTGACCAAAAACTCAATGGAAGTGATAGTGGTGCATTGTTCGGTAGTTTCAAGCATATCTTTAGTATATTGATCATATCTCAGCCTACACATAAGATTTTAGGAAATCTAAGTGATTTAGCAACAAGTTTTGTGTTGGAACCATTTCCAAGTTCTTGGAAGGGGGAGGCAACGCAAAGGAAGTTATAGTGGTGCATTGTTCGGTAGTTTCCAGCATACCTTTAGTATACTAGAATTTGGCACGTACGTTGCACGTATGACACTTAGTTTATTTATACTAAAAAATTATATTTTGATACTTATTTTTTGTATTTATATATTTGGTACTTCTTTCTACAGATGCATTGTTTCTATATTTTCTCCTTCTTGATCTTCCTTGTTGCTGAAATGTTTTTTTGTTGTGGTTTGTTAAAAAATTGTTTGAGTATTTGCTTAATTTCGCTCTCTATTTGAATGTTGTCTTCTATTTTTCTTTTTGTGTTTCTTCTATTCTTCTTCTCTTTCGTTGTTGCAGTTTGTTCGTGTTATTTTTTCTTCGATATTGTTCTTGTTTTCTTCCCTTCAATAGTTTTATATCCAAAACTGAAGTTGTATTTTTTCCTCTCTATTTTTTCTTTTGTGATCTCTATGACCTCAGAAGAGATATTATGTTGATAGGTACATGACATTTTTAATGATTTTCCCTTATACAAAATATTTCAATAGATATGTTGTTATTCTTATTTCACTATTCAAGTCTCTTAACAATAATTCATAATTGTTATTCTTTTGATGTTTAATAACCAGTTTTGATAAAATTATTGTTTGTAAAATTCAAAATTGTTGAAATTATTACCAAAAGAGACATCAAAACTCTTAAACAATAATTTGAACACAAAAGGTAATTTCTTTCTTGGCGCTGCAAATCAGTATTATATGGTCGAAATATCCTTGGGCTGTATTTTAGTGCTCTCACAGAACCTCTCCTTTCTTTAACTGTTCCTAATTACTTCAAATAATATCCTCTTCCAAGAAGCCTCCAACAATACTCAACTATAAAAGAGATTAATGTCTTATTACTTGATTTTGGCTTATTTTTATGTGTTTTTAGCAATAAAACATCTTCAATGTCAAATTGTTGCACTTCCTTAGAAAAGACTAAACCGAAAAAATAAGTAACCAGATAGAAATTAAAATTCCCGCGGAAGAAAAACTCCACAAAAAACTAAATAGGTGTCTGCAAAACTATCCTAAAGTCTAAGAGATAACTTGAAAGAGTTTTTGTTCCTATTGAGGATTTATCATGACAACCAGAATCACTATTTAATAGATGAACAATGCTTCCCTCTTTTCTTACCAATTCTAAAAATTATTTTGGACAAGTAAATGTCATGTGTACATTCACTACAAGAAAAAAGGGCATTTGCCACTAGTTTTTTGCAACTACAAAGTAATTACTAAAAATAACCCCTTTTGTAACTACTACTAGTTACATAAAATATTTCATACAATTTTAACCAAATTTGCTATAATATGACAAACTCTTTTGCAACTACTTGTAGTTACAAATATATTAGTAACTACATAGTAGTTGCAAAAAATAGTTACAAATACATTAGTAACTACAAAGTAGTTGCAAAAAAACTTTTTTCATCTTATTATAAGTGACTACTTTATAGTAATTACTTTTAGATATTTAGTTACTAAAAATATTTTTGTAACTACTCCATTTTTTGTAACTACATTTTGTAGTGGCAAAAAGCCTTGTTTCTTGTAGTGATTATCAATTTAATGGAAATCAGTTTTTGTCTTTTACTATTTTAACATTATCAATAAAGGCCGTGTGCACAATATTTTGAGTCTCTCTCTTTTTTTTTTTTTTTTTTCTTTCTCCATGTCATATCGGAAATTATAATAAAAGAAAAAAAAATCCTTAATTGTGCAACAGAAACACTGTCATTTAAGTCCAAAATGATCTCTGTTGCGCTTTAAGTATAATAGAGGACCTTATTCGGGGATGAAATATTGTTTGCAATGGAGAAATTCAAAGTGAAAAAATAACTTTTTAAAGACAGATATACAAGTTGATATTCTTACATTCCATCTCCGGTTTCAAACACACAATATGCACTTGGAGAATATTACTTTATTTACACTAACTGAAGAACTTAGAGGACCTTTGACTAAGTTTGTAAGGTCCTTCAAACATCTTATAAGATGTTTGAGAGCTTATAAGCTCTTGAAATGTGTTTGACAAAATAAGATATTAGACAACTTATAAGATGTAAAAATAAGCTCTTAGAGCTTTAAAACTCCAAAAAATAAAAAAAATAATAAAAGAAGTCCCTTTAATCCATCCTTTTTTTAAGATCTTATAAGTTACATTCTAAAACATTCCATTCAAATTGCAAGCTTATAAGCTCTTTTTATTCAAATATTTTATTAACTTACAAGCTCATAAGAAATTACATCTTATAAGCTCTTTGAACAACTTATAAGATGTTGTAGCTTATACGATGTTTTAGAATGAGTTTAGCCAAACACCCTCTTAGATAAACAATATGGTCATCTTAGAACATCGGATTCCGTCCACTAAGAAATTGATATTTTGAATGAAGAAAATTAGTAGAGACGAACTATGTAATTTAAAATTTATCTTTATTTTAAAGATACCAAATTTGGTCAAGTGTTTCGCTTTAAAAAAAATGGTTAATTTAATAATGTATTATGAAAATATTTCATTAAATTATAGCGGGACATGATAAAAATCCTTAGAAGAAATTATTAAAATTAAAATTTATAAATATATAATTTGTCATATACTTATACTAAAAAATAATTATAAATATATTTATTAACTTTATTCTCTTGCATAAATAATAAATCACATCTCAAGACATGTATCCAACGAATTCTGAATGGTGCATGACCTGCACAAGATTTAATATATTAACTATTCGTATAAATTTTTATTAGAATAATTTACTCATACTATTTTCTTTCAAATTATACAATAGAATTTAGATTGCATTTGGATGGAAGAATTTAAGAATAAATTTGAAATTCATAGTCTCATTGAGTACTTGCTACATATATAAGTCACGATCACCAATAACTAATTATAAGGATAAGTTCGGCATGACCAAAATCAGTAAACAGGAATCATTACCTCAGTTTTCCAACATGTGTTTCACTTATCATTACAGAGATCAAATGCATCCATTAACATTTTCATTTAGGCTCCTGAATTTTTTAGATCAGAGAAAAATTGACCAGAGATCGTATATCTATGTAGATATAATTAGAATAAGAATTAGCACATAAATATAATAATTAGAATATGTATACTTTTGTGTTCATTATTTTTTGTAGGATATGTGATTAGAATACAATTAGAATTAGAATTAGGATCGAAAATTAGGATATGTTAGGATATCAGAATATAATAATTAGGTTTTGTTAGGATATTACAATTTCGCCCTTAGAATATTTAAACTTAAAAAGGGTAAAATAGGTTAAGCGTAAATTAGCTGAAACTTAAGGCACTTTTATATTAGTGTATAGATTGATCATATCTCGGATTACACATAAGATTTTTAGGGGAAAGAAGATGCATTCGAAAGCTAACGCACAGGTCTATTAAATATTGAAAATAAAAATTAAGAGAATGCCTGTTATTTGGGGCTTGCTGGATATGAACTTTATATGAAAGTTAATGTATCAATACATGATCATAACTCCAATTGTAAGAACCTCCACAATGGGACTCTTGGGTTTTTCGATAGCTAATGGAGTTAGCTACAAGTTGTGTTGGAACCATTCCATATTTCTTGCAAGAAAGTGGCCAAAAACTCAAAGGAACTGATAGTTGCATTGTTCGTTAGTTTCCTGCATACTTTAGTATATTCATCATATTTCAGCCTAGATATAAGATTTTTAGGTGAAATAAGACATGTTCGAAAGCTAACATACATGGCTGTTTGAAAATGAAAATAAATTTTAATAGAATGCCTCTTATTTTGGGTTTATTGGATGTGAACTTTATATGAAAGTTAATTTATCAATGCACGATCATAACTCCCGATGTAGGAACCTCCATAAAGGGACTTTTTGGTTTTGGAAAACTAAGTCAGTTAGCTACAAGTTTTATGGTTGAACCATTACCAAGTTCTTGAAAGAAAGTGGCAAAAAATTCAAAGGAAGTGATATATGTGCATTGTTCGGTAGTTTCCAGCATACCTTTAGTATATCGATCATATATGGGCTACACATAATATTTTTTGGTTAAACAAGATGTGTTGCAAAGCTAACACACGAGGCTTTTATAAAAAGAAAAAAAAATCACAGAGTGCCTTTTATTTGGGGATTATTGGATGTGAACTTTATATGATCAAAGCACAATCATGACTCTCAATGTAGAAGCCTCCACAAAAGGACTCTTACTTTTTGGAAAGCAAAGTGAATTAGCTACAAGTTTTGTTTTAAAATCATTTCTAGGTTCTTGCTAGAAAGTTGACAAAACTTCAAAGGACGCTAGAGTGGCGCATTGTTCAGTTGTTTCCAGCATACCTTTAGTACATTTATCATAACTCGGGCTATACATAAGATTTTTTTGTGAAACAAGACACGTTGAAAAGCTAACACATAGGGCTATTAGAAAATGAAAAGAAACTTTAGGAGAATGCCTTTTATTTGGGGCTTATTGGATGTGAACTTTATATGAAAGTTAATGTATCAGTGCACAATTATAATTTCCAATGTAAGAACCTCCACATAGGGAATCTTGCGTTTTTTGAATGCTAAGGGAGTTAGCTACAAGTTTTGTGTTGGAAGCATTACCAAGTTCTTGCAAGAAAGTGGTCAAAAACTCAAAGGAACTGATAGTAGTTTCTAGCATACCTTTTATTATATTAATCATATTTCGGGTTAGACATAAGATTTTTAGGTGAAACAAGACGCGTTAGAAAGCTAATACACAGGGCTATTACAAAATGAAAAGAAACTTTAGTAGAATGCCTTTTATTTGGGGCTTAATGGATGTGAACTTTACATAAAAGTTAATGTATCAATGCACGATCATAACTCCTAATGTAAGAACATGCACAAAGGGACTCTTGGGTTTTCGAAAAGGTAAGTGAGTTCGCCACAAGTTTTGCGTTGGAACCATTTCCAAGTTCTTGCAAGAAAGTGGTAAAAAACGCAAAGGAAGTAATAGTGGTACATTGTTCAGTAGTTTCCAGCATACCTTTAGTATGTTGATCATATCTCGAGCTACACATAAGATTTTTAGGTGAAACAAGATGCGTTGGAAATATCTTTGAAGTGTGAAGGAAAAAAAGTATTGCTCAAGAATAATGAAAGACTTATTTACAAATAGTGGTCACGGGGTTGGGAGTACTTGCATTTTTAACCTTATATATGAAGAAAAACTTGTGTTTTTAGTGTCTACTTGAGAATTATTTAATATTTTATATGGTATTCATAACTATTTTTTTTTAGATTTTTTTTTTTTTAAATATGTTGCTACTATAACAAGCGTATTGATATTTAATGTTGATGGATATTTTTTTGATAGTCAACTACTCCCTCCGTCCCACCTTATCTTGCACACTTTTCTTAAATGGCCGTCCCACCTTATCTTGCACAGCCTAAAAAAGGAAAGTTATAACATAATCTCCACCCTCAAAATCTCTACCCTCAATCCACCTTTGAAAAGTCAACAAACAATCAAAAAATAACTTTTCTTAATACCCGTGCTGACCCACCCACCCTCCCCCCTCCTGTGCAAGATAATTCGGGACGGAGGGAGTACTATTTTTTATTTCAACATTCGAATAGATTCTTATTTTCCAAATTAAAGTCGTTCTCAATTTACAATCCTTCATATATGTCAAATATTTGCTACAAATTTTTAAATTTATTAATTATTTGTTTATTGGATCTATAAAGTTACTTTTACATTAATTATTTATAGATGTTTTATTTGCTACTAGTTATTTATGCATGTTTAATTTAAATTATTATTTTATAATAATTTAAAATATTATTTTTGTTATATTTACTAATTATTTTTTTATTGGATCTCTAAAGTTACTTTTAAATTAATTATTATTAATTTAAAAGTATATAAAGGAGGATTTTTTATTTTCATATTGGCGTCAATGTTGTGTTATCATGAATTTGTACATGTATTATTCTTAATTAACAATATTTAAGTTGCTTATTATATGTTATTATTGTCATCCTAAATGGTAAGTATCATCTAATTTTTAAATGATTGAATGAATTTGTTTCTCATCTTAATAGTCAATTCATATATTTTGTTTCTACTTCCAATGAAATTTTACTTATTATAGAAAAAAATTGATTGACAATTAATATAAATCTGAATCTTTATATATTTGAGAATTTTTTTTCGTACATAGAAAAATATTTGTAAAATTTTAAAATAAAAATTAAATCAATTCAAATAGAAACATTTTATAAAATTTATTATTTTTTATTTCTTGCGAATTAATATAAATTAATTTATTTTATCTATAAAGAATCTTTTATCAAATTTTATATATTATTTGTTCATAAAAGTTGTTAACTGTGGTTATTGTCATCTTAAATGGTAAGTATCATCTAATCTTGAAAATGATTGAATAGACTTTTTCTCATCTTAATAGTCAATTCTTATATTTTGTTTCTACTACCAATGATATTTTACTTATTATAAATAAACTTGATTGTCAATTAATATAAATTTAAATCATTTTCTATTTGAGATTTTTCGTACATACCGTATATTTGGAAAAAAAAATAAGATGACAACTTAAATATTTGTCAAATAAAATGAACTTATATAATTTTTTATTTTTTATTTCTTACGTATTAATTAATTATTTATATGATCTATAAATTTTCTTTATCAAATGTTATATTGGGTATTTGAGTTAATTTTTAATTATCTCAAATATAGATTGCTTATTATTCCGGATTATTGTCATCCAAAAATTTTATCATCTAATTTTTTAAAAATTTAAGGGACTTAGCAAACTTGATAGTCAAATATATTGATGTATTTAACTAATAAAAAATATCAAAAAAAATCTATACAATTTTAAATATATTAAAATGAATCAATGAAAACGCTAATTTAATTTGAATTATTATTTAAAAATATTTTAAATATTAATTATTTTGTCAAATTGACGTTAAAGTTGTGTTATCATGAAATTAGATATGAATTATAATCTATATTAACATTCTATAAAATAAAGTTAAAACATTTTTGTATTATAGATTGTGATAAGTAATACAAAAATGTTTTAACTTTATTTTAAAGAATGTTAATATAGATTGTGATTGAATAGACTTTTTCTCATCTTAATAGCCAATTCATATATTTTGTTTCTACTACCAATGATATTTTACTTATTATAAATAAACTTTATGTATTTATAATCTATATTAACATTCTATAAAATAAAGTTAAAACATTTTTTTTATTATAGATTGTGATAGATTATTCACCCATGCAGTTCATCAAGCAGTGTTGTTGAAAATGAATATATGCCAGATTTTGATCATTTTTCTAAATTTATATATCAATTCCCGGAGCACAATCAGTATCATGAATTGGTAATATTTTAATTTACGTGAGTTCTTTATTATTAAAAATATTTTACCCCATTAATAAAGTTTTGTTTTTTATAAAAAAAAATATACTAACTTTATGGTTATCATTTATGCAGGAAATACCGAATAGATTTGTGAGACATATCAATCATATTTCCGATATGACTCGCAAGATATTTGTATATGGAGAAACAAAATGTTAGGATGTTCTTTTAAAAAGAAAAGAAGGAAAATTATTCTCCGACAAGGGTTGGGAACCGTTGGTTTGTGACGTTGTTATTGAAACACACGACTGTATTGTCGTTTCATATGCCGGAAATGAACAGTTTCATATTACAAAATTTGATGATGATTTAGTGATGAAGACCGTTTATTTTGGAAATTGGTCTGTTCCGGGTACTTTTTATTTTTTTGTTGGAGAATGATTTCAGTTTACTTTTTGAATTATAATATGCCTTCACAATATTTGATACTAACTTTTTTATTATGTTTTTTTTTCCAGCTCAATCTTTTAGGGACAATTTCCGAGGATATGATTTCTATCACCATTTCAATCAATCTTTGAAGCCTCTTTTTTAATTATCCAATGTAGAACTAAAATAGTTCTTTTGAACATTTTTATAAACGTAATGTCTAGTTCTTTCGTTGATGCAGTCCATTTTATTTAATTTATAGTTACTATTATACCATGTTTTTTTGTAAATTTTGAGTGAGATGAATCAGTTTATTATAAAGTCAAAAATAATAAAGACAATGATGGATAAATGTCACTAACAGATATATTTTCGTTTTAATTTAAACATAAAAAAAAATCATTAGTGAAAATAATGAGATTTCAACAATGATGCACAATGCACAATTAACCATTTAAACTATTAATTATACTTTTACTTTATATTAAATAAAGGAAAATGTATTTGGAATTTGACTTAACTAACATAAATAAATAAATTTAATTATTTATGTATTAAAAAAATTATAAATGTTAACTTAATTGAAACGTAAAATTTTAACAAAGAGAAAATACCAAAAAAAAATAAAAATCATCCAATATTTTGTTAAATCAAATTTAATTCAAAATTATATTATGATGGATATGTTTTCTATAATTATGATCATCATTTTTAGCAAGTCAATGAAAAAGTACATAATTAATTAAAATTATATGGAGTTCTTGTCATCATTAATTTTGTAATAATTGAAATTATTCATCTGCCTTAATTAGGATAAAATGTAATTTCCATAAATAAATACCTACAACGTATTATTTAAACATCCTCATCCAACTTTTTTTAAATGTGTATTGAATATAAAATAAACAAAAAAAATGTCTGCTAACGATAATTTCATTCAAAAGAAAAAGTTTTATAGGTTGTATCAATCATGCTTTCCAGAAAATGGTTGTGACGAAAATCAATGTGTAAGTAAATTTTAAAGATATTTATTATTATTAATTTTGTTTTTTATTTATATTTTTAATGTTGTTTATTCGTAAAATCATTGTAGCGTATTCCTCGAGCGTACGATCCAATAATAAAAGGGACTCTTCCAAATTGTACACTTTGAAAAATGAATATGGCGATGAATGCTATGTTCAAGTTGTTATGGACACTGACAATAGAGTGTATCTTAGACTGGGATGATTTCCTTTTGTTCTATTTAATAATTTAAAATTTGGTGATTTAATTGTTTTCACTATTGAGAATTCTGTGGTCATTCATGTTGACATACTTACGTCTACTATGTGTTCAAAGAAGAATATATACAAAGATTCTGACACTCTAGTTACTTTTAATAAAGGTATAGTTAAAAACTTATTTTAAACTCAATTGGAAAATATATTTTTTTAATAATTTGATTATTATTTTAATATAGATGAGTTTGTTTGTTTATTTTATTTTTTGTTGTTTCCCTTTTGTATAATCTGCACGAGAAACGTGCAAGTTAAGAGAGCTTCATCATTTACTTAGAAATGATATTATTTGTACTCCTTTAATTGTGGAGAGTCAGTCAAGAAATAGAATACTTGCCAGACTCCAAAAATGGTGAAACTCTTGCCTTAATATTTGCACGGAATATTATACAATTTATTAATGATTATATTAAGTTTTAATCAGATTCGTTTACCTATACAGATCTTTCTACGAGAGTTTTGTCAACAAAATCTCATTAATTTGGGTGTTGAAACAAGAGATTCAAGTATCATTTTGGATGAAGTTACTTTCAAGGTTGGTGCTATGAAGGACAGAGATTCAGTTGTTCTTAGCAAAAACTTGGAGTATTTTTTATGATGAATGAAATAACTTTGGGTGTCGAATTTAAATTCAAAGTTTTAGATTCTACGACATTATTGTTTAAAGCATCATTGAATGCTTAATGTTCATTTTTTTAATATTAATGTTTGCATTAACAATTTATGTGATGATTGTTTTGTAGTATGTTCAATCTTAAGATGAGTTGTTTTGTTCAGTAACAAAACTTAGAATATTTTAATGAAAAATTTTAAGCAAATGTTTCGAATTTTCTATAGTTCTTGATATACATATTTATATGTCTTGAGTAGTAATTTTTCCTAGATTCTCCTTCTTTTTATTAACTTTTAGAAATAGACATTAAATAAATTGATCTAAGAAAAAATAATAGTATAATTACATCATCTCCATGAAACATTGATTTCTAACGTATAATTGTCACTTTGTAATAAATTGATCTAAGAAAAAATAATAGTATAATTATATCCTTTCCATAAAGCATTTAAGTGGAAAATTGAAATATATGTTTAATTTAAATTATGTGCGTTGTAAAACAACAATGTAACATACTTTAGTTATTAAGTAACTTATACGATTATTTTGTCATATCAAATCAAGTTTTTTTTGTTGACTTTATTATTTTTATTTTTATTTTATCTAAATACCATTTAAATTTCAATTTATTAATAACTCTTTCCATTTAATATTCAATCATATTTACATAAACATATGTTATTATTAGTAATTTTCTACTGAATAAAACAGTATTCAAGCATATTTAAGTTAAAATTTTGATTTTTTTGTAATTCTTTATATACAAAATTATATGTCCTGATTAGTAATTAGTCTTAATTATTTTTCTTCTTTTTATTGACTTTTAGGAATAGGTATTACATCATTCTTTAAGAAAAACTAAAAGTATAACTAATTTTCTCCATAAAGCATTAATTTGTAACTTATAATGTTTGATCAGAAAATTTGAAGATATATTTAATTTAGGTTATGTATGTTGTAAATTGAGAAAACAACATTATTATTTAGTAAATAATTTACACATTTCAAAATTTTATCACATCTATTTGCATTTTGTTAGTTATTTGTTTTATTTTTTATAGTATTTAAATACAATATATGTTCCAATCCAATAACATCCTTGACTATCGCAAAATCTTCATCCCCCCCCCCCCCAACACACACACATATATATATCATCCAACCAAATTTTAAAACAAAACAACTCTTTCTTTTAGGTGTATTACGAACAAAAATAATATTTTTATTATTTCATATTATCTGTTTTCAAACTTTAAACGAACTAATGGCTGGACGTAGATCGACATGTGCAAACATAGGTAAAGTTTTTTTGTTTTTTTTTTGTTTTTTTTTTTTGTTAATTATAAATTGTTTCTCCTTATTTTTACAGTTTAGTTCATTTCGATTAATAAAGTATTGTAGTTGTCTACATTATTTGAAGTTCGTACAATTTTTAGATTTATTTGAAAGAATATGATTTTTAATTATTTATGTACATGTGCTTTGTTTAATTTTAGATTTTTTTTTTAATTTGATGATATATTTTTACCTTCGAACTGAATTTATGATTTTTTTTATTATTAAGTTTGTTTGTATTTTTTATTGCAGCATTATGGAAATATCAGTATTTCTGCACAGTTTTCACCTATAGTTCATGCTATGACAAGCTGGTATGTGGAATTTATAACATGAACTTTGATTATGCATTTTACTGTGTATAATGAATTATTTTATTGTTAATTCACCATATTTTAATATTTGTAGGAGTTTCCTACTGGATTTGTGGAGGTTTTCCTTGAAAATTTAAACAAGAGATGCATTGTTGAAACAAATAAAATAGGAAGTGAGATATGGAAATTAGATTGGATGAAGATGAGAAAACTTATTTGAGTAAAAGTTGGAGACAGTTTGTAGACAAGAATGCATTGAAAGATGGTTATTACTACCTCCGATCCGGCTCAATTTGTCTACTTTGACCGAGCACGGAGGTTAAGAAAAAGTAGATTTTGTGGAATCTTTGACTTTTTTAAAGGTGGAGATTGAGGGTGGAGATTTTGAGGATTGAGATTGTGAGAATATTTTTTTTTTTTTTTTTTTGGCTGACAAAGTTATTTGGGACAAACTAAAAAGGCAAGTAGACAAATTAAGTCGGGACAGAGGGAGTACTTATTTATCAAATGTGACCCTCTTCCATCTATATTATATGTTTATATACATGATCATGATGGGTGTGTGGTAGATGTTCTAAATAAAACAAGGTCATTTTTAATTTATACATCTTTAATTTTCAGGCCATATTTATCTTGTATTTGATTTTATTTTTTTGGTCAGTCTGTTTTTATGCCAAAGAAAATTGGAGAACGTTTGGAGATTAAAATTCCAAATTGTTTCGCATTGGAGAATATAAATAGAGAAGTTTGGTTGGTTTGCTGATCAGTATTTGTTCCCTTTTGGATGGAAAAAGTTTGCAAATGCAAATGAATTGGTTGATGGTGATGTTGCTCTGTTCATGTATTATAGTGGAAACAATTTCTTTGTCATTGTTTTTCTGGGTCATCCAAATTATTGTGAAAGATATGTACAAAGTCAAATTGCAATTTCTTCTCATCTTCAAGAACACCTAACTTCAACAAGTATTAGTAACGAGTTGTGTGTTTTTCAAATTTTAATGTGCTTCACTGATCTTTTTTTTTTTTTTTTTTTTTTTTTGTTATTTGATATTTGTAGACATCAATATACAAGATGTTGATCAAGACAATCATGATATTATTTGTTGTTTGAACAATGCTAAAGAAGGTGAAAAGTCACGGTTGCTCAAAGACCAAATTGAGAATTAGGTTCAAAGAATAAAACAGAAAGAAAAAAAAAATTGTTGAAGAATGGATTAGAATATTTCAGTCAACAATATGTGTTCAAGGATGTTGCTAAGTGCAGTTCTAGAGTCGTAGATGAATAAAAACTTCTTTATTTATGTATTTTTTTTTATTGAAGTCGAATTTATACCATATGAATATATTTCATTATAGACTATTTTGAAGGTGTTTAAAATTTTATAATTGTTCCATGTTACTTGATTAGTTTTGCAAGATGAATCTATCAACAGTTTCATTTTTTTGGGAATTACTTAGCATCTTATTGTGCTCTAAATTCAATCAATTTTTTCAACGCTTATATCGGATTAATATAAATTTTCTACATTTAAATATATATTTGTTTGGGATTAAAGCTCTCATACTTCATAGACATTGCATTTAAAATTTGAATAAAATCCTCAAAGATGTCATGCAACTAAATGAATTGTATAAGTCTTATCTATCTTTTGGCGGGAATACAGTTGTTCTCAGAGGAAAATTTAAACATATTGTTCCCGTTATAACAAAGAGTTCGAGACAGTATGTCGCGTACCCTACTATAACTTTGTCTTGTTTATTGGATGATTGCATAGTATTGCGACTCACGAGGAACATAGGAATACAAATGTATCTCAAGTTAAGACATAATAATGTAAATCAAGATTATTCGTTCAATAAGATAAATATGCAATCTCTTTTTATTATGAATATAGTTGATATAATTAAAAATATCAATATTACGTTTAAAATAATAATAAAAACTCACCATCCGTACATTTTGCATGGGTGAAGAACTAGTAACTACCAATGTAGAAACAGCCACAAGGACTCTTGGGTTTAACCAAAGACCTCACCCGTCAAGCAAATCATCGGACCTACGGTCCAACAAACTGGAACCCTGCTATCACTAATAAAAAGAGACTTTTTGAAACGTAGACATCCATTTTCTTACTTGTTGTCTTTGGCTTTTATCCTTTTTAGGGGGGATTTGGTCTGAATACTGGAGAGGGATGAATACCATAATTAACAAAAATCCATTGTGTATGTATCCCAGTCTTGTCAATAGGACGAAACAAAAGCATCATTACAACGTAGGAGGACCATATGAAGATGTCAAACAATTTGATAAATATACATCTATAATGACAAAACTTGAGTTTAAATAATTAATACTCTACATACAACAGAAAAGTTAAAGAAGCCTTGTTCAATCTTCAGCTGGGGGTACATCACTTAAATCCATACCATCTGCTGGCAGCTCTGAAGTTAGAGGTCCTAAGATTCCTTCAGAGCTCAGTGTCAGTGAACTCTGTCCAGAGAGAGGGAGAGAGGAGACAGAAATTTATATCAGCTTCAGCTAAGTATTGATAAAAAAGAGAAGCATCAAGCATAGTATCGGGCAGAATTCCAGCCCGGCCTGACATATAACATTGACTTGATGGGGTCGGCCATTGCCACATCTAACAGGCATAAGAAACACAAGTTTACATATGAAAGGAATTAATTACCTCAGGTTGGAATCTTAACATGTCGGCACGAGCCATGGCTTCTGCTTGAGCTATTCTTTGTCTGAATGTTTGTGCCATCTCTTCAGCCTGTCCGAAAAAATCAACTCATATAAATGCATAAGAGCAACAAAATTACAAAATATACCAGTAAAATTGGCTCGCCCCAGCCCGCTTCACATTTTAGGCAGGCTGGCCCGAATTTGTTTCATGTATGTTAAGGGATGGACCCGACAGGCTGGACCGGGTGACCTAAATTACTACCTCTAAACTACGAACAAGTTCAGCCTAATTAAGAAAAAAAACTCACCATCCTTAAGGGTAACACATACAGTCCTTCCGGATGGTATTCTCTTGCGAACATCCCCCTCAATTGGTGCAATTTGTAACCATACAAACTTTTCACGGGGTTTTCGTAGTTAGGCTTACATACCCCTATAGGTTTCAAATGGGCCAAATTGGCCCAGCCCAGGACCGGCCCGTGAACAGTAGGGGGCTAAAGGTCCGAATTCTGTGGGCTATTTGGGCCATAGTGGGCTCAAAATTTCTCTCACGCCCAGACCAGCCTAGGCCCGCTTATACTGCGGGCCTGGACCGAATTGCCACTTACTAGGAGGGCTGAGGTGGGTTTGGGCCGGGCCAGCCCAGCCAGTTTGACAAATTTACATACCCCCTCAGAAAGAGTGCAATTTATATTTGTTATTAGGCTAAAAGCCTAAAACGCAAAGGTGGTTTTCTAATATAAACCTATATCAGAAGAATCCCAAAAATTACCTTTTCGAAAACCAATTTGGGATTCCGAATCATATCACCAGGGGTGGGCTCCAGCTTCTTGGTCGAAAGGCTCACGCGGCCTCTCTCACGGTCGTGGCTAAGAATCATAACCTGCATCATCAAGTAACACATGAGTAACAAGAACCATGTAGAGAGCCAAATGGAAGTAAAAACGAGCGTATATGCCCACCTTCAAAGTGTCGCCGGGCTGAAGAACAGTTGCAATATCGGAGACACGGTCATGACTGATCTGGCTAACGTGCAAAAGGCCGTTAATTCCACCGATGTCGATGAAGGCACCGTAAGGTTTCAAGCTCTGGACACTGCCGATTACTACAGAGCCGATTCCAAGCTGTGCCTGACTGTCGGCCATGGCCTTGCGGTTGCTTAGGACCAGTCGCGACTGTTCTTCATCCACCTCGACGAATTTGAGAGGAAGTTCTTTCTCTAGAAGCTCCTCTGCAGTTGATTTCTGATGCATATTCACTATACATTAATTTCTGCTACATGAGCTCAATATATTTGTGATGAATATCTCACTCACATAAGTATATAAAAGAAATAAGCAATTTTATTAGACTAAAGGAATTCAAATTAAATATGAGGACACGATGTCCACATTGTTGTAGTATGAAGGTAAAAGACAAGGCAGACTCTTAAATAAGACCATCTAATGGGATATCTTTCCATAAGACGAGAGTAACTTTTATCATAAAATATCTTACTTTTGATGTAAAAGAAGTGTTACATTTAAGTGTTAATGTTTACATAAAAGTGATTGTCATGGAAGACGGTCTTACATAAGTGTTGCTCAAAAAACAAAATATGAGTGAAGTGTTGAGAACAGAAGGGAACGAAGAACTAACTGTTGAAACTTGGGAGAACGGAACAAAACCACGAAGACCCTCCACTAATGCCACCACGCCACCTTTGTTAGCTCCAATTACCTGCTCATTTTGACATAAAGAAATTCGAGTTAACCTTATGTTAGACCGAAGAATGAAAATTTCAGTTCCGGTGAAATTCGTAACAAAAAGAAAGTTCACTGAAACTTCAACAAATTACAACAAATCATACACCATTTTACTCAAAATCGAAATAAACCGAAATTTGGTGAAATATTGACAAACACATATTGCACCGTCAATGTCGTTTTGAGGTGCTGGAAAACGAAATTTCAGCAAAATTTCGACGAAATTTCAGCCAAAATTGAAATAAACCAAAATTCTTGGTGAAATATTGACAGACATATTGCACCATCAAATTCGTTTTGAGGTAATGAAGAAAACTGAAATTTCGGCAAAAATCAGAATAAACCGAAATTTCGGTCAAATATTGTCATAAACTTATCGCACCATATATTTCATTTCGAGGTGCTGAAAAAATCAAAATTTTGGCAAAAATCAAAATAAACTGAAATTTCGCCAAAATTTTGGTGTAATATTGACAAAAACATATTGTACCACCAATTTTGTTTCGAGGCGCTGAAAAATCAAAATTTCAGCGAAATTTCACCAGATTTTCGTCCCTGGCACCAACTCTCCTAACGAGGGCATGATACACTAATGAGCGAAGTAGCAACGGTTTGAAGTACAAAAAAGGGCAACAAACGGATAACGGTAATATTCAACAACGAATGACAAGGCAAAGTTCAGATTGACATACCTTACCCTTGACAACGACATCTTCAGCTTGAAGCTGCCTACACCGTTCCCAGGCGAGGTCGTAGTGGATCGAACGAAGACTCAAGACCAGACTATCATCGGCATCATTCTCCCCGACAATTACAAACTCTTCGCGTACACCAGGAACTATTCCCGCCTCTTGCACGTGTTTGATGTTGTGGATAGACGCCTCTCTTAGAGGCAAGTACGCAGATGACTTTGCAGTTATGTCAACAAATGCCCCGTTTGCATCTACGCTGAAAACTGTCCCTTTCACCTAATAAACGAAACAAAAGATCAAACTAAGCTGTACTAAGAACTACTTCTGACAATTGAAAAATAAACATCCCATTGCTGAAATATACAACCGAAATTTACGTGGATATTGTGATTTCCACATTAAAAATTAGTTCGAGGGTGAATGCAAACTATACCAAACAGCTTAAAATCACTTTTTGTTAGGAAAATTTGATTTTGGAGCTATTTAGAAACACTAGATTTTGATTGATCAGATGCAGTTTTAAGCTGATTCAAGCAGCCAAATAGCTGTTTCAAACTAACTAAAAAGTGGTTTTTATGTTTTTCTAAATTAATTTTCAAAAAAGAAACCATTCTGTGAACACTTAATTTAAAATTTTGTTGGAAATCACTTCTATTCTCAAACACTACCTACTTTCGATCATCCTACAAAATCAATTTAAATCACTTACTTCACAACCACAATCAATTGCAAACACACCAAAGTGTAGAAAAGACAATCTATTTCCAGAATAAAGCCTATCTGGTTCGTTCATCAAAATGTAAAATTTCAAATTGTATATCTTTGCTTATACTACACAACTGGCCCAAAATCAACCAACCTACTCAATACTCGATTCTAGACCATCCGTTGAAAGATCGTTTAAATTGTATTTGATTAAAGATATCAAACAAGATTGAATATAGCTTGATAAGTTAAAAAAAGTTGGAACAAAGTGTAAGAGTGTCAAACTACTCGATTTCGAGTGTTCGACTCGATTAATACTCGTTCAAACTCGATACAGTTAATAAGCAAACAAGCTCAAACATAATATTAGAAGTATTTCAAGTAAGCTTGAACAACAACACGTTCGGCCCTACTCGACTAATTTAGAGCCATATACACAGCATATTGTCACCTAAGACTGCTACAACGTAATCGACATAGAAATAAAGGTTACATACATTTACATATTACTACCTACGTCCCACTTAATTTTGTGTGATTGATCGAATACGGATATTAAGAAAAAATAGATTTTGGGCGTGAAGATTGAGGGTGGAGATTTTGAGAATGGTGATTGTGAGAAAAATTTCCTTAAAGTGTGCAAAGTTAAGTGGGTTAGACCGAAAAAGTATGCAAATTTAAGTGGGACGGAGGTAGTATAAACCAACATTTCGAATATTATCCCACCTCAATCATAGAAAACATAACAGAAAACTGTAATTAGCGCATTTCATGCTTGTATAAAGAATTAAAATGAATACACCCAAAATTCAACCAAAAATTGCCCTAAAAAGTCAGAGAAACAAAATTCTCACCTTGCTACCAATTTCTGAGATGAAATCATACTTCTCAATGGCGGAATGGAAATCATCAACGGTGAAGGCGACGCCTTCCATGGGAGCAGTACGGCACCTCTCGTACGCGTCCTCGAACATCTCTTTCAGCTTCATTCTCTCTCTAGTTTGTGCGTTTGCTATCGCAACTGCAGCAGCTGATATTACGCTTCTCTTTCTAGGCAGCGACGTGTAAGGATTCTTCGAATTGGTGAAGTTGTTGCTTCTCACAGTTGAGAATGGCGCGCATTTCAGCCCGCTGAATTGCTGCGCTAAAGACGCCATGGTTTCTGGTGTGGTTGGATTTCACACAGAGATGACGAGAAGTGTGTGTTTTCTGCTTAACGTGGGCGTGAGATAAGGTGAGGACTGAGGAGAGAGAGGGAGGAGGGGGGCCCACTTGTTTAATGGGCTACATTGGACTAATGGACCGAGACTTATGGACTGGTTAATAGCAATATATGTAGTGATGGCCCAATAACACTTGTTATGGGTGGACCAGTCAAAATTCGCCAGGCTTGATGGCTCACTCCAGTTTGCCCAATATTTTAGGTGAATCGGGCCATAGAATACTTACCAAAAGTGTTATTAGACCAAGTTTAGTGGCGACCGTCAAACTGGGGTTCATCCGTACAAGTTTAGAGCCTAATATTGACATTAGAATTGAGCATGGAGCTCCCAGATTATCGAAATTTGACTCAAACCCGAACCAAATTAGTTCGGAATCGAAAATATCCGTTGATTATTTGACCTTTCTGAACCGAACTTAAACGATTATTTGCTTGTGAATTAAAATAATTCTTTTTCCTTAAAATACATTAGAAAAAATGCTAAAAATAATATGCAATTATTAAACCGTAGCACAAACATTGATTTTATTAGGTAATAGGTTATATATTTGGATAAAAGAAATTAATATTTATTAAAATGTTGGGTTGCATTGGGTTGTTAATAAACTATAAAAATGTATTTTTTTGGGTTGTAGAGTAGGTTGTGTATATGGATGAGAGAAAAATAAATATTTTATTGACAGATTGTTGATAAACATAGTCTTATGTATTCAACGGCCTCAATTGATGGACCAAACCTCCGGCGGGCTATGAATCAACCCAAAACTTATGTATTTATTAAGGGGATGAATTGGATTTTGCTTTCTAACTTTTTACCTGATTAAATTTTAATCGATCCTACCCGATTCGACATATGACATTGATCCAACAGCTAAATTTGGTCGGACCGCCTTTATTTCCACCACTAATTATGAGTTTGATGTTCTTAATCAATGTTTCTATAATATTTGCCTTTCGTACAGGACAAAATAAGTTCTCTATAAGAATTTAATACAATAATCGACGAAGAAACTAGATATTTAAAGTAGCCTCTATATGCTTTACTTTCCCCAACTCTTTGATACTTTGATAGAAACTGTAATCAGATAGCTAATACATCTGTTAAAGTATACCATATTATAAATTGATTTGGTAGGCTTGTAAGTTGGTGCGCTTCAATTATTCGCCAATGAAAAAAAAAATTCCAAACTTCAAGATGGTTCACACAAATTTTGAGAGTATCAGGCTTTGAGACGGTACTGAATTTTTCAAATCCACATCCACGAACTGTATTGTCCCGTACACAAGTTTTGCGTAGTGGTAAATGGAGTGGCAATTCATGCAGTGCCAGACCAACATCATTATGTCACTGGGCAAGCCCATAATTTTACCAAGCCAAGTATGGAGTCCAGCTTCGGGCTACAATTTTTGCAACTCGAAGGAACTGATTTTGCCCCCTCTAGCATATAAAAGGGAAATGTGAGGAATCCAAGGTAATGAACTAGACTTTTTTCTTTTTTCTCGTATCTGTTAAATATAAATTGACCTACCAAACCAACAAGCCATGGATATTACAAAGGTATCAGGGCATTAGACACCCTCTCAAACATGTACAATTCAAATTAGGTAGACAGACTCAGCAAACTCCCCACAAATATTAGTATAAATTAAAGCAACAAAAATATAGAAGAGTGCCCAGCCAGGAGGCAAAATCACAAGCCCGTGATAAGCAATCAAAGTCCCTACTCATTGCAGCTGACAACACGAGCGTCGCTCTGAGTAGAATATTCTCGAGTTTAGCTGCAAAATTTAACATCTCTTAGAACGCTCAAGTAGGCCATACAAATAATTTGTACTGAAATCGTGTAATATCCAGTATCGTGTTTCGATTGATGGATTTGAAATCATGGTAGCAAAACCATGGGTGGGAATATATGAATTTGAGATCCATTAGCCCATCACTGCAGTTTGAACTAATTTTTGGGGATTTTGGTGGATTTGTCCTAGGGATGTCAACGGGTAGGGTACGGGTAAACCTTCCACATGCCCTACCCCTATATAAAACGGCATGCCCTACCCCTATATAAAATGGCATGCCCGTACCCTATCCTATAACCCCAATTTTTGCATCGGATAAGGTACAGATTGAAAAACGGTTTACCCTGTTAAATAATAAAGGAAAAAGTTGATAAGTTAATATCAAACCAGAAAGTATCCTTTCTCTTTACATGTTAATTTTCGCACCTAACTATATAATATAATTACCTAACATAATAGCTACCGATTGAAAATTTTAAATATATATACACATATATTATATATAAACTAATATTTATACCGCGCGTAGGCAGATAGGGTAGACGGGTTGAATAAGCGGGTACGACGCTAAACCCGTACCCTACCCTTACCAAAACCCTAAAATAATTTGGTGGGTACAAACGATGCCCTACCCATTACCCTAAAGTTCGGGCACTACCTACCCGATTAGCACTTACCTCAAGTAACCCTACCCTGCGAGTAAACTGACATCCCTTGATCTAAAAACTTCAACCCAAACACAACATTAAGAGCTTATGAGCGTCAATAGTAACAGTTAATATCACTATAGAGGGGTCGAAATATACATGCCATAAGCAATAGAATCCATAAGGTGATGTCTCGATGGAAGAATTGGAGCACGAATTTGAAATCTGTAATAGCAGATCTATTGGAGAGTTTCGGATTGATAAAGATTTGAAATCCTGATTTTAGACTAATACATGAATTTGAGACCCTACTTCACAATCTTTCCATTTCAAATCAAACAATTCGAGCACAACCTAAATATCTCGACTACTAGTAGCGACAAATTTTCTAGTTTCAAGCACAGAAAAATATCTGACTTGTCATGCGTGTACAGGCCACAGAGATTCACTGAAAACGACATTGTTTAACAAGGAGATCAAGAAATGCTCACCTCTCATCGCAAAATTTTTATGCATTATCACTTGTGCTAGGGAGATCAGTTACTTTTCCTACAGCAACGGTTTTCCCTGAAACATGAAAATCATAGGATCTCGTTTAGATTGAGGAATGGCGAAGTTACTGAGAATCAAGCATTAACAGGTTAACAATGTCCCCCACCTTCAGTACGAAGAGTGAATCGCCCGAGTTGTGGAAAATCAGAAAACTTCTCAATACATATCAAATTGGTAACCTGTCAAAAAGATGTTTAAAAGCAGAATTGGCGTAATGTGCATCAAGGTAATAATATTTGGAATTAGCCACAACAAGCACATGAAACAATGCCTAGAAGCAAAATGAAGGGAGTCATTGCCCAAAGCCATCGTCAACAAATTACGGACACTATTTAAAGGAAAAAATTTACTTGGTCAAATTATAGAAGAGTTCATGAAAACACGATCAAACATTAAGAGGGTGTTTGGCTGAGCTTATAAGCTCCTAAAAACATCTTATAAGATGTTTAAGAGCTTATAAGCTCTTGTAAAGTGTTTGGCAAAAAAAGATGTTTAGGAGCTCATAAGACACAAAAATAAGCTCTAAGAGCTTATAAGATCTAAAAAGAATAAGTTGCTACACACCCATCTTATTTTTTAAGATCTTAATTATTACACTCAAATTTCACACAATTCACACTTACACACACTACACACACTATACACATTTCACACACTACACACACTACACACAACACACACTACACACATTTCACACACTAAATACACTTCACACACTACACACATTTCACACACTAATCAAAATGTGTGTTTAATATTAACTTTAAATTAGACCCCAAATTTATAGCTAAATCATTATATTCAATTGCAAACTTATAAACTCTTTTATCCAAACACTTTGTTAACTTATACGCTCCTTAAAAATACATCTATAAGCTCTTGAAACAACTTATAAGATGTTGGAGCTTATAAGATGTTTAAAATAAGCTTAGCCAAACACCCTCTAACTATGGGAAAAACAGATCACTTCATATTTCGGACGAATCCGGTGGGTTATTGCAATTAGAACTCATTCAATTCTTGTTGATATCATACTATTATATCATCTTTATGTCTTAAAACAGTTGTTTCTTGAAAATTTGGTTGCTGAAGAGGGTCAGTTGTGAATTTCATAAACCTCCAAGTCTGTTCGTTAACTTAACCAAATCCAGAGAGTGGAAGATATAATTTTTCTGATTTATAATTGACCACGTGGTTTATGCCAGATAACCAAGAACCACGTTAGCAACTATGTAAAGCATATGGATCTAATTAAACATATCCATATCACTCGTGTAATATTACCTGAACCCGGCAAACAACCAATGCACCTTTCTTAACAAAGAGAGGTTTCTTTTTCATAGGCTTTTTGGTTTTTAGATCAATCTGAGACATCAATTCAACAATTTCGCATTCCTCCACTACTGCATGGATGTGCAAAACTGCCTTATAACCAGCACAAAATATTGCCTGCGAAGACATAAAACTTAATTTAACATTTGTGGCAATATAATGCTAGGGTCAGGGGCATGACTATGAAAGATATGCAAGGGGAAAACTCGAAACAAAGCAAAGGGGAAAACTTACATTGTCGAGCAACTCTAGAATCTGTAAGTGGGCCACAAACTCAGACACAGCATTTATGGGTCTTACTGCAAATATAAATATAAATAGCATTAAATAACACAGCAAAATGTACTGAAACATGGAATAAAGTCTCTGCATCAGAGGCTATCATGAATCAGAGCAGAGTGTTTAATCACTAAACAAAGTAGTACCATAAAAACATACTCCTGCAGGTAACACAAAAGAGCAAAAAAGCTAATCTAGCATATAGAATCTATTTGCTACTTATCAAAGAAAGATAACAACGGTATAAAAGACTCCAAATGAGTTCCATTTACGAATAGGAAATCGTTCTCCTATAAAGAAACAAAATATCCAAGCTTAAAATTTAACCAAGTCATACCAAAAGAGCAATAACTAAAGTACGACATTCTCAAGCAATTTTTTATAGCGTTTACCATTGGCCCACTCTAACCACGAGGTATAAGCATTTCAATTCTTAAACTCATAATCTTAACATACACATATGCACACGTAATATTATTAAGAAAAGCATAAAACTCATCATAGAATACTTACCAACACTACACAGAACAAAACCCGTCAAAATTTCTTCTTCCTCAATCCCAGAAACTCTGACTCGCAAGTTTTCACCCGGTCCAGCACGTCTCACTTTGTCTTCATCACAAAAGATGGCAAGAACTTTCACGTGGACCTGATAAAGCAGCCAAAAGTAACAGCATCAATATTTTTCCACCAGCTACTCAGAAAATCATAAATCTGATGTTTTAGAGTCTCAAGAAAAGTATACAAAGAGCACCTTATTAGGCATGATCATCATGTTATCACCTTCACGAATGCTCCCAGATTCTATTTTGCCCATAACAACAGTTCCCATGTCTTTGAATTTGTCAATGATAGGCAACCTAGAGAGAGGAGACATTAGTAGCTAAAGGTTTTAGTGGAGTTAAGCTTCAAGTAAACTAAGAAACAGGAAAGAATCCGAAGTTCTCCATACACAGAAAATACAGAAACAGCTAATTATTTGATCAGTTATCCCTATTTCTGATATTCCATTAACATTTGGTGAAGATATAGAGTAGCCCTGTGGTTAGCTAGGGATTGGAGTTGTGCCATGTAGTTAACAACTGTACTTACAGATTTGCTGATGTACCAAACGAAGTATCTCTCATCCCTCACATTTTTAATTGCAATAATTTTATATGTTTCGTATAAAAAGAAGTTATAATGTATAGCACAGAGGATAATGAAGTAACTGTCAACAAACTGTATATTATCTGGACTAAAAACAAGAAGAGAAAAAATACTAAGAATTTTTATACAAAATTAACCAGCACACAAAAAATCAATACTATTTAAGGTTTATTATAAAGAGCTCAAAGGTCACACAAATGATTATAGAACTCTTAGTTACGCAAAAATGTTGGTACGAAGTTTGATAGATACAGGCTCATGCAAGGAATTCTACCATACCTAAATGGACCTTTTGGGTCACGAATTGGAGCTTCAATACCATCAAGAGCTTCAAAAAGGCAAGGACCACTCCACCACGGGCATATACTTTTGTCTAGTCTGGTTTTCATATTTGTCCCCAAAAGACCAGAAATTGGAAGGAACTGAACATCTGAAAATAGAAAATGGAAAAAGAAAACCCAATCAGAAATTAAAAATTGATAATTAAGACATAAGAACGAAAAATCGTAGCAGATGCACAACAAACTGATCTTCTAAAGGTCTCAACACATAAGATTTCCAGGATAAACTTATTTAGGAAAAATCATTCAGGATCATGAGCTGTGAGAATGGTGATCAAGAGAATAAGGCAAAGACACAAATATTTGGATTAACACATTAAGCCCATTAAACATAAAATTCAAACAGGAAGAGAACAAAAGTTTTTTTTTAAACTGATAGTGAGAAAGAAAATCCACATTAAAAAGATTTTTTTTCTTTTAAACTGATAGTGAACAAAAGCTTTTAGAGTACAGCTTACAAAAAATAGAGAAAGGGAGAAGGCACCAAGGATCAGGAATCCCTTGTGACGAGAAAATATGACCACAATACCATCTCCACATCAGATGATCAGAATGATGTTGAGATTTGGGGAGTTACCTTTTTTGACATTATAGCCTGAGGACTTCAGAAACGTAACCATTTTTGACTCGATCTCATCAAATCTGCAGTAATATCAAGATATCAACAAAATGAGAGTCAAACCCCGATCAAAAGAAGGTAATTGAAATCATTGTACACACCTTTCCTTCGACCATTTAACAGTAGGTTCATCCATTTTGTTCACAACAACTAGAAGTTTTGTGACACCTAGAGTCTTTGCTAGTTGTACGTGTTCACGAGTCTGCCCACCTCTCTCATAACCAGTTTCAAATTCTCCCTTCCGAGCTGAAATCACCTGGGCACAACGAAGAATAGAAGATTGTTTTATTACGGAGACAAAAACAATCAGAAAACACACGCCAGATTAGGAAAAAGCTCCAACTCTGGAATACTACTTACTAGCACACCGATGTCTGCTTGAGATGCTCCACTGATCATGTTCGGTACATAGCTTTTGTGACCCTGATAGAAAGAATGTAGAAGCACAAATAAATGTAATGGACATACAAATAATGTACAGGACAAATCAGCAGAATGGAAAGGATTAGTAAACCAAGAACATTCTGTAGGAATTCACGAAAGTGGTTTAATTTTGTAGATTTTATACAGTATAAGCATCGGCAATTTAATCACAAATCAAGGTTCTCCACATAACTGAAACAAAGGTCGTGTTGTGTTGAAACCAACGGAGACAGAGAGAAACTCCTCATAATTATTGCTTCTCAAATTTGAAGCTACTAAAAAAGCATACTAAACACTATCATTGAACTGATCAAAATGTATACAACAATATCTATTTTTTGGCACCTTTATAAGAGTATATACTTTATTCCAACAGGTTCTTGATTGACGACATGTAGACATTAAGTATTCTAATGCATACACCATGAAAAAGAATGCGACAATATTTGTGTCAAAGAAAAAGGGAAAATAGCTTATTAGAACGGCTATAATTTGTTTACGGTGCTTACAAAATGAAGCAGAACAGGCCAAACCTCATACTAGAAAGTGCATTCCCACAATGTAAAAGAAGTTAACTTTTTTAGAGATTTATTAACCTACCTGGTATTTGGGAGGCTTGGTTAGAACAAGTTTCATGATACTACTAATGTAGCCCATCTCCAACATGAAAATTTGCAGAAGAATACCAGAATAATACTTATTAAAATACTTATATTATAAATCAGTTATAAAATTGCAATCAGAGCACTACCAAGTTTCAAGGCTTTCAACATCTAAATTTCATCCTAAATCAGTTATACTACTAACCTCACAATATCTACTAAATCTGACGTATCAAGACAAAAACGAGCAATAACATATAAAAGTAACTCACAGAAATAATTGAGTCTGTCTCAGGGTGCAAGAAATTATACATCATTAAGTCATGGGGCAAGAATAGCGACTATTACGAGGAGAAAAGATGAAGCAACACAAAAAATAGAACTTGAGTGGCATGTTAAAAGGAAAAATTACTTCATGAAATTCTTTAGCAAATGTGATTGGTATAACGAGAAACAAACAGTAACAAAACACACGTTTGACAAAAAAGAAAAATTTCTAACCGGGGCATCCAATATAGTAAATCTGGTTGTTTCTGTTTCAAAATGGGCTCTTCCAACTTCAACTGTTTTTCCCTACAAAATAAAGAAATTCATACATGGAGCCACCAGGCATACAAGGCATTAAAAAGAGAGGCATGAATCGGTCAACCACAATAACGGGAAAAAAATCAATACCTTGGCCCTCTCTTCTTCATTTGTATCCATAATATAAGCCATGTACCTAGTTTAACAGAAAGATAAGTACAGAAGCCAGTATTGCTAGGGCTAGATCTAGTAATTTTAAGGAGAACTGAAATAAATTGCAAGAGTGATAACATCATCATCCAACCATCAAAAAAATAAATAAGATACTTCATGTAAACGACAGAAATTCAACTACAATATCAGGCAAATACCAAAACAGTAAAGGAAGTAAAGATGGTGGCTAGTGCAACATTGCAGCTGCAAAATGAAATACTTCTATATCCACGCAAAATGTAACAAACATACCCATCTTCAAAAGAAAACGAGAAGTTCTCATCATTTGAAACAGGTATCTAGAAATAGCATGCAATAAAAACCACTAAATGACCTTAAGATAATAGAAACCTACGCATGGAGACCATCACTGGTTTTGTACCATGATACTTTTAGGACCATAAACAGATAAGATAAAAATGACAGTTTACAAAAATATTTGCTTCCAATAGCTAATTGTAGGCAACGTAGCATCAAACTCAAGTAAAGCATCAGCACTGGTATAAATACTACACAAAGAAGCACTCACCAACTCTCTCTACTTTTTTCTTTTGCTTCTTTTTCATACTTCTGGATGGTCCGGTCATCAACCTGACCACTGAGAAATAATATTTGGCCCCCAATTGTGGACTTCCCAGCATCTGCAAACCAGATGAAGAGCAATACTAGTGATGAGAAACTGCAACATGTTATTGACATCTCCTAGTTATCATTAGCTTCTAAATTCAGAGTGCACCCTTCCCACTATTATCTTCTACTAAGTTTCTTATGCTCTTTTACATACGAAAAGTAACCAAAAATATGATTCTGGAATGAATGCTAAAAGAACCACATCCAATTCAGGTGCCAACACCTAACTAGAATATGTATACAGGCTGAAACTACAGCATATTCTCAGCATGTGTGAAAGTAACTTCCTCCGCAGTTGCCATAAATTCCTAACTTGAGAATAGGATTGAAGATAAAATAGTAATCGATTGCACTTTAGTGGTCTCGCAATCAAGTATAATGGTTAACAGATGGAAGTGCGCCTACCAACATGACCAATAAATACAACATTCAGGTGTCTCTTCTTTTGGTCTTCTGCATCATCTTCAGGATCATCTGGAGGTACGCTTTCCTTTTCTTTGACTGAACAACAAATGAAAAAAGGCACAATTTCAGACAAAGAAACCCAAATAAAAAATGTATGCCTGAGGAGTAAATCAATATATTATTTAATACCATCAGTAAAGTACATTAGCAAACCATGGAACATGAAAAGCAAGGCAAAAAATATGGGAATTAATTATCACTATGGCATGTCATATAGAGAAGGGCGATGGCAACTCTATAACACTCAGAATGCTTAATAGCACCTTTTGGAATAACCTACCATCTATGACTTCTTCTGGCTCAACCTGAGCTGGTTTGGAGTCCACATTGGATTCTGCTATCAGACCTAAAGCCATCAGAAAAGTTATGAAACTTGAACAGTATCAGACATTGTAGCAAAATTTAATTTTCTTTCTACCAATTATAATTATAATTATAATAATATAAATAAATAAGAACAAATGCAAGAAGTATAAAGCAATTGTGGTGATGCAGTCATTTAGGTCATCATCAACAAGATATAAATGGTTGCCTCGGAACAAATCCACTCAATAACCGACTTCCTAGAATGGTAGATGCATATAACTAACAAGGAAATAAGAGGGATAATTATTACAACAGAAAATGGAACCCCCTTAACAGGTCTCTAAAAATGGTAAAAATGCTTGCCATGAAGACCATTTTTAGTAAATATTGCATTACACATATAAAGGCCCTAGAAGTTGGCAAAGTTTCTCTATATCTATCAGTTGATGCTTCGACATCCTCTTGCTTCCATTTTAGAGAACATAATAACAGGCAGGCTATATCTATATGGCTAAGCAGGATGCAGCTTTCTTCAGTACTCCACTACCAGTCAATCCCCAACAAGGGATCCGTCATCCCATTGAAAAAGAAGTCTTGTTTCAAATTTAGTTATAACTAAAATTTCCATAATGACTATACGGAAAAATGGAAAGTAAAATGTGACAGAATAAGTTTGATCAATAAATAAATTAATGGCCTCATGTGAGAATTGAAATCTTTTAAAAAATTGTAACTTGTTCGCTTGACGAAACAATAACTTGTACTTTCAAGAAACATAACTCTTTTCGAAGGGGTAAAGTACAGCTATTGGAAAATTGATGATTAGTGTAACTGTAGTCTACGTAATGGTAATCATTCCGATACTAGCTATAGCAATTGCGTAAAAGGTTGCTCGGAGTACACAGTCCATTTCTTAAAAGCCAATATTACAATTACAGAATACGACCCAAGCAATCATCGTTCAACTTATTGAAGAAAAATGCATCCTATCAAATACCAGAAAAGTAACATTAATACAGGAAATCATCAATCAAGTAAGTATCGATACAATTACAGAAGATATTAGAATTCCATCAATCCGTCAACTATGTTATACATATGTTACCTACCTACACCAGTCTCGGAAGTAACAACCGCATCAGGCTTCCCATCTTCCACATCAGCGGTCACATGTTCTTCAGCTAGAATTGAGCAAAAGCACGGAAAAAGGATATCATATCACAAAGGAAAAGTACAAACAAATGAATTGAACACGAAAATAAGTTTTACAAAACCGTATCAACAAAATCAAGGAAGTATTATACCAGATGAATCAAGCTGCAAGTCCTTGATATCGTCCGCAATATCTGAACTCCAAAATAAAATCGAAATCGAGCTAAGTGACCAAAACCGATGAAAATCAAACTGAAAAAAGGAGGAAAAGCATCAGACCTGGCGGAGCAAGTGTGTGATTCAATTCCGACATGCTCGTGAATTCAACGCGAAATCAGAATCATACAAGACGGAATTCGGCGGGAAGAGAAACCGCTGGCTCCGGCGGCGGTGGCGGAGGAAGCGGAGGAACGATTCGGTGGCAGCTCGTGGATGATGATTGATGAAGTCTGTAGAGTCCAGGCGTTGGGTAGAGTGAAGAGTAGTACCGTGAAGATCTGGGCAGTAGGGTTTTTTCTGACCGGAAGGCCCACGTGATAATGTTATTTATGGCCCAATAACAATGAAAAGCCCAATAGAAGGCCCACATGATCGGCCCGAAAACAATGGAGCCCAATTATGAGTAGTTCACGGGCCTGCTTAATTCTAAGAATTTATTTAATTTAAAAGATATAAGAAAAAAAAAAATACAAAGATAATATATACATTTTTTTCTTACTTCTTGTTGTACTAGTATCACTCCCGCGCGATGCACGGAAATATATTTAAAAAATAAATAATTTATTAAATTAAATATAATACTCCCTCCGTCCCGGCTTAAGTTTCCTACTTTGACCGGGCACGGAGGTTAAGAAAAAACAGATTTTGTGGAATCTTTGACTTTTTTAAAGGTGGAGATTGAGGGTGAAGATTTTGAGGGTGGAGATTGTGAGAGGAGTTTATCATTTATGGGCTGGAAAGTTAAGTTGGGACAAACTAAAAAGGAAAGTAGGAAAGTTAGAGTGGGACGGAGGTAATATTATCTAATATAAAGAAAATAGAATTATATATTCTAACTAAATGAATATTTGAATAATCATTTTCTCTTTTTTTACAATCAACCTAAACTTTGCGTTTTTCCCAACTTTGCAACCTTTGGTAGCAATTTTCGGAGAGAAAAGAAAATATTTAAAAATAATAAAAAAATTTAGAAAATACAATATTTATTTTTAAATTCTAAAAGAATATTTAAAATATCCTAAACTTAACTGAAAAAATGTAGAAAATATTTTAATAAAAATTCAATTTTCATAAAAAGATCGAATAATTTTGATATTACTTCAAATAATTTTAAATATTTTTAAAAGGATTTATTTTTTCAAAAAATTAATTGAAAATTAGACTTTTCATAGATACTTCCACATGTCTTAAACGAAATTTTAGATATTTTAAAATAATTTTTCAAGATAACTTTCAAATAGTTTAAATAATTTTTAGAGTTTAAAAGATAATTTTCATAAATTTATAATAGTTTTATGATTTAAAAAATAATGATAACTTTTTTTTTCTTGCTTAAAATGATTTGATTTGAAATTTTTTATTAAAAAAAAAAAAAACTCAATTTTTTAATATATTTTCAACATGTTTAAGTTAATTTTCTGGTATTTTAAATGAAGTTTAGAATTTTAAAATTAGATTTTTAAAAATTTATGTTATTTAAATATTTTCTAATATTCTTTTATTTTTCGCACTTAAATTGCTGGCAGAGGTTGCAAACGTGAAAAAATGTATAGTTCGGGTTGTGATTGAAAAAAAAAAAAAAAAAAAACTGAGAAGTGCGCATTCTACATGTTGCAAAATAATATAAACCCAAAATATAAATAATGTAAATATCAATTTCTCCCAAGTGATATATGGATTTAATATAAGTTACATTTTATAAATTTACATTAAGATAAATTATTAAATGTAAAAAATAAATTATATCTACTTTTAAGAATGAATATCTCCTAATATTGAAACTCAAACATATATTTAGTGTGTGTGTGTGTGTGTGTATGTGTATCCACCTTAACCAATGTGAACATAACAATAGCTTAATTGAAAATGAATATCAAAATAAACACAAAAACATAAATATAACACGACACACCAAAATATATCAATAAAATAAATTGAATTGTATTATAAGAAAATTAGTGTTTTCTTTTATTTTTGTCAATTTTTTTTAAATATTTTTATTTATCCAAATAATTTTTCAAATTTTACTTTATTTTAAGAAAAATTAATTTTCAAGTTCTAATATTTTACATGGTGGTTTAATATACTCAAATGCTTTTTAGATTTTAAATAAATATTGATATTAATAAAATAAAATTCAATGATTATTCTATAGTTGGACTAACAAAATAAAGCATATGAATTCTTCAATATATATCTGAATAATATATGTATATGTTGAAATTTATTTAAAGATACAATTAATATATATATATATATATATATATATATATATATATATATGTCTGTAAATTTTGCTTGAGTTGCAAAATATGGGAAAATGCGACAATGTATTGTTTATATTGAGAGCTCTAAAAAACCTAGTTAGCTCGAACATGTTAATTTTATTTTTTAAATAAAAATATAGATTGTAGCATATGTAAAATCTCATAGTTTAGATTGCAAAGTGTAATTATTATTTATAAAGAAATAATATTAATAAATAGAAAATATGAATATGTAATAAAAAATAATTTCAAGATTAATTATCATATATAAATATATGTGAAAGTCCTAGTCCCATGATTAATTATAACAAATTAATATTTGTAAATACAATAATTTAATTAGTCAATCATTAAATTATACATTAACTTTTACTTTTAATTTAATAAAGTATATATTCATTTATTAAGGAAGGTAATACTTAATATTGTATTAACTTGAAGAAAAAAATATAATTAATGTCTTAGAAGAAATTAAGAATGCATTAAAGATATATTTAGGCGGGAATAGGTAATTTACTATAATAACCTTCATTTTACTTTTATATATATATATATATATATATATATATATATATAGATGGTTTATGATTCAAATAATTATTTGTGTTACTTTCGGTTAATATTTTTGAAAAACTCGTATAAAATTCTCAGATTGAATCGTAATTCGAATTAGCCTGAAGATCGTTAGGGCTAATCCCTTTAACGTCCCTACTATTTGCATGACTATTTTTTCAAACACATGAACTCCGGTCAGCAGAAGTATATCGATGAGCATACTTCATGGAGTTGCTTTTAAATCATAATTTTTGTATATATTGCTAGATCTAAAAAGTTAAGCTTATATTGTAAATTTTCTAAAGATTGTGATATTTTTACAATTAAGTAAAATAAGAAATTGACCAGATTACAACTTCACGAATAAATAAATACATTCACGAATGAATTACAACTTCACAAGAAATGAATTAAAGTCGAACAATTTCTTAAATTACGGGACGAACTTTATAAAGCTAATTTTTATGAGACTAATTTTAAAAAAAAATTAAAAAAGTAAGGGACGAAAAATGACTTGTTCCCGCAATTACTAATGTAGTTTAGAGGACAAAGCTTATGTTCCATTAATTGGTTAAACTTTTGTTGGTACAAAAACTGATTTATTTTATTAACAAACACATTATTTCTATATATCAAACTAGCTCCACTACAACAGAATTGAATATTACAACATTCAAACATTTTTATTCCTCAATTAAGCTAAGTCCTTAACCGCAACCAAAATTGAATTAAGGTGACAGTCACATAGGAAAATTTTGGCCGATTTTGCAATTACCAACAAAAATTAGATTAAAGTCGAGCAATCTCTTAAATTACATAATGAAATTGATAAAGCTAATGAAAGCTAACGAAAGAACGAGAAATGATTTTTTTCATAATTGCCCATGTAGCTTAGCGAATAAACCTTATGTTGCATTCATTGGTTGATCTTTTGTTGGGCTAAAATCACTTATCGTAATGCAAGCTATATCTTCTTCTATTTTTGTCCCAAGTTTTGTTACGTTTTCTATTTCATCTCATAATTAATGAAAGTGCTAACATTTGGACAAAATTTCCGCCGCTGATGAGCAAATCGGCCGGAAAAGCACATGTGACACAAATTCCAACCAATTTTGATTGTTCAGGCACCGGAACTCACATTTTATGGGATAGAAGTCAAATAAATAGAAAATTATGGGACGAAAGTGATTTTACGTGACAGTCATGTGCGTTTTTTCGCTCGATTTGCTCATTGGCGGCGGAAATTTATCCAGATGCAAGCAACTTCTTTAATTATGAGACGAAATTGAGAAAACAACATATTTTGGAACGAAAATTGAATGGAAAGTTATGTATAGATTGTTGGTTGATTTGATTTATACTCATCCGTCTCAAAAAATATATTCCCTTCCAAGTCTCGCACAAATTAAGAAATTCATTTATCACACATATCCCTTATGTAATATGATGTATAAAAGGGTGTTATGTACAAATGGTGGTTTCAATGAATCATTTAGTAGGAATACATTAGGAAAAGAAAATTTTAATATACTCTAAAAAATGAAAGAGGACTATCTTAATATTTTATTGTAAAGGATGTTGTGAAAGGTGGCCTATGTACTTTTTCAATGATTGACTAGGAATTAAAATAATTAGTTGAAAATTATGATTAACCGTTGATGTACATAAATTTTAAATTTATAGTATTAGTTAAAATGATGTAATAAAAAAGTGTCGAGAGAAAGGGAGAATATTATATAAATATTACTATATTCCGGCATTTTTTCGTGTTAATTGCCAAAAATACACAACTTTTACGGCCTTTTGTAATTTAAGCATGCCTTTTTTTAATTTTGCAATTTAATGCATGACTTTTTTTTAAACTTTACAATTTAATGCACCATGTAATACTATTTTATTTTTGGAATACTATTGGAGTTTGACACCCGTTACCATAGTGTAAGCAAAATGTATCAAATATTTGAATTTACTTAAATACAAATAATTTCTCACGTATTAGCACTACTACAAAAACTATTAATCACAACGCCTAAAAGACAACGATTGTACGCATAAACCGTTGTCTTTTAGCGAACAACCTTGGTTGTTATGTAAACCGTGGTGGAAATCATATATTTTCGCTAAACGACAACGGTTTTAAAAAATCATTGTTGTTTAACTGTAGTCAAATTGTTTATTTTCACTTAAAGACAAAGCTCAGTATTTTCGTTGTTAAAAGACCATTGTCAATTTATTTTTTGTTGAAAATTGGTTTTGGAAAATGGGTAAATACCCAAATTTGACCAATTGAGAAGTGGCAAAATATTTAACTCTAACGTAATTGAGTTGTGTGTGATCATTCTACATTCCGAGTAGATAATTGTTGTGTATTGGGTTTCTCAAAGCCGAATTTCGGTGAGTGAGAAATTAATACACGAAGATAGCCACTTGTTAAGGCAAACCTGGAAGTTCATGTTCGAACTGTCAAGGGACATGACGTGTAACTCCCGTAATTAATGGGACGTTATGGGGTTGTAACACCTAATGTTAATGAGGTTTAATACCTGCATTAAGGTGGTGTAACATGTGGAGGTTATTAACCTCATTTGAATGCCTTAAATGGCATGTTTGAATGTCTTAAAGACCCGTTAATGGGTGTATTTAATCTCCAATTGAGTGGAATGATGCCTATATAAGTAGGTCATTATTTTTCTGCATGGTATACTTTAGAGAAAAATCAGAAACACTTGAAATTCTACATCTCATTGCATTTTTTGAAAATCCTTGTATTCCAAACTGATTTGACATATAGTCCTTTCACAGTTCTTACCACACATTCTAGTTCGCTGGTGCTTCTGGATTTGTGGTGCTACTATCTAGAAGACGGAAGTCGTTTTATCTTTAGGAACGTTACGTCAAACCGTGACCACTAGCCGGGACGTATTCATTTTGCGGAAAGAGGTCTGACCTCGACTCGACTTCCCCCTTGTTCATTTGTAGTTCTAACATCTGTTTCAGAGGCAACATTTCTCCAGAATTTCGGAGTTGTTCTTGCGTTGTTCGAACATATTTTGTCCAGAATATTTGAAGTGGTTCGTGAACTGTTCCAGTGTCGTTTGAACATCATCTGTTCAAAATCCTCGAAGACGTTCATGTACAGTTCGAACATCTGTTGTACAGAATCCTTGGTGGTTGTTCTTGTACATTTCAAACATTTGCAGTCCAGAATTATTAGTGACTGTTTCTATGTTGTTCGAACATCGGCTGTCCAAAAATCTTGGTGTTTATTCCTTTGTAGTTGCAGTTCCTACATTGTTGGGTGAACTATAAATCCAACAATTTTTAATTATATCAAATATGAGATGTTTTTGTGTGCTCAACAACATATTCGAGGATTGTCATTATTTAAATTTGATGTCCCTAATTTTTTTAAAAATACTTATTTACAAGATTAAAATACTTTTTATTGTTGTACAATTAAATAATGTTTATTATAATTTTTTTTAAACTGTAATTTTCTTGATGTTTCATATTTTGGTCCATCTAGTACTTTTAATTTAGTTGTACATTTTTTTTTCTGTGTATACAATGTTAATAGATTATTAATTATTTTATATTCATTACTAGCTATATACTTAAGTAATTTATGTATATTTGAATATATTTTAAAATCTTAAATTTACAAATAAATATATATATATATATTTTTAATATTGAGATTGTTCCGGAATAACAGGCGATCAATATGAAAGTTGTTCGGCGCCAACTAAACCGAACACTATAAAATGATGTTCTGCCTAAACCAGTCGAACTACGAAAAATGATAGAAAATATATATTTTTCGTCATATTTTAATATATGTAAATGTAATTGAAAGATATCATTTAATTATTTATTAGCATAAACAAATATAAAGTGAATGTCAAAGTTAAGATTAAAATTAAAAAAAAAAAAGGGCACCACTGAGAATCGAACACTGGTTGTTAACACTTTCGTGATATGAAACGAAATCAATACAATTTGTTATGTTTCACAGGATTGAATAAAAAAAAATTAATCTCTTCTCTCCTAAACTCACGCTTACAATTGCGAATAGAATAGGACTCCGCCGCTGCAATTCCCTTCTTCTGCTCTGCCGCTGCTCCTCCGCCGTGCCATCACTTTATCCTCCGCCGTTTACTCTTACTCTCCTCCGTCGTGCTACTGTCGACGCCGCGGCGCTGCTTGTCCTCCTCTGCGGCGCTGCGTTTTGCCCTGCTTATCCACCGTCACTGTGGATTTTTGTCGATTACACTAATCAGGTTTTCATCTTCGTCGCGTTCTTTACAAAATATATATTCCAAAATTATTCAACTTCGAGGCAACAATTTGAAGAACCTTAAGTAATCTAATTGTCTAATACTCCCCCAAGTTTCTTGGAGCCTTACTTTTGTTTTCGTTGTAGTTATTTTAGGCTATCAATATTATTTGTAGGGCACACAAGTAATTTTCAGTTCTTGGAGAATTGAAAATCGACAAACTTTGATAAAATATTAGCGAAAAGATAATAGTTATAGTTGATGATGAAAAAATTGTATAATCTATATATATATAAAAGTAAAATGGAGGGTGTTAATGTCATTTTAACTTTCCCTCCAAAATTTTAACACCATACAATTGGTAATTTTTACTTACTTTTGGTAAGTTCATAATTTTCTTTTATTTTTTTTTAAACGCAAATAACTTTTTTCATTTTTAATCCGACTTTTATGCATAATATATCAAATTATTCACCTTTTTACGATATTTGATTTGATATCCATATCACATATATTATAATGAGATATTTAATTTGAATAAATGAATTATTATTGGTTAATTATTTGTGCTAGACTAATGTTTATTGTGAATTGAACTATGCTATTTTGGTTTGAGTTGCAACTGAAATTAGTAAAATAATTTCTTTTAAAAAAATAGTCAAACTAATCAATTTATTTTATTTGACATGAATTTTCAAATATCTTTGTTATTTAAGTTATGTAGGGAGAAAGACCATTATTTAAATAATGAAAGTCCTACTTTATTAAATCAAAGACAAAAAAATCAATATCTATTTTATAATCAACTTATTATATCATCAAATTTTGCTAATATATTTTTTTTTTATCATGAAAGTACTGAAGATTTGAGCATATGTATAATTGTGTATTAAATTGCTACTGAAATTATTTATAATTACCTATTTATATTTTTAATAATGTGTATTTTGTTAAAATTATTATTTTAAGAAAATTCGGACAAGTGGGGAATGTTGGAGCGAACCATATTCTTTGCAACCTAAATTATGACATTTGTTACATTTTGCAATCTTTTTTAATTTGTTTTACTAAAACTTCAGTTGTATGTTTTTACACTTTGTAAGCTAAATAATACTTTATCGCACTAATCAACATCAAATGTCTTTTTCACTCTTAACAATATTAATAACTTTGTTCGCATTAATCAATTTTTATCTTCAAATAAATAAACTATTCATAAGAAAAATATAACATTTATATAAATAATTTACAATACCGAAATAAAATATGAAAATATGAAAATATTTTGAAGAACTCACAGAATTTAATTTGTTATTCGAATTATTTAATAACTTTTGAATTTATTTTGCTTAAATAATAATTTATTAAAAAATATTTAAGTATATTTGAAATCACTAAATGAAATGTTAAAAGTTGCAAATGAAAATCTAACCTTGGAAAGAGAAAATTAATTATGTATAATTAGAACTTGAAAGTTTAATTAGATCAATTAAATATATATATATATATATATATATATATATATATTATAAAATAAAAGCAGGGACATAAAGAAAAAAGTATAAAACTTTACGTTACATATGAAATATCCAAATAAAATATCATTGTTCCTTTTATTATGTAGTTCATGGTTATTTTAAATTATTTATAATTAGAATTTAAAATTATTTTATAAATTTAAAAACCTATATATATTTATATATGTAAGCCACAATATGGATATTCTATAAGTAACACTTTCCACCTAAAATTTTGGACTGTGATTGGTAAGTTGTTGTCATATTTAGTTAGAATCAATTTTATTTTATTTTCTAAAGTTGCAAATATTTTTTTTCATTTCTAATCTATTTATTATGTATACTATGTCAAATTAATCATCTTTTGATGATGTTTGATTTGACATCCATAATAATAATAATAATAATAATAATAAGAAGAAGAAGAAGAAGAAGAAGAAGAAGAAGAAGAAGAAGAAGAAGAAGAAGAAGATATTTCATTTAAAATATTATATTATTTGTTCGTTGATTATTTAAGTAAGATTCCAGTGTTTATTGTGGGTTGTACAGTAAATATAGTATTGGTTCGGAATACAATTAAAAATCATTCAAATAATTATCTTTTACAAATTATTTTACATAATTATTTCATTAATACCACAACTAACCAATTTGTTTTATCCGACATGAATTGTCTCAAATTTTCTTCATTTATTACATTGAGAGAAAAGTCAATGTATATTTAATTGAACACATACTTTATCGAATTAAAAATGATAGTTATTAAATTATTAAATTTGCTAATGTTTATTTGTTATAATAATTATTTTTGTTGATAAATCACAAGCTTTTACTCATATATATAACTTTATATATGATAATTAATCTTAATTTTTTATTATTTTTTTATATTTTACATATATTAATGTTATTTTTTTTATAAATAATTACACTTTGCAACCTAAATTATGATATTATACAAGTTGCAACTAAACTTTTTCTAAATAAGCAAAATTAATCAACTTGAACTATATTTTTTTTTAGACTTTGTAACCTAAACAATACTTGGTCACATTAACCAATCTCAATCATGTCTTTTTTTTTTCCCTTTTTTCTTTTTCACATTGTGCAACCTAATTAAGCAATTTTTTTATATTAACCAATTTATATCTTTAAGTGAATCTACTATTCACAATATAAATGAATTTAATTGAAAATTTTCAATACATATATGAAATTATTAAGAAATATTGAAGAACTCATATGTTTTATTTTGTTATTCCAACTATTGAATAACTTTTGAATTTTATTTTGTTATTTATTATTCTTTGTATCTCTGAAATATCGTGTAAAGTATTGAAACTTGCAAATAAGTTTTTTTAAAAGTAAATAATTATAGATAAAATTTAAACCTTTATTTAGATAAATTTAAATCTTTAAAGTAAAATGGAAAAAATTAAAGAAAAATAATTTTCTTATAACATTATTCTTTTTTTTTATTTAATAATATGAATTGATATTTAGATATTTATGTTTGGTTTAATATTAATAATTAATTAAGCTATTATGCATATAGGTGAAGAATGATACAGACACACTAAATGTGTGTTTGGATGTCAAAGATAAGAAATGATCATGTTGAAAAATATTTTTGTATTTATTTCATACTCCCTCCGTCCCAAATGAACTTGCATACGGGGGTCGGCACATATATTAAAAAAAATTATTTTTTGGGGATTTTGTTGACTTTTCAAAGGTGGATTGAGGGTGGAGATTGTGTTATAACTTTCCTTATTAGAAAGTGTGCAAGTTTGCTTGGGACGGCCGAATTCAAAAAGTGTGCAAGTTCATTTGTGACCGAGGGAGTATTTATCTTGATGCTAATATATATATATATATATATATATATATATATATATATATATATATAGTAAGTTATATTAAATTCATATATAACGTGCGATAAACCTATATTTACATTACTTATAATTTTATTTATGTTTTATCCTACATTATTAAGAAAAATATTAGGAACAAACGGTCACATATTTAAATATTAGATTAGATTATATTTAATTTTATTAAAATCATTAGTTTTTAAATAAACTTCCGTGCATCGCACGAGAATAGTACTAGTTATATAATAATAGGAGAAATTCGAATTAGCACGTTTCTTAACTTTGTAACGTTAAAGAACACGTAATAATTGATGATTACATGGATGCCGTTTTCATGAAGCATTTTTTATTATGAGATGTATAATTGAGTGTCGACTATAATTTTTTTTTCCCTTACTTCTTTGTATGTTTGAATTTAATTGTTTTGTAGTTATCTAGAAGCATATGAACCAGTATGCCATTATTTCTTGTTGTTTTTTTTTTTAGGGATCATATAGTGTCGAAATGGAAAAGGAATGGATGTTTAAGGATAGGTTATCAGATGAGTACAATGCTGGTGTACAATACTTCATGCGTTTCGCAATGCAAAATGTTAATGCTGATCTGAATACAATGTCCTGTCCGTGTGCATCATGTGGTAACCTACAAAAGAAAAATTATCTTGTTGTGAAGATGCATTTGTCGGCAAATGCTATGGACAAAACATATATTAAATGGATATAGCATGGAGAAGATCCTATATTAGATCAGTTAATGCATGATGGTGATCAGGTAGAGATGAATGAACATAATTTATTGGACGAGGAACCTATATCGATGGTTAATGATGCGTATGACAAGAGTGATAATCCAAATGAATTCTTGAAATTACTAGAAGATGCTGAGAAACCGTTATATCTTGGATGTTATAAATTCACAAAGTTATCTGCAATCATGAAGTTATATAACTTGAAGGCAAAGCATGGATGGAGCGATTCTTCGTTTAATAAACTATTTCTTCTGATTGACCAGTACTGCCAGAGGCGAATGAATTGCCTTTATCATTATATGATGCAAAGAAAAGCTGGAATACATTGGGTATGAATTATGTAAAGATTCACGTTTGCCCAAATGACTGTGTCCTATATTGGAAGGATAATGATGAGAGAAGCGATTGCCCTATTTGTGGGGTCTCAAGATGGAAAATCGACAAGAATTTCAAGATAAGTGAAGGAATCCCTGCTAAGGTGTTATGGTACTTTCCACCTATTCCAAGATTTCAGAGAATGTTCAGAAATAAAGTTGTGTCGAAAGATTTGACATGGCATGCTGATGGGAGAGTTTATGATGGTCATTTCCGTCATCTTGCGGATTCAACATCTTGGAGATTAGTTGACCGTAAGTGGCCCGATTTTGCATCGGAGAAATCTTAGATTGGCATTATCAGCGGACGGGATCAATCCATACAAGACGTTGTCTTCTACCTACAGTTGTTGGCCCGTACTATTGATCACATACAATCTTCCTCCATGGTTATGTATGAAGAGAAAATTCATTATGCTCACTTTATTGATATCTGGCCCTAAACAACTGGGGAATGATATCGATGTTTATTTGACTCCCTTAATTGATGACTTAAGGAAATTGTGGGAATTAGGTGTTGATGCGTTTGATGGATATCACCGTCAAGATTTTATACTTAGAGTGCTTTTGTTATGGACGATTAATGATTTTCCTGCATATGGAAACCTATCAGGGTGAAGTGTGAAAGGATATCATGCGTGTCCTATTTGTGGTGAACATACATATCAAATGACTCAAGTACGGGAAAAAAATGTCATACACAGGCCACAGAAGATTTCTTCCGCCCAATCATCCTTTTCGAAAGCAGAATAAGACGTTTAATGAAGAACAAGAGTTCAACTTGGCACCAACACCATTGAGTGGACGTGAGGTGTTAGATAAAGTTGAATCAATTGACTGTAATTGGGGTAAAACGCGTAACAATTCTAAGTCGAAAGATGATAGCGGAAAAATATGTTGGAAAAGAAGTCCATTTTTTTCCAACTTGAGTATTAGGAACATCTCCATGTAAGACATGTTCTAGATGTGATGCACATAGAGAAAAATGTGTGTGAAAGTATAATAGGTACATTGCTAGACATTCTCGGGAAAACTAAGGATGGAATAGCCGCGAGGCGAGATCTTGAAGAGATGAAATTGAGGACTGAATTGGCACTAGTTGTGCAGGGAAATAGAATATTTTTGCCACTGGCTTGTTATTCACTAACCAGGGAAGAGAAACGTAAGGTTTGTACATCTTTTTCCAAAATGAAGATGCCTACGGGTTATTCATCCAATGTAAGTAAATTGGTATCGATGAAAGATTTGAAACTTATTGGTCTTAAGTCGCATAACTGTCACACTCTGATGCAACAGTTACTCCCAGTGGCCATTCGTGGTGTATAACTGGATAATGTTAGGCATGCAATCACCCGATTGTGTTTCTTTTTCAATAATTTATGTAGCAAAGTGATAGATGTCTCAATGTTAGATGAAATGCAAACAGAGATTGTGAAAAAATGGTGTTTGCTGGAGAAGTATTTCCCCCCATCGTTCTTTGATATCATGGTTCATTTAACAGTACACCTAGTAAGGGAGGTCAAACTGTGTGGACTGGTTTGGTCTATATGGATGTATCCTTTTGAACGTTACATGAAAATTTTGAAAGGTTATGTTCGAAACCGAAATCGGCCTGAAGAGTTGGTACACGTGTTTCGTGCACGCACTTTAGGGCATTTTTAGTGTCATTTTAGTGTCAATAATGTGCATAATCACGTGTATTTAGTGCTTTTATACTCTCATGGGCAAAATAATGCGTTTGTGCTATTTTTGTGTTAAGACAGGTGAAAAAGGGTCGAAAAAGAACATCAAACGACCGCGGAGTGGAGGGATCGATCGAGGCAACAAAAGGAAGGGCTACCTGAAGATCTTGGCCGCGACAGGATGCAAATCTCGGCCGAGATGAGTCTCCAGGGGATTTCATGAAGAATTGCAAAATTGCAAATCTAGGCCGAGACAGACTTTTCATCTAGGCCGAGATGGAAATCTAGGCCGAGACAACTTTGCATCTAGGCCGAGATGTAAATCTAGGCCGAGACAGATAATGCGTCTAGGCCTAGATGAGTCTGCAGGGGATTTCAGAAATTCCAGAAATGGAGATCTGGGCCGAGATGCAATCCAATCTCGGCCGAGATGAGTCAAATCCTAAAAATTCCAAATTTTCTCTTTTTCACGTCTCGGCCGAGACACACTTGCATCTCGGCCGAGATTCCTTACCCTGTTTTAAAATCCTGAATGCGATTTTGCCTATTTTTTACTAGCACTTTCTCTCCTTATATATATATCATCCCATTCGAATTTAACCTAACTTAGAACAACCTAGAACCCATCCCCCACACATAATCAGCCACTTTTCTCCATTGGAAGCAAGGAAATGGAAGGGGGTTGAAGATCTTGATCTTCAACCCCTAACCTTTGGTTCTTTCTATCCTATGTTCATGTTTTTCTTTAATTTTCTGTTAGTTTATCTTTGTATTAGGTAAAATGGGTGGCTAGCACCCTTAGTTCACTCTTGATTATTGTGGAACCTTGAGTCCAAGACATTTATGTGATTATTACGGTTAATGTTACCGAAAATATTGTGTATTCAAGTGTTTTGTGTTATTTGCTGTTATTGACTCACATTTATGAATTTATTATTGGATTGATCACCCTTTAAGGGATTTGTGAATGTGTTGCTAGAATAGGAGGTCACTATCCGTAATTGTAGGACTTCCGATTCCCGAGTAGCAAACAATAATTATTTATTGGTGATAACACAAAGTTTAACCTCTAAAACCGAGCTTGCGAGTTTTATGTTGAATTTATCTCGTTGTCCTAGTGTTTAATGCATTTGGTGATTGAATCTAAGAGAGCTTTTTCGAGGATTCGGTTAAACTGAATAGGGTTAGTCGAAGAGCTTGTTTTGATTAACTAAGATTAAGGGATAACAAGGCTATTAGAGCTTGTTAATAGTCTTGAGATAAGGGCTAGAATCACAATTGAATAGGGCATTGACAATAGTTGCATAAATCGTCCAAGACCTCGGTGAAACATGATCAAGGGTGAATCGTTTTGTTATTTAAAAAAACCAAAAACCAAAACAAATCTCTTTAATTGTCTTTGTTTATTTAGATGTTAGTTGTTATTTCATTAAAAACCCCCCACTTCTTTATTGTTTTCTAGTTTATTTACTTTATGTTTCTTCATAATAATAGCTTAACACAATGAAGCAAAATTTGTTCGACCGTTCCTCGTGGGATCGACCCTTGCTTGCCACTCTACTAGTTAGAGTAGTCGGTAAGGTTTAAGTGTATCTTCATACACGATTTAATTTGGTAGTCGGAAACGACGCTACCAAATTTTGGCGCCGTTGCCGGGGAATGGTTTAGAACGATTTTGTTTTATGTGTTAAGCGTTTGTTTTATTTACCTAGATAGTTGTTTGTTTTGTAGTATAGTGGTAAGTATTCCCGCCTGTCACGCGGGTGACCCGGGTTCGATCCCCGGCAACGGCGCCAAAATTTGGTAGCGTCGTTTCCGACTACCAAATTAAATCGTGTATGAAGATACACTTAAACCTTACCGACTACTCTAACTAGTAGAGTGGCAAGCAAGGGTCGATCCCACGAGGAACGGTCGAACAAATTTTGCTTCATTCCGAATTTCTTCGAGCTCTTGTAATTGGAGCTTTCGGTGTACACCGGCTTCATCAAGGTTCATGTTGCATCTTCGAATAGCCCAGTAGGCTCTATGTTCAAGTTCCACCGGGAGATGACATTGCTTTCCATAAATGAGTCGAAAAGGAGACATACCAATTGGGGTTTTATAGGCAGTCCTATACGCCCATAATGCATCATTAAGCCTCAAACTCCAATCCTTGCGATTTGGTTGCACAGTCTTCTCCAATATCGACTTGATTTCCCGATTCGAAGTTTCGGCTTGCCCATTGGTTTGTGGATGATAAGGCGTCGAAACTTTGTGCAATACAGCGTATTTCTTCAGCAATGCGTCGATTGTTCGGTTGCAAAAGTGCGTGCCTCTATCACTTATAATGGCTTTTGGTATCCCAAACCGAGCAAAAATGTTGGATTGGACGAACTCAGCCACAACTTTAGAGTCATTGGTTCGGGTTGCTTTCGCCTCCACCCACTTGGACACATAGTCAACAGCCAACAATATGTACAAATTCCCATAAGACAAGGGAAACGGTCCCATGAAGTCCATACCCCAAACATCAAAAATTTCACAGACTACAATCGGGTTTTGGGGCATTTGATTTCTCTGAGAGACATTTCCCGTCTTTTGATAGTTGTCACAGGACTTGCAAAAAACAAGGGCATCTCTAAATATGGTGGGCCAAAACAATCCACTCTCAAGCACTTTGTATGCCGTCCTCTTCGGCCCGAAGTGGCCTCCACAAGCATGTGAGTGGCAAAAATTCAACACCGACTGCACTTCGTCTTCGGGAATGCATCTCCTGATTACTTGATCTGACCCATATTTCCACAGGTATGGATCATCCCAAACAAAATGCTTCGACTCACTCTTCAACCTATCCTTCTGCGGCTTACTCATCCCAATAGGAAATCTTTTGGACACCAAATAATTCACCATGTTGGCATACCAAGGGACTTTTGTGCTTGTCATGGCTAGCAATTGCTCATCTGGAAAGCTCTCCTTCAAGGGTATTTCGTCCTCCTCTTGTATCAAACGGCTTAAATGATCTGCCACCCAATTCTCCTTTCCTTTCTTGTCTCTGATTTCCAAATCAAATTCCTGAAGTAGCAAAATCCATCTGATGAGTCTTGGTTTAGCTTCCTTCTTTGATAGTAGAAACCGAAGAGCTGCATGATCAGAAAAAACGATAATCTTAGTACCAAGCAGATATGACCTAAACTTTTCTAAAGCAAAAACTATGGCCAAGAGTTCTTTTTCTGTGGTGGTGTAGTTTGCTTGTGCCGGATTTAGGGTCCTTGAGGCGTAGTAGATCACATGTGCTGCGTTTTCCTTCCGTTGCCCCAATACAGCTCCCACTGCATAGTTGCTTGCATCACACATTATCTCGAACGGCAGTGTCCAGTCCGGAGGTTGGATGATGGGGGGCGATGTAAGGGCCTCCTTGAGCTGATCAAAGGCCATCTTGCATTCGGTTGACATCTCAAATTCAACGTCCTTTTGCAATAGCCGACACAGAGGGGCAGAGATCTTGGAAAAATCCTTAATGAAGCGCCTATAGAAACCTGCATGGCCAAGAAACGATCGAACTTCCCGCACAGTTGCGGGGTAAGGCAAGGCAACAATCAAATCAACTTTAGACTTATCAACCTCAATCCCTTATATGCCCAAGAACGATGCCTTGCTCAACCATAAAATGACATTTCTCCCAATTCAAAACAAGATTTGTTTCTATGCACCTTTTCAGAATTTTAGCAAGATTATCAAGGCATTTTTCGAAAGACTCACCATACACACTAAAATCATCCATGAAAACTTCAATAATATTCCCAACATATTCGGAAAAAATACTCACCATGCACCTTTGAAAGGTGGCCGGGGCATTGCATAGCCCAAATGGCATCCTCCTCCATGCAAAAGTACCGAAGGGGCATGTGAAAGTGGTCTTCTCTTGATCTTCTGGGGAGATGGCTATTTGAAAGTATCCGGAGTATCCATCCAAGAAGCAATAGAAGGAATGCCCGGCTAATCTCTCAAGCATTTGGTCAATGAATGGCAAAGGAAAATGATCTTTGCGGGTCATGGCATTTAGCTTTCGGTAATCGATGCACACTCGCCATCCGGTTTGCAAGCGGGTGGGAACCATTTCCCCTTCTTTGTTCTCCACCACCGTCACTCCCGACTTTTTGGGCACGACCTGTGTTGGGCTCACATATTTGCTATCCGATATTGGGTAAATAATCCCAACATCGAGTAGTTTGATGATCTCCGTCTTTACCACCTCCATCATAGGTGGGTTAAGCCGCCTTTGAGGTTCCCGACTTGGTTTGGCATTATCCTCCAACAATATCCGGTGCATGCATAGGGATGGACTAATGCCTTTGATGTCAGCAATAGTCCAACCTATAGCTTCTTTGTTAATCTTGAGGACCCCGATCAATGCTTGTTCTTGAGTGGATGTGAGCTTTGATGAGATAATCACCGGTAAGGTTTCATCCTCCCCAAGATATGCGTATTTGAGATGGGGGGGAAGCGCTTTGAGCTCAATGGTTGGTGCCTTGATGGTAGAAGGTAGCAGCTTTTCTTGAGGGTCAGGCAAAGGTAAGAATTTGGGAAAGGACTTGGTTCGGAAAGGCTTGGATGATTTCGATTGTTCCACTGTCCCCACAAACTCTTTCTTGGTGTCCATCGGCTCTATCCTCTCTAGATCGGCCGCCAATTCAATTGCTTCTTCGTCCCTACAATAACACTCAAACACTTCCTCCACAAGGGGATCAATAACATCAATGACATCAATAGAATAAACACTATGCAAATCCTCAGGATATTTCATTGAATCAAAAATATTGAATTGCACTACTTGGCCAGCAAATTCCATGCTAAGAGTTCCCTCTCGCACGTCAATCTTTGTTTGGGAGGTATTCAAGAACGGCCTCCCAAGCAAGATTGGAGTGGAATCGGGCGAATTTCCATGCATGTCAAGTACATAGAAATCTGCTGGAAAGATGAGGTTATCCACCTCAACTATCACGTCCTCAATCACCCCGTCCGGAAACAAGGTGCTTCGGTCCGCCAGTTGGATGACTACCCTCGTGTCTTTCAGTGGACCCAAGTTCAAGCTATTGAAAATAGAACGGGGCATCACATTGATCGATGCCCCCAAATCAAGCATGGCCTTTTCAATCAGACAATTACCGATTTTAATTGGGATGGTGAACATCCCCGGGTCTTTGCATTTCTGTGGCATCTTCTTCTGAAAAACCGCCGAGATGTTTTCTCCCATGAAGACTTTCTCATTCCCATGTAGACGCCTTTTGTTGGTGCATAAATCTTTCAAAAACTTTGCGTACCGCGGAATCTGTTTTACGGCGTCCATCAAAGGAATACTGATTTCCACCTTCCTGAATACCTCCATTATCTCCTTGTCTCTATTCTTGTCGGGAATCTTCTTCATTTGACTCGGAAACGGAAGTGGGGGCATTTCAGAATTTTTGCTGGATTTCAGGAAATCTCGGCCGAGATTTTTGTGTGTCTCGGCCGAGACAGATGGGCAGAGAATTTTGTCTGGACGAGCTGGCACATCTCGGCCGAGATCCTGATGTGTCTCGGCCGAGACAGGTGGGCAGAGAATTCTGTCTTCTGGACAATGTGAGACATCTCGGCCGAGATCCTGATATGTCTCGGCCGAGATTTCCTGTTTTGCACCCTCCCTTTCACTTTCAACTCTACTTGCTCCTTCATTTGACTTCCCCTTTTCAAGGACCTTCCCGCTTCTCAAAATTCCCACACTGACATTCTCAATTTCACTTTGTGGAGAGTATTTCATGGTAGGAAAAGGCAATAGGTGGTCGGGGAAGCAAGCAGCTAATGCCTCCTCTTGCTTACGCAACTCCTTGGCAATCTTCCACTTAGGTGTCCAAACTTTACTTTCAACCACATGGGAAGTCTCTTCTTTCCTCGAACCATCATTCACGTCCACAGTCTGTCCTTGTGAAGTATACCCGGGCTTTTCAGGCTCTCCAAGTAACTCCTCACCCATAATAGCAATGGCACTCACATTTTTCGGGTTGACTTCCGGTTGAGCCGGTAATCTTCCTCCTTGTGCATTTTCTAAACGAGAAACCGCCGATGCTATTTGACTGACCTGATTTTCGATACTCTGAAACCTAGAGCTTGATTCCTTCTGTAATTGGAGCGTACTAGTGGCTAGACTTTTCACTATATCAGACAAGGAAGGATCACAAGGTACCTGCTCGGGTTGTTGTCTCTGCTGGAACATTCCCCTAGTAAAAGGGGGTCGGTTTTGCCCACTGTGGTCACCCTGTTGATTATTGCTCGGATTCTGATTGCCGTATTTGAAGTTCGGATGGTCCCTCCAACCCCGGTTGTACGATTGAGAATACGGATCATACTTCCTCCCGGATGAGTTGGGATTAAAATTGTGAACCGCGTTAGCATGAGCCTCCATTTCTTCTCCGAGAACCGGGCAAGTATCAGTAGTGTGTTCAGTGACTTAGCAAATCCTGCAAGGTTTGGAAATAGGTGCGCCGCCCGAGATCACCTTCTTCACCAAGTCGGTGAGTTGGTCTAATCTCTCTTCAACAGACGAGTCTATCACGTCCTTGACCCGTCTCACCGGCTCTCTGCATCCAAATTGTTGTGTGTTAGCGGCTATTTTGGATATCAGTGCTCGAGCTTCGGTGGGCGTTTTGTCAGATAAAACCCCTCCACTTGCTGAATCAATCATGTTTCTATCTGCCAAGCACAGTCCTTCATACCAATACTGAATCAGCAGTTGCGGAGTGATCTGATGTGGAGGGCAACTTCCAACCAACCTTTTGAAACGTTCCCAATATTCATACAACGTTTCACCTTGCATCTGCCTCACCCCACTGATTTCCTTTCGAATGGTGGTGGCTCGAGAAGCTGGGAAGAATTTCTCCAGGAACTGGGTTTCCATCTGCTCCCAGGTGGTAATTGATCCGGATGGGAGATAGTATAGCCAATCCCGAGCAAGGTCCTTCAGGGAGAACGGGAATGCTCGAAGTTTTATCTGTTCTTCCGTCACCCTTGACGGCTTCATACTCGAACAGACCACATGGAACTCCTTGAGGTGCTTATGAGGGTCTTCTCCGGACAATCCATGAAAAGAAGGTAGGAGGTGGATGAGTCCGGATTTCAACTCGAAGGCCGTGTCGTTTCCTATGGCGGGGAAGGTGATGCACAAGGGCTCTTGAGCAACCCTAGTGTTAGCCAACTCCTTCATCGTTCTTTCTTGACCTTGATCCTCAGCCATTTCTTCCAAATTAATAATATCTTCATCCCCTAAATTCAGCACTTCAATTCTTTCTCGGACTTCCTCCAAATCTCGAGCTCTCCTTCTCAATTCACGTTCACGTTCCTTAATATCCGGTTCAAATAGCAATCCTTTTTCTCCTTGCGAACGCAAGAACATTCACTACAAACAAACAAAAGTAAGGAAACAAAGTGAGATTATAAAATTACTAATCTAAACAAGAAGATAACTATATATGTAACTAATCATAATGCTTGATCAACAAATCAACTCTATTCTAATCACCGCTCCCCGGCAACGGCGCCAAAACTTGGTAGCGTCGTTTCCGACTACCAAATTAAATCGTGTATGAAGATACACTTAAACCTTACTGACTACTCTAACTAGTAGAGTGGCAAGCAAGGGTCGATCCCACGAGGAACGGTCGAACAAATTTTGCTTCATTGTGTTAAGCTATTATTATGCAGAAACATAAAGTAAATAAGCTAGAAAACAATAAAGAAGTGGGGGGTTTTTAATGAAATAACAACTAACATCTAAATAAACAAAGACAATTAAAGAGATTTATTTTGGTTTTTGGTTTTTGGTTTTTTTAAATAACAAAACGATTCACCCTTGATCATGTTTCACCGAGGTCTTGGACGATTTATGCAACTATTGTCAATGCCCTATTCAATTGTGATTCTAGCCCTTATCTCAAGACTATTAACAAGCTCTAATAGCCTTGTTATCCCTTAATCTTAGTTAATCAAAACAAGCTCTTCGACTAACCCTATTCAGTTTAACCGAATCCTCGAAAAAGCTCTCTTAGATTCAATCACCAAATGCATTAAACACTAGGACAACGAGATAAATTCAACATAAAACTCGCAAGCTCGGTTTTAGAGGTTAAACTTTGTGTTATCACCAATAAATAATTATTATTTGCTACTCGGGAATCGGAAGTCCTACAATTACGGATAGTGACCTCCTATTCTAGTAACACATTCACAAATCCCTTAAAGGGTGATCAATCCAATAATAAATTCATAAATGTGAGTCAATAACAGCAAATAACACAAAACACTTAAATACACAATATTTTCGGTAACATTAACCGTAATAATCACATAAATGTCTTGGACTCAAGGTTCCACAATAATCAAGAGTGAACTAAGGGTGCTAGCCACCCATTTTACCTAATACAAAGATAAACTAACAGAAAATTAAAGAAAAACATGAACATAGGATAGAAAGAACCAAAGGTTAGGGGTTGAAGATCAAGATCTTCAACCCCCTTCCATTTCCTTGCTTCCAATGGAGAAAAGTGGCTGATTATGTGTGGGGGATGGGTTCTAGGTTGTTCTAAGTTAGGTTAAATTCGAATGGGATGATATATATATAAGGAGAGAAAGTGCTAGTCAAAAATAGGCAAAATCGCATTCAGGATTTTAAAACAGGGTAAGGAATCTCGGCCGAGATGCAAGTGTGTCTCGGCCGAGACGTGAAAAAGAGAAAATTTGGAATTTTTAGGATTTGACTCATCTCGGCCGAGATTGGATTGCATCTCGGCCGAGATCTCCATTTCTGGAATTTCTGAAATCCCCTGCAGACTCATCTAGGCCTAGACGCATTATCTGTCTCGGCCTAGATTTACATCTCGGCCTAGATGCAAAGTTGTCTCGGCCTAGATTTCCATCTCGACCTAGATGAAAAGTCTGTCTCGGCCTAGATTTGCAATTTTGCAATTCTTCATGAAATCCCCTGGAGACTCATCTCGGCCGAGATTTGCATCCTGTCTCGGCCGAGATCTTCAGGTAGCCCTTCCTTTTGTTGCCTCGATCGATCCCTCCACTCCGCGGTCGTTTGATGTTCTTTTTCGACCCTTTTTCACCTGTCTTAACACAAAAATAGCACAAACGCATTATTTTGCCCATGAGAGTATAAAAGCACTAAATACACGTGATTATGCACATTATTGACACTAAAAATGCCCTAAAGTGCGTGCACGAAACACGTGTACCAAGAGTGCATAGCTGAATGTTATAATACTGAGGAGGTTGTTGAATTCTGCTTGGATTACTTATCAAGTGTGCACTCAATTGGTATTCCGAATAGTTAACGAAACAATAATCTTACTAAACCTTTGTCAGGAGCTCGGTTGGAAAACGTCATTCATGAGGAGTGGGTGCAAGCTCATCGTCATGTACTTGCCAATGACCCTGATATAAAACATTATATCAAGTATGCTCACTTTAATTGTTATTATGTTTTATGTGTTGGAGATAAAATCAGAAAAGCTAACATTGTATCATATTACAGTGAACACATGGAGGTTTTGAAGTCATCTTCTCGTGCTAAAGCTAAGTCACAAAAATGGTTGATAGACCAGCATAATCGTTTATTTATCAAATGGTTGCGTGATAAAGTAAGTTACTTCACCATTTTGGTTTTGTCTTAATTAGTGATTTTAATGTTGTTACTTGACTTAATAACCATTACATAATAATCTTACAGGTCGTAGTTGAAACCAACGAATCTGTCAAAATAGTTTCAGAAAAAATAAAGTGGATATCGCAGGGTCCTAACACCTTGGTCGCAAAGTATAACACATATTTAGTTAATGGGGTCACTTATCATACAAAGGATTGTGACAATGTGCGAGTTTACCAAAACTCGGGTGTATGCGTAGTTGCAAATATTATGCAACTCAGCAGTGCAAAGGATAAAAACCCAATAACATCTTATATGGAGTTTTACGGAGTAATTGAAGAAATATGGGAACTCGATTATACTAATTTTCAAATTCCCATTTTTAAATGTAATTGGGTGGAGAATAATACTGGTGTAAAGGTAGAAGAATTGGGGTTCATATTAGTAAATCTAAGTAAAATCGGGTTCAAAGATGATTCGTTTATTTTGGCTAGACTAGTAAAGCAAGTGTTTTACATTGAAGATCCTAAAGATCCGGCCTGGCATATCCGACTCTCAACTCTCATTCGAGAATACTTTGAATTCACAGAGGGTGGTGATATCGATGTTTCTTTAATTCAACATCATTCTTTTAGCAAAAGGTTGCCTTCAACAGGTGATGTCTTTACAGATGAAAATGAACCACCTTGTGTTCGTGATGGTTGTGAAGGAATATGGGTTGAACATACAAATGCATAGTTTATTATTCATGATACATACTCTGTTTTTATATATGTTTTTCTTTGTGTTTTTTTAGCTAGTTCTACTAGTCTTGTTTGATGACCAAAATTAATAAATTTTGTGTTAATATTTTAAAGATTTTTTATTGCGCTTTTGTTGACTTAAAAAATTTCTCCTTCTCACCCCTTTTCATATTAATTGTTTATGTAAATAATGGTACTCAGTTCTAGTTTTATTTGATAATTTTGAATGGACTGGATATATATTAAACAATTATATTAAATGTTTCATTTTTTTCCATGAATTAATTGAAGCATCGCTAAAATATTGTTATTGTAAAAACTTGTTGAGTATGGAGCCTTGTAGCGGCTACGACGAGATTGACGAAGCTGAGGCGTTTCACGCTGGAAGATCAGCGCGGCCGAGACAGGATGTCACGGCCGAGACGAGAAGTTGATTCGCGGTTGCGAAGAACGTTCGCGGCTGCGACCTTCATGCGGAGGTTGGTGCTGGAAAGCTGGCGCGGCCGAGATAGGGAGGTCTCGGCTAAGAAAGTTTTATACAGCGGATCATTCTCGACTGACAGGAAGTCGCGGCCACAACCTGTTATAAGGACAAGATTCGCGGGCCTTAAGTTGGGTTTGATTTTGGGCCCAAAAGGCCCAAACATTTTTTTGACCGTCCTTTGATTTTTTTACTTTTTAACAGACCCATAATCAGTTTAACCTAGATAATAATTGAGGGAGTAAACTTTCAAATCAGAAATCACCTGCCGCGAAACGCAACCATGGTAAACAAGTGAAAGGAGAAAAAATGGAAAATCAAACGGTTAAGAGTCAATTTTTTGCTGGGTAATCAAAATTTTATCGACGAGGAAGGAGTCGTCCAAGGTTTGATGAAAGGAAACGAGAAGTGGAGCACAAATCGAACCGATTCTTACTCTGAAAACAAAGGGTACGTATGCTATTACCCAAAACTTGATATATTATGATATGATGAGTATTCCGTTTTCACATTGACAATTTTTTACTTGAGTAGTCGTTGGTGATTTATAGTGGTATGAATATGGGTTAATTGATTAAGTTCATTTTCCGTTGGCTATTGCTGTGTTTTAGACTTTTAACTTGTAATTGAACTATGTGGAAGATTGGGCATTTGTTCTGCTATTGGAATGTTCCTGTTCATTTTTTTTTAATCAGTATGATGTGAACAGTTAGGTTTAACCATTGACTCAGTTACGCTTCTGAATTAGACTGGGATATGTTGTATTTAAGTTCGGTTTCGATTATACCCCTCCAATTTTGGAACTGGCGATTCCCCTTCCTTTCTTGTTTTAGTTTTGTGATGATCATTGAGACTTTTCGAATTATATGTTGTTTTGTGACACACCAATCTAGATAGTTGAAAACTCCTTATAATGTATAAATATGTTGAGCATCACATTTGACATTGACTTTTTTCAATATAAAAATTCATTTGTGAGAATTCAGTATGTTTGGTGATAAAATTGAAATAGACTTTTAGGATAAGTCAACTCTGTAGAAGTCCATACGGAAGAATTTAGAATTTTTTTCAGGTTTATTTTATCTTTTCTAATGAATATTCTTAATCTTTATAAAAAAAGGTAACAAGCATGTATCCATGGGAGGGGAGTAGTATAAAAAAATATTTGTTGTGGAATCTGTACACAATGACACGACGACCACCATTATGAACAGTGGGTGGAAAAAAATTAGATAACATTATTATGGGATTTGAATTTTTTTTTTCTCTAGAGTAATGAATTGATCATGCATGTCAAAGACAGAATTAGGAATGCAGGACATATGTAAAGTGAATTACTCTGTCTTGAAAATGCATAGAGTGTTTTATAGGATTTAAATCCATCATTAGTAGGATTTATTGAGTCAGTAAAACTGTAAATGAATAATTAATATATTTCCCTTTTGAAACATTGGAAGAAGCTAGTAGTACCACCATAGTGAAATTCTTATCTATCTACTTTAGTAGTGCTCATTGATACAACCAACTAGTATTAGATGATCAAGTAGTAGCTGATATCAAAAGTCCTATTGCATCATTTCCTATTGCATACATTTATGTAATGCGAAAATATTACTTAAATATATATTTATCATTAATCGCAGATTCGGGAAAAAAAAATACTTGTTTATGTATTTGTTTATTCGTTTATGATTAGGTCCGGATAAATGGCGAAACGCAGGCGATGTAAGAGAACGGAGGATCAGCAGGCTACCCCAAAAAAAAGTAAGAAGTCTAGGCATTGTTCAATCTTTGAAGAAGATAAAACATCACATAACGAGGATAATCAGTTACATTCTCATGAGAAACCTGTTTCAGACACCCAAACAACTCAGGCGACTAAATCAAGAAAAAGTAGGACACCGAGAGGGCGCTCCCAAATGCATGTCTTGGCCATACAAAGGGCTAAAAGTATCAAAAAACCAGTGGAATTGAATGCTCACAAGCAACTAGTTGGGAAAGATTCTGATAAACTTCAAATCTACATCGGTGTTTTGGCAAGGGCCAAAGTAAAAATAACTTACGACGATTGGTGGTACGTTTCGAAAGACGTCAAAGAGTGTATATGGGCATCTGTTAAGGTAATTAAATTCATAATATATTTTTCTATTAAAATAGATTTAGAAAATAATATTTCGCTTAATCTTACAAATAAATAACTTATTGTAGATGGTATACAACCTGTCGGACGAGTGGAAAGCAAAGTGTTTGAGTTCTGCTGGAGAGAAGTGAAAGCAGTTCAAAGGGACTTTGACTAGAGATTGGGTTTACGAAAAGATTGGAAGTTCGGATCTGAATACACCTCCAACTAAACATGTGATTGACCAAACGGATTGGAGTGCATTTGTAATTAAACGTTTAGACGACAATTTCAGGGTACAAAATGTATTAGTATTTTTTTTTCTTTCATTAGATTAATAATTGTATTTTTCACAATCAAATTATTAATTGTTATCACTGTCTTTTTTTTTTTTTTTTTTTTTTTTTTTTTTTTTCCGTTAGCAACTAAGTAAACTTCAATCGGAAATGGCATCGACTTTAAAGGACTATCCTTATCGACTTGGTCGAAAAGGATATGCGCGGTATGCTAAATGAGAATGTAAGTATCTTGTATAACAATTCATTTTTATTTTAGTCATAATTGCACAGTTATTTACTTTGTTGTTTTCTTTTTTTGGATTTTTTTTTTCTTCTAAACTAGCCTCATATACTATGTGATGATGAGGACATTAATCGAGCAACGTTGTGGTGCGAGGGACGGAAAAAAAAGGGAAAGCACGAAGGAGAAAAGCTGAAGGAGACCGTTGATAAGATTGTAAGCAATTATTTAAATACTTTAGCATTATTATTTTATTATAATTTTGCTTAAATATTTTATTTTTTAAAATGTGCGTACATATTTTGCATATCAGGGTAATTTAGTAGGAAAAAAAAAATCTGGTGAGCTGGTCACATCAAGTGCAAAAGATAGCATCCTTAGTCAAGGCCTTGAAAAGCCTGAACACTCTGGACAGGTTAGGGGTGGCGGAAAAGGTGTCACCATACGGTCATACTATTCTACCTCTAGGAGTAGTACAGAGAAGCAATTAAAGATGGAGTTATTGGAGGAAAGGAAGAAGAATGCCCTTAATAATGAGCGACTAATAAAACTGGAAGCAGTAGTGAGTAAATTAGTCGGGCTTGGGATTGACCCTGAGGATAAGGTCAGCTGCTCCGTGCAAGTTCAACAAGGATTTCACGAAGATGCAAAAGATGAGACCCATAGAGCTGCACAAAAGGAAATCGAGGATGCTGACGACGATAGCGGGAATGAGGATGTGAAGTTTGTTGATAATGAAGAATACCTACAAGTTTCTTACATTTCAAATAAATTTTATATTTTTAAATTATTTTAAGTCGAACTTGATTAAAAGTTTAATTGCGCTTATATGATTAAATGGGATTATGCAGGGCAAAGCTGTTGCATTGACACTTGAGTCAACGACAAAAGTTGCTGCATACGGGGTCGTTCCAAAATCCAATGAATAAAACAAACTAATACATGGGAATAAGTTACCCGATCGCTGCATTCGTGTGTCAATTGATAAAGCAGTGGATAAAAATGCTAAGTTGCCAATACCAACTAGTGAGTTGAAAAGTGTCGGCGATGCGGTTGAACCTTACGTGACTTGGCCCATCCACCTTATGAAAGTTAGAGAACAGGTAAACATTATAAGTTACAATTTCATTACTGATAATGTTGATACTACATTAACATAATATAGTATCTTTCTTATAAACACAAAAGAAGCTGAAAAGGAAGAGGAACCCAAGTGTCCCACAGTCGACAAATCAGAGGTGCCTAGGAGTCTGTACATGATCTATGTATACTCTAAAGCGAATGAAGAGATAACTGGGAACATACCTATAACGCTAGATGACGAAGTCTTCGGGCACAACATGACCCTTTATGTTCATTTAGAAGATGTTAAACCATTCTGCCAATTGTTGCCAATATCCGGAACATGTATAACTGCTTTTAACATAGCTTAATGTACTTTGTATACCTTGATATTCCCCAATGTGCTTTTGCTGGAAATATTGAATGTTTTTATATTATTAGGTTGTTGTATAAAAAGCTAGTGGGACGAGATGAACCACAACTACATATTTGTGGATCCTGAGACTACAGCTTATTTACGACCAACTCGAAAAGACAAGACATTTGAGGATAGTAGTTGGATAAGAGGGCAAAGACATTAACATCTAGGATGAGGAGTACAACTCACAATCAACTCGTGTTGGTGCCATGTAATGTGGGGTAATCACCTACTTAATGTATCTTAATTTCGTTAATCATAATTGTGTCAATCAACTCTTCTAATGCAGTTACATGATACATACACAGAGATCATTGGATTTTAACAGTCATCAATCACCACAAAGAGATTGTACATTTGTTGGATCCACTACATCATGGCATTCACGATTCTTTGTGGACAAGAGTGGTGAATCTATAAGTTTTATGTTTATGTTATTTATGTTTGTGTAGTCTATTAAAAAAAAAAAATGTGGACTGTAAGATAATTATACCTTTATATTTGTTTAGTTTAATGAACAAGGTAACCATGTTACTAATAACGGAAATTAGGTTTGTTAATTTCTAGTATCATATATCAAATTAATGTGTAATCAATTTTTGTACGGCCTTAAAAATATTCAATGCAGATATTGGTCGGAAAGGAAGGAAAAAACCGACATGGGAAGTAATCAAGGTGACTACTTGATAAGTTTTTTCTATGGTAAAAAAAATATTCTGCATTGGCTATAATAATATTATTTTTATGTAGGCTTCTCAACAGTATGATGGGTTCCAGTGTGGTTTTTATATAACGCAATACATGAAACAACTTATCCAATCAAATGCATTGGCGGACATGGACTCGCTGCAACCCATGGTATGTTTTTTTTTTTTTTTTTTTTCTTCTAATTTACTTAAAGACAAAATTTAAATTTGGTTGTCTGGCTAATGAAAAAATTAAATTATTTGCATCGTAGTTCACATGATAAGTTTACACTAAGTCGGACATTGATGATGTGCGGGCGGAGTGGGCAGAATGCGTTCAGGACAACATATATGACTAATCAAGTATTAAGAAATCTTAGTGATTGTTATTTCTATACTTCTTATGAAAACGAAATTTAGATTACTTGGTGGGAAATTGCTAGACATTTGATCAATGAGTTTTAGTTTTTTTTTTGCAATAATGAATATTAGTTTGATTTTTCTTTTCATCCAATTTTTTTAGTTATGAAATGGTGGTATTATTGGATTATATGATGTGAAGGATGACACAATTTTTAATATTTAATTCTCTTATTCGGATTTTGCCGTCACAGTTAATAATGAGAACTTTGTATTGTTCTTTCTTTTAAAATTAAATGTAGGATGTTTTCACTTTTCAGAGAAGACTACCCAAGGAAGACGAACAACATGAAATATTGTATGGGAAATTTTTTTTGGAACTTCATTTGCAATTCGAACGGGAGTTGATTAGAACCGAATGGTGAATTAATTTAGTAATTGTTGATGTTGATTGTAAATGTATTGACATGTTTGAGAGAATGAGTTAGAATTCACTGTCTATTTACTTATCTTTTTTTATCACGCAATGTTGATCGTATGTTTAATTATATTGTAATTTCATTAATATAGTAGAAAAATGTAATTCACAATTTCCAAATAGCATCAACAACTTTTTTTTCTTTTTTTTAAATTGTAAAAAATCTATCGCAACAGTTTTTAGTTATTCATTGACTACAGTCACTATATGCCTTTAACTACGATTTTTGACCGTAGTGTTAAACGTTTTTTTTGTTGTAGTGTAGATTTATATATTTAGCTCTCAAATATTATTTTACTTAAGGATTTAAATCAGATTTTCTTGCTTAGTGACGTGAATATGTCGAGGAAGCATATATCGAGTTTCAATTGTCAAATTATTATAATCTTATAAAAAAATCACGACCATGAATCAAACTGCAAAAATGTAATAAGCGAAGCATTAAGTTCCAATTTCGAAAAGATTGATTACACTGCAAAATGTGATAATAGTCATACATTTTTATGCAATTAACCTTTTAGTTATTCTCAATTAAGCTAAGCGCCAAAACATCATTATCGACATCAATGGCCCCCTCATTAAACTTCTTAAACCTAGTTTCACTTCCTGGTGGTGTATATCCCGACTCGCCTTATTTGATTTTTATCCGATCGGGTCGGGTATTGTTTAGTCCATCAAATATAGTGTTCAGGTCGCATTTTTGGATTGGGTTTTTCCGATCGAGTTTTTACGGGTCCTATCATTTTTAGCAAAATCAACCATAATACTACACATATTTCAATAATATTAAAGAAGCAAAAAAATATTCATTCATAAAAAGTAACTTTTCATCCTATAATCTTCCGCTTGTGCTATTTTTGTCCCAGGATTTGTTGCCTTTTCAATTTCATCTCATAATTAAGGAAATTGCTCATATTTGGACCAATTTTCGCCATCGATAAGTAAATCAGCCAGAAAAACACATGTGACACAACTTTCAGCCAATTTTAATTATCCTAGCACCACCGCTGACGTTTTATGGCACAAAAGTCGAATAAGCAGAAAGTTATGGAATAAAAATGATTTTGTGTGACAGCTACATGCACCTTTCGGCCGATTTGCTCATTGAAGGCGGAAATTGGTCCAAGTGAGAACAATTATGGGAAGAAAAGTGATTTTGGTTCGTCTATGTTCCATTGTTAATTTCAACGTTTGTCAGTACAAAAGTTGATTCAATTTTTGTAATTTCTATATCAACATAACATTAAATATTGAAAATCGGTTATATCTCAGTTGATAGAGCATCTTGTAATGATCAGGCAATAGACCTGGAATCAATTGTCACCGACTCCACTCCAATCAAGACTTGTTCATAAAATATCTTGTAACCTTCATATGTTTAATTTTAGTCCTGTATTTTTTTTAAATTTGTCCAATTTAAGGACACAACGCATCGCCGAAGCCCAATTTGGTTGGACTTAGTCACACTCGCAACACATGACTATTAAAATTGAGATTTTTTTGTTATTAAGTTGATTTATATAAAATGGAATTTATTTAAATCTCGGATCAAAGTGCATATGATATTGCTTGAGAATTTGCCATTCTTGTTCTTATATTAAATAGATTTTGCATGAGGACTCCAATAGCTAAAACATGGAAAAAAATATTATGAAAAAATGACAAATTTAAGTAGATTTTTCTATGTTTTTAGTTGGGAAATTTGGGCTTAATTCTACTATGTTTAGATACAATTCAACTATTCTATTGTGTTTGTATAAGGCTGTGAGAAGTTGCGTGACAAGATAATTGAGTTGTGAATAATAAAAAAATAAAATAAAAATTGTTTGGGTAGTTATGTTATAGGTTGATTTATACTCGTCCGTTAATCCCGTCCAAATTTTACACAAAATAAGAAATTCATTAACTACGCATATAATTATAAATGACTACAATATTCTTATTTAATACTTATGAATAGAAGGGTGTTATGTACAAATGGAGGTTATAATGAACCGATTAATAGGGATAGATTAGGAAAAGAAATATTTAATAGATTCTTGAAAAAGGAAATGAGTTATCCTTTGAAGTTAAATAGTTGGAACTATTTTAATTTCTAATCAATCATTCAAAAACTACCTGCGCGACAGTTCATAACATCTTTTACAATAAAATACTATGATAATCACCTTTCCTTTTTAAGAGTATATTAGATATTTCTTTTCCTAACCTACCTCAACTAAATTGTTCATTGAAACCACCGTTTGTATATAGAACCCTTTTATTCATCATAAAATGAGTTATCTTTTGAGACGAAGGGAGTAATATCTCATTGTACGTAACAGATGGCGTGAAAGGTGATGTAATATTTAAGTAGTTGTTCTAATTGTGATTAATTATTGATGTATACATAGTAGAGCTACACCCGGCCAACATCGAGCTCCAACCCATTGCAAAAATTGTAGAATTTTATTTTTAGTATAAGTTTTATTAATTAGTACTCGCTCTAAATTTTATATAAGCTCACCCCTATTTCACTTTGTTATTCACACTCTAGTCTTTGCGCATATATAAATAAATAATCCATACTCAAAATCTTGTCCAATTATTTCGTTTTAAATTTATCTAATAATTGTTTTATTAAAATTTCTTAAAGATAAAACAAAAAAAATACTGCGTAGACTCTATTATTAATGAATGTTTTTAAAACTTATAGTTGGCCGCAATTTTATTGAACTTTATAAACTTTTCAATGCATATAAAAATTTACATTTTAGCACACCTCATTAGTAAATCCCGGATCCACCACTAAATGTATATAAATGTTAAATATATACTAGCTAAAATGATGTACTCCCTCCACTTCAAAATAAGTGTCGTTTTAGCATTTTTGGAAAAAAAAATAGGATCGATAAAAATGTCAAATATATCCTTACAGAATCCATTTAATTTGATATGTTTTGTGAAATAAGGAAATAATCAATTAAATTAAGTAGGTTGTTTAGGGAAAGATTGGAAAATTTGTGATTTTTTCTTTTATTAAAATGATATTTATTTTGAATGTTTTTTGTCTTCTCTAAAACGACACTTATTTTGAGATAAAGGGAGCAATAAAAAAAAAAAGTGGTAAGAGAAAAAGATAACATTATATAAATATTACAATATTCCGACATTTTAATTATTCCTCTATTAAGCTAAGCTCTTTTTTTTTTTTTTTGATCCACTATTGAGCTAAGCTCTTAACAGCAGCCAAAACCTTATTACAAGCATCAATAGCCCCCTCACTAAGCTTCTTAAACCTAGTTTCACTTCCAGGTGGTGTAAAAATTTGATCACATGTCTGAATCTCTTGCAAAACAGTGGCTGTAAGAGAAGCCAATTTCTGAATATTACCAGATTTCAAATAATCTTCACATTGAGTGTATATGTTCAATGCATCAGTGTATAGTTCTCCACATTGTTTATATTTTTCGTTCAAAACGGGGTTGTTTTGGGTTAGCTTTTCGCGGACATGGATCTCGTCATAAGTATAAAAGAGGTACGATCTGCCGGATTGGATCTCTTTTAGCGCGTCGTCTCGCGTTGTCGCGGTGGATAGGGTGGTTATGGAGAGAAGAGTTAGAAGAAAAGTGATGAGGAAGAGGTTAGGGTATGATGATAACATTTTGTGTGTGTGTGTTTTATTTTCTTTTGATTGTTGGTGTTTTTCTAGAGGGGATTAATGATCATTTTATAGGGTTTTTGGAGGGAAAATTTTGGATTCTTATTTGAGAAATATGAAAATCTCATTTATTGTTTTGTATTCATAATCCTAATGTGATCCATTGGTTTCTATTACCATGTTTGTGAATTTACCTTATAAATATATATGAAAAATTGTAAAATTGGTCATATAATTTTCGGGTAGTCCTAAATTAAATTAGTTGTTTATTTTTGTAATTGCTTGATTTTGATTTTTTTAAGTTGAAATTCGAAATCACTGCCTTTTTTGAGGTAATATTCACTTGTCGGTTCTATATGATTGTGTAGTAAAAATATTGATGGAAGGAGGATGTTAATTCTTTTGGAAGGTAAAATAATCATGAATATTTTTCTTTTGGATATGCAAGTCTTATTAGTTATTTCATACTCCCTCCATTTCACAAAGAATGTCATTTTAGACACTCTGAAAAATTTCATAATAAGTGTCATTTTACCAAAAAAACTACAATTCTTCCAATATTATCTTAAACAACCTACTTAATTTAGTTGATTATTTCCTTATTTCACAAAACATACCAATTAAATATCAATTCTTAATTTCTCCAAAAATAACTAAAATGACATTCTTTATGAAACGGAGGAAGTATTATATTAAGGCGGTGACTATTCGCAGCCCATTAAATTTCTTAACGCAACCCACTACTTTAATAAATTAAAATGCTATTATAAAATTACCACAACACCCTTAATTATAACAAAACATATATAATTAAAAACAATCAATACATAAAAAAAAAATTAAAAGTCTTATTTTTCTTTTTCTGATTCATCTTTAACAAATCACATTTATCTCTCTCAAAATTACACAAACCCTAACTCATTCAAGATTCTACCAATAATTTTTATATCATTTTTGTTATTTGTATTTTCGATCTAAAAACGAAATACTGTCGACGACGCAAAATTTTACGTTTCACCGATGATATCAAAAATTTCGGGCAAGCATTCAGTGACCAAAACATTCTAACTGTTGGAGCCCTCCATGAAAGACCTTTTAATGGCTCAGGGATACCGAAAGATCTTAAACAACATTTAATCTAACCATACAAACCACAAGATGTATCTAATCATTATAGTGCATAACTTCCTAATTGAATTATTTTCGTCATTCTTTAACCAGAATAAATGCCGGAGAAGTCATTAACGGACAAAATTTATATGGCCAACGTTTAACTCAATTTTATTTCTCTTTAAAACAAATGACATATAAGAAATCAAATTATTGTGACCGATAATGATAACTGAAAATCTAATGCCGAATAAGAGAACCGATGAGTAATTTTTTTATCTTAAGACTGAAAATTGTTGTTATAACGTATTCAAAGACGATGAAAATTTTGTTCAATCGCAAAGTTCAAACAACGCTCACTCTATTCAATTGAGATGGTCGAACAACATTCAATTCGTTCGATGCTCGCGTCCGATTCGAACGATGGTCATCGTGTTCCAGTTTCCAGATTCGGATGAAGCATTACAGATGCGCGGATCTTTTTTATTATTTTTAATTGTTTATTTATAATATTAAATTTTAAATAATTCAAATTAATAAAGGGTAAAATTGGATTAAGTGGATTGTATTAAGAAGTTTGTATTCTTTTTTTAAATATAAATGGGCTACATTGAGAAGTGGGCTACGTTGAGAAATTTGATGGGCTGCGAATAGTCGGCACCTTATATTAATCCTAATACAAATCCTTTGACTTATATGATATATATATATATACTCCATCTATTCACAAATAAACATCGTTCTAGAGAAAATCATTTTTTCAAAAAAGAATGTCATTCTAACATTTTTTGGATGTTTCTTCCAATTTGTTCCTTAGCTAAATTTAAGGAAATTTACATACAAATTTTTACAATATTAAATAAAGAAGGTATGGAGAAATTTATGGTAATAAAGAAAATGATGGAGAGAAAAATGGAGGGGGTATTGTTACCTATTTTGAAATTTCTTAAATTTAACATGAAACTCTAAAATGACACTTATTTGTGAACTGAGGGAGTGTATATCTACTCCATCCGTTCATAATTAAGTGTCATTTTAGATTTTCAGGTGGAATTTAAGAAATTATGGGATGGATAACACCTCTCCAATTTTCTCTCCATCATTTTCTTTTATTACTATAAATTTCTCCAAACCTTCTGTATTTAATATTACAAAGATTTATATGGAAATTTCCTTAGATTTAGCTAAGGACAATATTGGAATAAACATGCAAAAAATGTTAAAATGACACTCTTTTATAATTTTTTTTATAAAATGCATTTATTTGTGAACGAAAGGAGTATATATATATCTATGCTGATTTTGCATTCATTGTATTTAAAGGAAAAAACCATATCTATATCTATATCTATATATATATAAAAGCAAAATAGAGGGCATTAATGTAATTTTAACTTTCCCTCCAAAAATTTTAAACCATAATTAGTAATTTTTTCTTATTTTTGGTAAGTTCATAACTTTCTTTTACTTTTCTAAAATACAAATAACTTTTTTATTTATAATCCGATTTTTATGCATAATATACCAAATTATTCATCTTTTTTCTATCTTCGATTTGAAATTCATATCACATATATTATAATGAGATATTTGATTTGGATAAACAAATTGTTTGTTGGTTAATTATTTGTGAATTGGACTATAATATTTTGGTTTTAGTTTCAACTAAAATTAGTAAAATAATTTCTTTATAAAAAATATGATTAATTTTTTTTTTAATAAAAATACATCTAATCAATTTATTTTATTTGACATGAGTTTTCATTTTTTTTTTATTTAAGTCAGAGAGAAGACCCATTGTTTAAATAATGAAAGTCCTACTTTATTAAATCAAAGGCAAAAACAACAATATCTATTTTATAATCAATTTATTAAATTATCAAATTTGCTAAAATATCTTCTTATCACGACTTTGAGCATATATATAATTATCTATTAAAATAGATTGAAATTATCTTTAATAACCTATTTATATATTTAATAACGAGTATTTGGTTAAAATTACTCTTTTAAGGAAATTTATTCTTGTAGCCTAAATTATGACTTTTATTACATTTGGTAAACTTTTTAATTTTGTACTTTTGTTAAAACCTCAATGATATGTTTTTACACTTTCTAAGCTAAATAATACTTGGCCGCACAAATCAACAACAAATGCTTTTTTACTTTTAACAATCTAAATAAATTTGTTTGTATTAATCAATTTTTATCTTCAAATAAATAAACCATTTATAAGAAGACTATAACATTTAGTTAAATAATTTACAATACCAAATCAAATATGAAAGTATTCAAATATTTTGAAGAAATCAAAGACTTTAATTTGTTATTCGAATCATTAAATAAAATTTAAATTTTATTTTGTTAAAATAAAATTTTATTAAATAAAAATTATTTAAGTATGTTTGGAATCACCAAATGAAATGTTAAAAGTTGCAAATGAAAATTCAATGTTATAAAGGAAAAAATTAAATATTTATAATTAGAACTTGAAAGTTTATTTAGATAAATTAAAAGTTAAATATAAAATAAAAGCACAGACATAATGAGAAAATTATTAAACTTTACATTACATATGATCCGAATAAAATATCATTGTTCCTTTTATTATATATTTATGGTTATTTTTAATTATTTATAGTTATAATTTAAATATTATTTTATAAATTAGAAAATATATATATATATATATATATATATATATATACACATATATAAGCCACAGTAGTACAATTCTGTAAGTAACACTTTCCAGCCTAAAATTTTAGACTGTGATTGGTAAGTTGTTGTCACAGTTGGTAAGAATCAAAATTTATTTTACTTTCTAAAGTTGCAAATATCTTTTTTTCATTTCTAATCTATTTATTATGTATACTATATCGAATTAATCATCTTTTGACGATGTTTAATTTGACATCCATATGATATATATAATAATAAGACATTCTATTTAAAATATTATATTATTTGTTCGTTGATTATTTAAGTAAGATTTTAGTGTTTATTGTGGGTTGTACAAAACATATAATATTTGTTTGGAATACAATTAAAAATCATTCAAATAATTCTCTTGTACAAATTATTTTACTTGATTATTTCATTAAAACCACAACTAATCAATTTGTTTTATCTGACATGAATTGTCTCAAGTTAATATTTAATTTATAATCAACTTACTAAATTATTGAATTTGCTAATGCTTATTTGATATAATAATTATTTTTGTTGATAAATCATAAAACTATGATTTTCGCTCATATATATAACTTTATATATGATGATTAATCTTAGATATTTTTTTTTTATTAATTTTATATGTTTTAGATATATTTAATAAATACAATTTGCAACCTATACTATGATATTATACAAGTTGCGACTGAACTCTTTTAAATAAGCAAAATTAACCAACTAGAACTATATGTTTTTTAGATTTTGCAACCTAAACAAGACTGGGTCACATTAACCAATCTCAATTATGTCTTTTTTTTTTTTTTTTTTCACATTTTGCAACCTAAACATTTTTTTTTTTTTACTACATTAACCAATGTATATCTTTAGATAAATCTACTATTTACAATATAAATGTATAATTCAATTGAAACTTTTCAACACACACACACACACACACACACACATATATATATATATGAAAGTATTAAGAAATATTAGAGCATTCATATGTTTTATTTTGTTATTCCAACTATTGAATAACTTTTGAATTTAATTTTGTTAATTTTTTATTCTTTGTATATCGAAAATACCAAGTAAAGTACTAAAATATAAGATTTTATAAAAGAAGATAATTATATTTAGAATTTAAAACTTTATTTAGATAGATTTAAATATTTAAAGTAAAATAAAAAGAATAAAGAAAAATAATTTTCTTATAACATTATCCAGTTTATTTTATTTAATAATATGAGTTGATAGTTATATATGTATATTTGTTTTTAACATTCATAAAGCTATTATGCACCTAGGTGAAGAATAATGCAGACACACTAAATGTGTGTTTGGATTTCAAAGATAAGAAATGATCATTTTGAAAAAGAATTTTATTTTAATATTGAATATTTATCTTAATGTTAATCTATAAAAAAAAGTATATATATATATATATATATATAAAGTAAGTTATATTAAATTCATATATGACGTGCGAGAAACTTATATTTACATTATTTATAATTTTATTTATGTTTTATCCTATATTTTAACAAAAACAATTTATTAGGATAAAACAATCGCATATTTAAATATTATATTATACTCCCTCCGTTCCACGGGAGTTTGCACGGTTGACCCTACACGTATATTAAGAAAAAATTGCTTTTGTTTTCTGGTTGACTTTTTTAAAGGTGGAGATTTTAAGAGGGGAGATTGTGAGAAGTATGCAAATTGGTGTGAGACGTATTGAAAAGGAAAATGTGCAAACTCGGATGGGACGGAGGTGAATATCATATTTAATTTTATTAAAATTATTACTTTTTAAATAAACTTCCGTGCATCGCACGAAAATATTACTAGTACGCAAGAATAGCAATATTATGTACTTGATTGGATTGTTAAATAAAGGGAAAATACTTTACTTCCCTTAATTTCATTTTGACTTTCTTAATTTCATGAATTGGGTAAACTATTACTATCATATGTTAAAGACTAATTTCACTTTATACATATGATTTTTGAAAAATTATTTTAATGATTGTAATGATCATCGATGTAGTTTTAACTTTTAAATCTAAATGTAAATTCTACAACTCAGATGGGGAAAAAATTTATTTTTAGTCCTATATATTAGGTATTGACTAGTAAAAATTCTGTATGTTAGAAAATTTCAATTTTAGTCCTGTATGTTTTAAAAGTTGTCCAATTTAAGGACACTAACCATCAGAAACGGCCAACTTGACCACAATTAATCACGTGCGATGCACGTGACTAATAAATTTGAGAAAGATGAAGAAAGAAAGAAAAAATAAAATGAAATGCACCTCATACGAAAATTAGGGTTTACATTTTTTTCTTTTCTTTTTTGGGCGAGCTACTAAATAATTTGATGATTTGACATGTTATCTTGACAAATACTTAACACATAAGCATTAGCACTAAAAAACCTAAATATATTAGTCTAATTCCGGCTAAATTGATCGTTGGTGATGGTCAGTGTCCTTAAATTGGACAATTTTTAAAACATATATGACTAAAATTAAAATTTTCTAGTATACCAGGATTATACTAAACAAGGGCTATATTCTGGACTAAAAATGAAAAAATTTCACTCAGAAGGTGCTAACTAAAAGAGCTTTTCGGCATTAGGAGAGATATTGATATTTTAGTTTTACAAAATATATGGGTGGACATCGATATTGATAAAAGTTTAAAAGAAATGCTGAAAATTTTATTAAAAATTTGGGAAAAATATTTTTCAAAATATTATTACTAACTTTAATACGTATATCCAACATAAGCGTGAAAAAACAATAATATAAGGGGTCTAAATGTTGATTATGAGAATACCAAAAAATAGAAACAATTGGAACCTGTTTTTCTATTTCAATATATCAAATCAACCATTTTAAAACAATATAAAAGATCCCAATTTATACTAGTAAAATTATTTGGCCATAAGAAACTAATGCTAATCTAAATTGAAAATAAATCAGAAGATATCATAATCTAAAGAAACAAATAAAAATTTCATGATAATAAATAAAATAAACTCAAAACATATTTTCACCTCCATCACTCTCCTTATCTTAAAGATGATTTATCCTTGAACCGTGCTCGGTCTCATGAGGACTTCAATAGCTAAAACATGGAAATAATATTTTGTTGGTTGATTTATAATTTCCCGTCTCATAAAGATAGTTCATTCATAATATGATGAACAAAAGGGTTCTATATACAAATGGTGGTTTCAATGAACCATTTAGTTGGGGTAGGTTAGGAAAAGAAATATCTAATATACTCTTAAAAAAGAAAGGGGATTATCATAGTATTTTATTTTAAAAGATGTTATGAACTGTCGCACAGGTAGTTTTTGAATGATTGATTAGAAATTAAAATAATTCTTGAAAATTATAATTAACTGTTGACGTACATAAAGTTCAAATATATATATTAGTTAAAATGGCGTTTGGTGCATGATATGGCTCGTATTAAGATGAATCTTGAATCGGAATTATTTTGGATAGAAGAGGTGCTACCTTCGATTAATTTTTTTGCTGAAAATGATTTAACACATTGTCATCATGTTGATTAACAGAAGTTTTATTTTGACCCCTAAAAAATAAAAAAATTCCAACATTGTCAATTATTTCTCAATTAAGCTAAGCCCTTGTACAGCAGCCAAAACCTTATTACAAACATCAATGGCCTCTTCATTAAGCTTCTTAAACCTAGTTTCACTTCCAGGTGGTGTAAAGATCTTGTCACATGTCTGAATCTCCTGCAAAGCAAAGGCTGCAAGAGAAGGCAATTCTTTGATATCACCAGATTGCAAATAAACATGACACTGAATATATGCATTCATTGCACTTTTATACAATACTCCACATTTGTTATATTTATCGTGCAAAATGTTGTCGTGTTTAATAATGGTTTCCACCACGCTGGCATGGATCTCGTCGGATCTTATGTAGAGGTACGTTATGCCTGATTGGATCGCTTGCTGCGCTTCGTCGCGCGTCGTTGCAGTGGAGAGGGAGGTCATGGAGAGGAGAGTTAACAGAAAAGTGAGGAGGAAGAGGTATTGGCATGAAGAAGATGATGCCATTTGGTGTTTTTTTTCTTTCTTGGTTTCTGTTGTGTTTCCTACAAGGGACTAATAATCATTTATAGGGTTTTGGAAAGGGCAAAGTTGCATGGTGCAATCACGATTTATGTTAAATGTATCACTTGTTATGTGTAAAGGTATAATATATTTACTCAGATTAAGTGATACCTTTAATCATAAGCATCAATATATTTTTATCACGATATTATTATACAGACGAACATGTAATACATTTAGATATAAGTATTAATATATTTTGGGAAAATTGGTAAAAATGTCCCGTAAGTTTGTCCTAATTAAGAAAATATCTTTTAAGTTTGGCACTTTTTAAAAATGTCTTCTAACTTACAAAAAATTGATAAAAATGCCCGTGACCGACTATTGCAGGTTACCCATCAGGTCATCCATGAGCTAGCTATTTTTTTGCTTATGTGACACTTAATTTTTTGACTTTTTTTGTATTTTTCCTACTTAGTCACTTATTATGATGGTAAAAAAATAAAATAAAAATATATAAATTAATATAATATTAAAATTTAGATATAAATGATAGTTAAATTTATAATTTATTATTTAAATATTCATAGTTTTAGATTTTAATCTGAGAAATTATTTTAATAAATCTTTAATATATTATTTTAAATTAATCTAGATTGTAAAGTATATAAAATATTCAAAATAAATTATAGAATGGCTTAAAAATATATATATATATAGATATATGATTACTAAATTTTTTAATATTAAATTAATTTTTTTAATTTTATCTATAAAATCAGTAAAATTATTTTAGTAAATCTTAAAGTAACTTGAAATTTTTTAAAATTAATTTATAAAAGTAAAATTAATTTTAAAAGAGTCTTAAATCTTAAATTATTTTATATATCTAAAAATTATCTTTCGATTTTTTTAATTTAAGATAATTTTTAGATTTTTATTATTTAAGATAATTTTTAGATATATAAAATAATTTAAGATAATTTTTAGATATATAATTTTACTGATTTTATAAATCATTCTAGAATTTATTTTTAGATATATAAAATAATTTAAGATTTAAGACTCTTCTAAAAATTAATTTTACTTTTATAAATTAATTTTAAAAAATTTCAAGTTACTTTAAGATTTACTAAAATAATTTTATAAATAAAATAAAAAAATTTAATTTAAAATTACAAATTTTAGTAATCATATATCTATATATAATTTTATTTTTTAAATCATTTTATAATTTATTTTGAATATTTTATATATTTTACAATCTTGATTAATTCAAAATAATATACTAAAGATTTATTAAAATAGTTTTTCAAATTAGAATTTAAAACTATGAATTTTTAAATATTATATAAATTTAATTTCATTTATATCTAAATTTTAATATTATACTAATTTATATATATATACATATATATATATATATATAATTTTTTTTTTTTAAAAAATAAATTTATTTACCATCCTAATAAGTGACTAAGCAGAAAAAACACAAAAAAGGTAAAAAAAATGAAATGTCACATAAGCAAAAAACAGCCAGCTCATGGATGACCTGATCGGTAACCTGCAGTAGTCGGTCACAGGGCATTTTTATCAATTTTTTTTAAATTAGAAGGCATTTTTAATAAGTGCCAAATTTAAAGGATATTTTCTTAAATAGGGCAAACTTACGAAACATTTTTTACCAATTTTCCCATATATTTTTGTCCATGACCCGAATTGTACGATACAACTGATGCACAAGACTCTTTTGGAATGAATATAAATGCTTGCATCAGACTCCCTTTTTTGGAAAGAATCTAAATGCTAGGTACAATTAAGAAATAAGCAAATCTCATTAATTGTTTCAAGCTGTTCACAAATAAGAGTCGTTTTAGGGGAAATTAAACTTTTACAAAAGAGTGTCATTTTACTTTTTTTTGCACATTTCTTCCAACTTTGCTCTTAGCTAAATCTAAAAAAATTTCCATACAAATCATATAATATTATATAAATAAGGTATGGAGAAATAGATGAATGAATTTATGGTAAGAAATAAATTGATGGAGAGAAAAATATAGGGGTATTATATTTCATAATCTCTTAAATTTCACCTAAAAATATAAAATGACACTTCTTTATGAACGGAGGGAGTATATAATTCCAATGGAAATCTTTTGGTTTTTATTATCATGTTTGTAGATTTATACTACCATTCTTGTTCCTATATTAAATAGATTTGTCATGACGACTTCAATAGCTAAACACATGGAAAATGGTATTATGAAAAAATTACAATTTTAAGTAGATTTTTCTATGTTTTAACTTTAAACTGGAGAATTTTGGATTTAATTCCATTATCTTTAGATAATGTTCAATTATTTTATTGTGTTTGTTTACGGTCACGAGAGGTCGTATGACAAGATAGTTGAGTCGTGAGTAAAAAATATTTTTGTTTTGGGTAGTTGTGTAAGTTGTGGTTGATTCATATTTCTCGGTCTAAAAAAATAGTGCCTTCTATGTTTCACACAATTTAAGAAATTTATTTATTACATACGTAAATTACTACAATAACCTTATTTAATATTATGAATAAAAGGGTGCTATGTACAAATGGTGGTTTGGGTGAACCATTTAGTAGGGATATATTAGGAAAATAAACATTTAATACACTCTTAAAAAAGAAAAATCGACCATCTTTTTGGGATGGAGGGAGTAGTATTTTATTGTAAAATATGACGAAAAAGGTGATGTAGCTAGTTTTTTAATGACTATATAGTAATTGAAGTAATTGTTCGAAATTGTGATTAATAATTTATGTATATAAATTTTAAATATATATTAGTTAAAATGGTATAGTAAAAAAAAGTAGGGATAACGAAATACCCGAACCTGAAGGGGTCAAACCAGTCCCGCTTAGAACCCACGTGGATTCCCCGTCCGCGATGACAACTGGATAGGAACAGATTTGAATTCCCCCGCACCGCCACGATTCTTTAAATAACTTATATATATTCATTATATTTATATTAATATGTATGTAAAAGTTATTTTTATTTGAAAAATATATATTATTTAGTAATATTGCATAAATTTTTAGTGTTCTATTAAATATATATAACACATAAAACTTAACATAAATATATATAATAATTAGTTAACGTATAAAAAATATAAAGCTAAAAATTATTTTAAGTGAAAATTAATTCCACAAGAATACCCGATCTCAACCGATTCCCGATTGATCCCGCCTTGATCATACCTCGATCTTTCACGGAGCGAGGACGGAGATGGGATGCCAAAATCCGCTCCATCGCCACTCCTAAAAAATGTGGTGAGAGAATGAGAGAATATTATATCAACATTTTAATTATTCCTCTACTAAGCTAAGCTCTTAATAACAGTCAAAACCTTATTACAAATATCAATAGCACCCTCACTAAGGCTCTTAAAACTAATTTCACTTCCAGGTGGTGTAAAATTTTTGTCACATGTCTGAATCTCTTGTAAAACAGTGGTTGCAAGAGAAGACAATTTCTGAATATTACCAGATTTCAAATAATCTTCACATAGACCATATGTGTTCAATGCATTGGTGTATAGTACACCGCATTGTTTATATTTTTTTTTCAAAACGGGGTCGTTTTGGGTTAACTTTTCACGGGCATGGATCTCGTTGTGCGTAGAGAAGAGGTACGATATGCCCCATTGGATCGCTTCTTGCACTTCTTCGCGCGTTGTCGCGGTGGAGAGGATAGTTATGGAGAGGAGTTAGAAGAAAAGTGATGAGATTATGGTATGATGGTAACATTTTTATGTGTGTGTGTTTTGGTTTTTGGTATACTAGTAATATCCCCGTGCGATGCACGGTTTGTAAGTGCAAATGAATAAATTAATATTTTTTATATTTTTATATAATTTTAATATAATAAAATATTACAATCAACAAATAATAAGATATAAAAAATTATATGTTAATAGAAAAAGGGTCTGTTTGTTTGTGGTTGGGCTCAGACGTTCAAGATTGAGCCCAATCAATGGTGTGTTTGGCAAGTGGTTGTGCCCAATATATTGTGGACAATAAAATATCAATCATCAATCCATTAACTAACTCTTACACACATCATCAATCAAACATCATTCCTAATACACACTTTAATCAATAATCAATCATTCACTAACTAACTTTTACACACATCAAATCAACTTTATTACATTTTATATTATAATCAACCACACAATCCAATCTCCAACCAACCTAAACAAACATTCACTTATTTACCACAACCTTCATATTCCATTTATTCTCCACAGCCTACAGTACTCCAGCCACCCACAGTCATAAACAAACAGAGCCAAAGAGTGCAGTAAAAAGTATTAAAGACTAAAATATATATTAGAATGAATATTTATTTTTCTTAATGTATGAATATCTCTAGCATCCTTTTATAGAAGTCATGTTGATGATTGGGGCTGGAATTGCAATATGCGATTGACAGAGGATATATTTGTAATGTTAAAAATTAGTTACCGTCTTCATAAATAATTTTTCATTAATAATAGTCAATAATTTATAAAAAGAAAACAATTTTAAGAAAATATATTTTTTTCGGCCCAGACAAAATCAGCCCAAATAGTTTTATCATATTTATTTAGGCTAATATATGGTAAGTTATTGCCAATAATTGTGTTTTATATTGGGTTGAATTTTATATACCAAAAATTATGATTTCCAGAATTGGTAATAGATTTTGAGCGGGAAAACTTCAAAGTTACTGATTTCAGTTGATTTTGTTATTATATTAAGTATAGATAGTTGTTTCCACATTCTAACCATAAGACCTTCAAATATGACGACATTGAAGTTGGAGAAGAATGCAACTTTGGATCACCCAGCCCATTACATGGCCCATGCGATATGAGTCGAGTCTTACATGCGTTTTTTCCTAATTTTTTTAGGATTTTCACCCTTCAACTCATATCTTAATTCTCCAACTATAAAGAGGGACCTAAAGATAAAATTTTATACATCTTCTGTCATAATTTGGAGTGTCAAGCAAGGGATTCAAGGAAGAGTTCAAGAATTCAAGAGTAAGAAACATTCAGTTATATCTTTTTAATTGTTTTGTTCTTAGCTACTTATGATATTTTTGAGGATTCATTTTTTTACTACCGAGAGGTTTATTATTAAACTCTGACACTCAAAACTACACAGACTGAAATACAATGGTTCCTGGAGAAAAACACCTTCCTGGAGAAAAATCAATTGGGCTTCATTACCGAGCCCAGAACATGAATATTTATCAATCACAATCTTTGGAAATTATAATATGATATACTGTCTTGAGTTTGAGTTGAAAAGGTTATGTTGCAGATTTGTGTAAATCAATTGTAACTTATTACCAACTTTAAATGCAATTCCGAAATTAAATGGTTTGAATGTTTTAACATATATAAGGTAATATCAATTAATGCAGCAAATTATATCATACATAAGGCTTAATTAATTAATGCAGTTAATATTGAAGTTTTCCAGAATTAGCAGTATTGTTTTGGGCGGGAAAATGTTGATATTACTATTCTTGGCGGATTTTGTTATATTATATAGTATAGATTTTTAGGGGTGATTAATGATCATTTTATAGGGTTTTGGAGGGAAAATCTTGGATTTTTAGTTAAGAAACAAGAAAATCTCATCGAACGTTTTGTATTATGTAATCCTTTAGTTTTTATTATCTTGTTAGTGAAACTATCTTATAAATATATGTGAAAAATTGCAAAATTGGTCCTCTAATTTACGAGCAGTCCTAAATTAATTACACTAGTTGTTTACTTTTGTAATAGCTTGATTTTATGTTTTTTTTTATGAACTGAAATTCAAAATCATCACCTAGTATTTTTATTTTTTTTAGAGGTGGGTCAAATAATTTTGAATATTTATTTGAATTGATTGTTTCATATTATAATTGTATTTATGGTGATTTTGTTTTCTTTGTATATAAAAGAAAAATCTACTCCTAATCGGAAACAATACTTTAATTATCTTAATTACGTTTTCACTTTTATTACCTCATGAAGTCCTTAAAAAAGGATTTTGTCATCTCTCATTATACCCTACGTTATAATTGGGTAAAATTTTACCATTACAAAATTATTCCACTTATGCATATGACCTTAACAAAATTATTGATCATCAATATAATTTTTAAGTCTAAATGTAAATTCTATTACTCACATGGTCCTAACTAAAGAACCCCTTTTTTGGATTTGTCTTTGTACTTTAATTTAACAAAAATGTCGTATCAATTTCGATATTTATAAAAGTTTGAAACATCGTTGAAAATTTTATTAAGAACTGGGAAAAAATATTTTTCTAAATATTATTACTAATTAATATATAGTTCACTTATGATTTCAAACAAAATGATATATTTAAAACAAATATGTACAAAATCAGATTTCTTTATATTATTATTGAAAATTTGGTTCAGTAGAGTTATTTGCACTAGTTTCCTGTAAATTGTATTAGTACAATAATTTAAAACGAGAAATAGAAATATATTAAATATTTTTGTGCTTTGTTATTTGAACTGGTTCCTTGTAATAAATCCGATTTTTTTTTACTCTAAGTTATATAAAATAGGAAAAAGTACCGATTGTCATCAAAACTTGACGTGTTTTTACTGATTGCAACCACTACTTGTTCGAAATATGCGCTTGTGACATAATAAATTGGGAATTCGGGTAAAACAGTTAACGCGACAATTATAAATCCAGATGTACATGTCAAGTATTTAAATCAACACACCAATTAAAAAATACACAATCTAATTTCCCATCAGCGTTAGACTTCCTGGAGAGAAATAACTCACCATCTTAGGTTTATTTAATTGATCACATGTATATCTAGATTTATAACTGCCACATTAGCTATTTGACCGAAAACACCCAATTTATTGAGTCACATGAGGCACAATTATTGACCGCCGGCATCTAGTGTTCTTAAATTGAACATTTTCCAAAATATAGTAAACTAAATTGAAATTTCGGAACATATAAGATTTTTTCTAAACAAGTATTAATATAGAAGAATAAAAATTATTTTTTCTCTATATTAAATATATATGAGATAGTGCAAGGTTGGGAAAATAGAAGTTAATGAGGTTGATCCAAAATAAACATTTTATATCCTATGATAAAATGGGATTTCTACTATAATCACTCCATATCCAAAACCAAAGCAAGATTTATCTATGGTTGTATTCCTACTGCAAATAATTGACAACGCAAGAGGATCAATTTATACTAAGGTTGCATCAAACAAATATAAACACTTAAATTAAATAAGACAGTCTTACGAATTCGTTTTCGTAAGACGATAAATATTTGGACAAGTTTAGTATTGAATTGGAACCAAGACAAAAAGAGTTCTTTTAGTCAAGAAGCCCGTACGTCCTTTTTGAAATAAGGGCAAATGATTAGATTCGGCATTTCCTAAGAATCGACTTGCTGAAATCTACTATTTTATTTCATATATCAGACAAAATGAATGATCCCTGAAGCTTAGGCTATGTTTACTTAAGACTTGGCTCAGTAGATTTAAGGGCTCAAATCCCGATAAAGCACACTCATTCAGTCAGATTTGGCCCAGCACTCTCCAGCCTTAAGTAAACATACCCTTAGGGTGGTGGCTCTCGAATAATGATTTTGCAAGACTGGAAGTTACTTATATCATAAACAATTACTTTTTTATGTCAAAGTGTTACTTTATGTGTTCACCTTTGTACAAAAGCAACGGTTTTAAAACATAAACAGTTTTTTGGGATAAAGGTAACACATTATGACAAAAAGTAACTCCCGTCTTACGGAAGAGTCTTACACACGTTTTACTCCTTAAACAGATCCTTTCATCAAACAAATAAAGGGCATTTCATACAGATAATTGCATCAAACAAATACAATGCATTTCATTGCAAATAAGGAATGTGAGAAAAAGTATCACAAGTTATTATTTATAGCCATATTAGCTCAATGAACATTGCTCATGATGTTATTGCTCACAGTGCCATGAGAAGAACACTTAACTCAGAGGCATCCAAAGTCGAAAAGCACGAAAGAGGCGCAAATCTTTGTTCAACAACGATGAATCGAGCATGGCATGAACCAAGAAAAACTATGCAGATTTGGTCCAAACTCTATCAATTTAAAAAAAATGACAAAAAGATCAGAGAAGTTACCAGAGAGAGCATGGTGTGTCTCTAAATGTGAATGGGCTTGTCATAGGTGGCCATGGCGGCTTCCTTCAACGCCTCACTCATTGTTGGATGAGCGTGGCACGTACGCGCAATGTCTTCGCTCGATGCTCCATAGTGCAAAGCCAAAACAGCCTCATGAATGAGCTCTCCGGCGTTTGGTGCCATGATATGTACTCCCAGAATCTTGTCCGTCTCCTTCTCAGCAAGAATCTTGACTAGACCTTCTGCGTCATCAATCGCCTTTGCTCTGCTGTTTGCCAAAAACGGGAACTTCCCTACGCGGTAAGCAACCCCAAGTGTCTTCACCTGCTCCTCGGTTTTCCCCACCGAAGCCACCTCAGGGTGCGTGTAAACAACCCCGGGAACCAAATCGTAGTCCACGTGGCCTTCCTTCCCAGCAATGTATTCGACACATGCAACACCGTCTTCCTCAGCCTTGTGGGCCAACATTGGGCCCGGGATCACATCACCAATGGCGTATACACCTGGTACGTTTGTGGCAAATCTTTCGTTCACCAAGATTCGGCCCGCTTTGTCAGTTTCAACTCCGATCTTATCCAACTGAAGCCCGGATGTGAACGGGGTTCTACCAGCAGAAACGAGAACAACGTCAGCCTCCAGAACGGTCTGATCGCCACCAGCAGCTGGTTCAAGAGTCAGCTTCACACCACTTCCGGATTTATCAACAGAAACAACCTTAGTTTTGAGCATAAACTTCATCTTCTGCTTCTCAAGAGACCGTTGGAACTGTTTCCGGATTTCACCATCCATGCTCGGGACAATGTCGGCAGCAAACTCAACAACAGTCACTTCTGACCCCAGGCGACCCCAGACAGAGCCCATCTCAAGACCAATATAGCCAGCGCCTATAACCACGAGTTTTTTGGGGACTTCTTTCAAGGCTAAAGCGCCCGTAGACGATACAATTTTCTCTTCGTCTATGGTTATTCCTGGCAAGCTTTTGACATCAGAGCCAGTAGCTACTATGATATGCTTTCCTTTCACAGTTGTGTTGCCACCGTCTAGTGTCTCGACTGAAACTTCGGACGGGGAAAGGAATTTGCCATATCCCTTCACATAGGTCACTTTGTTCTTCTTGAATAGACCCTCAATGCCTTTGGTTAAGTTACCAACAGCTTTATCTTTTTGACCCATCATGGCTGGCAGATCAACCTCAACAGAAGAAAGCTTTACACCATGACTGGCAAAAGAATGTTTGGCTTCATGATACATGTGTGATGAGTGAAGCAATGCCTGGACAAATGTAGAAAATGAATACATTTTAAAATACAAAACGATCACCATCCGGCAATTAAAACGAATAATTATTAGTCATTTTAGAGATAACCATTTTGTTGCAAAAAACAAGTTCTCGTAGCAGAAAGATCATACTTCTTTCAATATTACTCCTAAGCATATCTCAATAAAAACGATCACCATTCTTCAATTAAAATGCAAATAATTCCTAAATACTAGTCATTTTAGACATAACCATTTTGTTGCAAAGAGCAAGTATTTGTAGCAAAGAGACCACATTTCTTTCAATATTACTCCTAAGCATAACCCAATAAAAACGATTACCATCTGTCAATTAAAATGCTAATAATTCCTAAATACAAGTCTTTGTAGCAAAAAAACCACATTTCTTTCAATATTACTCCTAAGCATATTCCAGTAAAAACGATTACCATCCGTCAATTAAAATGCTAATAATTCCTAAATACTAGTCATTTTAGAGAGAACCATTTTGTTGCAAAAAATAAGTCTTCGTCACAAAAAAACCACATTTCTTTCAAAATTACTCTTAAGCATATCCCAATAAATCTCCTGGAAATCTCCTAAGTTTGTATTACTGTCAATATTACACTAATCCATTTTAGTATGAGAGAAGAGAGTGAGCGAAATTATAGGTAGTGAGAGAGATAGATTACATAGGGATATACTTGTCCGTTCCCCAAATTCTTAATTTCTCCTACAAGGTCTAAAACGACTAGTATGAAGCAACTGAAGAAGTATAAAATCAAGTTCCATTTTGAACTCTTGAATAAAAAACCTTTTCTTCATTAGACAGTCATCTGTTGCAGAACCAACAGAAGATAGCATAGGTTAAAACAAAACAAGAAGCAAACGGTGAAAACACACTCGATGCTCTATTCGAGGTTGTTCTTGAAAACTCATTTGAAATGTTCGAATAAAGATATCAGACAAGCTTAAATATATTGTTACGTTTGATAAAATTAAAGCTTGACTTGAACTCGAACTCGATAAGCTAAAACGTTTAAAACAAGTGAAAATGTCAAAATTATTTGAGCTTGATTCATGTTCGGCTCGATCAAACATAATACTAGAAGCTCGAGTTCGGCTCGACTCAACTCACAGCCCTAGTTATGCAGCATTCAACTTAACATTCTTAAATTCACTATCCTTTTCAATGGAACCCAATTAAGCCCCAAAATCATATAATAACCATCATTTCAACCAACAGCAGGTCGCAACTAATAAATAAATTACACACTCAAAACATATTAAAAAATCAAAACATATATTAAACCAGCACTTCAGATCTAGGAAACCACGATCTGTCCATACCTTGGAAGGGATGCAACCAACGTTGAGGCACGTACCGCCGAGAGTCCCGCGCTTCTCGATGCACGTGGTCTTGAGGCCGAGCTGTGCCGCCTTGATGGCGGCGACGTAACCGCCGGGTCCACCGCCTATGATGACGACGTCGTTCTCATCAGATCCCGAGGCGAATCCCCTGCTTAAAATCCACGAGTATTTGCTGCCGTTAGATAGATGCTTTGACGATGATGAAAACACAGTGGCTGCTTTTCGCCTGGCGATACTCGCCATCGCCATTTTCGACCTAAATTGAAAGTCCGATTGAAATTGGGTGTTCGGAATTGAGCTGTTGCGCTACTCTGCAGCAGACAGGCTTTGTAAGGTGATGACTTATTGAAAAATAATGTGTTAATTATTGTTTTGGTTGAAAATGAGAAATTTTAGAACCGTTGATTTAGTGATGGCTGACTCCGATGAAAAATTGATGGCAGCCAATCTGGACCGTTGAAGGTAAAGGTGACCAATTTATTTACCTTTTTAGCTGTGGGGACCAAAATGCCAAAATAACGCACGAGAATAATTATCGAATTACGGTAACTAAAATACCAATATCAATACTAAACAATTTCAATGTAATCTGTATCGAAAATTTTAATTTCGATAAATAGTATGATTACCATGTGAATTTTTAATACACTGAAATTTTTATTTTGTAACGATATAAGGTCATGTTTGCTTGGGGTTGGCCCAACCTCTCATGGGCCAACCCCTTATAATATTTGTTTGAGCTGGCTTGGCCAAGTTACATATCAATAATTACACACAAAATCAATCAATCACAAATCTTAATACTATTTTAATCATTCTCCAATCATTAAGAACTACCTCTTACATATATCACATCACATTTTACAATTAATAATTAAATCCGACATTCCAATCACAACCCCAGCCACCCAACCAAACATCACTGTCTAACACCCCCAGCCACTAACTTCATCCACTTCTCCCAGCCCAGCCACCCCAACCCTAACCAAACATAGCCTAAATGATTTGATACGGTATACTTTAAATGCAACCTAATTTCTATATTCACTCACCTTAATTTGAAAATAGTTTTTCGGTACTAAAAAAGTTAACTTTTTTACGATTTTTATGAAAAATAACAAAAAAAAAAAGTAGCAAGTTAATGCAACAGATACCCGATATCTAGAAGGTGTTTAACTAAGTTTATAAACTCTTAAAAACTTATATTTCACACTCAGATAACACCAAAAGATTTGAAATATCGCCGAAACCCACCATATATTGCCGACTTTTTTGCAAAAATGCACGTACTTCTGTTTTTATATCGGCAACTTGAGATTAGCGAAATTTACATCATGGGATAACACACTACATAACAGTACACGGACTACGTACACAAACACACACTTTATACACACCACACAAAGAACACTAAATATACTTCACACACTAATGAAGATATGTATTGAATGTGAAATTTCATATTTGGTCGTTAAATTCATAGCTGAATCCAATCATTAACTTGGAAGCGTATACAGTGAGCTCAAAACATTTTTAGGAACTTACAAGTTTCTTCAACGTATGGTAACATTTTAAAAGTAAAATTTAATATATCTCAAAATAAAATATAAGTAGTTTATTTACACCTAGGTTTACTTATTTTGACTAGCTACTATTAACCTAACTACGTTAAATTTATTATTTTAATTACAAAATTATGATTACTAACATCTTATAAACTTCATCTTATTATCATCAAACACTTTTAAAAATAAGATTTAAGATTTAATATCTTATAAAGCAGGAACATTTTTATAAAAAATTCGATCTTATAAAATATGTTAATAGGCAGCCTAGATAGTTAATTCCAGCAGTCAAATATCTGTAGCCCTAAAAGCCTCATCCCTTTACCACCCTATATTCTTTGTTTGGTCCAGAAAACAGCACATGAGTAGATTATAATTTGAGCTCCATCAATGAAATGTTATCAACTTATAGAAACCAACAAAATTTTAAAAATAAAAAAATATATCAGTAGAAAACAATAGAATTCATAAACTGCCAAAATTGCATCCTCACAAAGAAAATAACTAAACATTTGTATTATTTTTTCCCTCTCTTAGTTCTCATCACTCTTATGCTCACCCATCCATAGATAGGAAGAGAGAGGTCCATCCAAACGCACGAGACATTCTCCTCTACCCCTATTAGTATTATCTGCATTCTATTTGACTCACATTCACAACAAAATAGTAAATAAAAAAAATTATTTTTATCTATGTATAGTACATCTAGTAATATGCAGAGGATACCCATACAAATAGGGAAGAACCACCCCCCCCCCCCCCCCCCAACCCCAACACTGGAAAACAATATAAGGCACTACAGAAAAGTGATTCTGTAATTGCTATTCCAAACTTTAAAGGTCCCAAAATAAGAATAAGGATTTTTAAAACACCTTTTATCTATTAGTGATGTTTCGATAATCATTCTCGTTTTATTAGTTAAAATTAGTTTTGGAATATCTAATTTCACGAATTAAATTACATGCAAAAAGTCAGATCATCAAATGTACGCAGTCACGTAAGTGGTAACTTACATTTTCAAAAAGCTGCACCTTCATTGAATTGACAAAAAATAAAATATCGTAATTTAGAGAGGAAAAATACAACAAAATGGTTATATACAGCGTTCTTGAATAATAAGTTATATACAGGAGAAAATGGACAACATTGCATTGCGTTGCATTACAGTCTACATGATATTACTTCGCCTACATATGCATTGTACATATATATATGTATAGGTATGTGTATATATATATTCTTGTATCCTCGTGACCTCAGGAAGACTGTATTCACCTGCAAGTCTTTTGACAATTTTGCCCTCTCGTTGTAGATGAAATTTCATATATCAATCGCTGTTAAGTGCCCCAAGAGTTGGATTTAGGGATACAGGGGAAGGCATATGTTGGGGTGACAAGATGTACCCTCCCTTCGGGATTACGGCGTCGATCATAGGCGTATAGGGTCGCGGCACTTTGCTCTTCATCGAGGCCTGCCACAAATCAAATTGTAAGAAATTGCAAAATCGAGATGTTGCACTAAATGGAGTAGAAAATACGAGCTGGATATGGTACACCAGCCCGAAAATTAAGTAGGGTGATTTTAGAGTTGCCAATGGGCCACCCAGCCCAGTGCAGTCCTCGCGAAAATTGGGTCGGTTTATGCCACTTCCAAGACCCAGCCCAGTTCAGTATGTGAAATTAGTTGTTCAGTTGGGCCGTCGGGCTTAACTGCTCGGGGAGACCATTGGGCTGGTCCAATGGACCTGACATTAGTTCAGGCCTAGAAATGAGAGACCACTACATCTTGATTTGCAGCTGTTCGGGCCAGACTGGAATTGCCACCCTCTAGCTGGGTTCTGTATTATATATAGCCCCGAACCAACATTGAGCACATCCAGACAAAAAAACTACTAGACGTCCATTTTAGGGGCCAAGCGAAACCGAGGAGTGGGGGTGGGTAATGGGAGCAAAAAAGACTTCATTCCCATTTCTTATGCTTGGTACATATGAATAAGTTTATCATTACCAAATTTTATCAACAATTCCTCCCACATCATTCCATATACTATGATTGACCCCTCATTCATACTCATTACCATTACCATTCCTGACGCTGAATCAAATAGACCCTTAAGTTCCAGGTTGTTCGGGCCAGACTGGAATTGCCATAGGCCCGAACCTACATTGAGAACATTTGACCAGACAAAGAAACTCCTAGACGTCCATCTTAATTTCCAGGCCATTCGGGCCAGACTGGAATTACCAGCTCTAGGTGGGGTTCTGTATTATAGGTCCAAACCAACATTGAGCACATATGACCCGACAAACAAACTACTAGACGTCATAGGGCAGGCAAGGCCTTGAAATTGGCGGTTTGAAGGAAGTTAAGGCTGGCCCAACCGATTCTCTCTTCGGCCGGGGTTCAGATGGCCTGAATTGCCAAATCTATCTCTATTCATGATATTAGCATGGGAAATACCAGAATAAAAAGCAGCAGATCAATAATCTTAAAGAGAAACTATGAGGGACAAAATCGAACCATGAACTGTGCGGGCCCATAAGTAGATCTTGCTTGCTCAATTGAAGAATAGACCTCGAACGCTTGATTTGAATCACGGTTACACTTTATAATGCGATGTTGATCCTTTGAATCCACAGATTTGGTCTGCAGATATAGAACAACTCTTGAAGGTGGAGCAATAGGATGATCTTTCTTTCCGTGAATCAGTTCCATCGTCACTAAGTCGTCCCACATCACATCCCATATCACTGAACATGGATCTCTGGCAGGGTTGAATTTTTTCTGTGCAATTAGGTTTGACGGTTGCTGAAACAACATATGCGATAAAGTGAGCGAAAAATAAAATATGATAATAAGGAAGAAGAGGAAAACAAAAAAGAAAGAAATGAGACATGTTGTTTCAAAACATATTTAACTTACTTGCAACAGTAATACTCTTCGATGAGTAACCAAAATAATTCTGCTTTTGGGAAGGACAAAATGGTCCTCATAGGCGTCTGTCAAGGCAAACTTCCCACGCACTTTAAACAGATCAACCAGAAAGGACCCAGATTCCGCTAAATGCAGTATCACCTTCATCATGGAAAGATTAATGTTCAGAACAGAATTAGCCAAGAAAGCTTGCAAGCATGGCATACCAAAAAGCGCAGCACTGCCAAACTAAAAATGGTATCTACTATACAATGCAACGACTTTCAAGATCTACCCTGGTAAAATATTTTCAAGTGGTCAACGATGCCTAGGTCAAGGGCAAGAGCAAAGGCCCTAAGCTTATAATGTTTTTAGGTTTAGTTAAATAGTTGGTTGATAAGTTGTTAATGGTTGATTTTGAATTAATTAGTTGTCAACTATTGATATTGTTAATGAAATTATTTAACTCAAGGGTGGGGAGGTAAGAGCGACCATCTTTTGACATGTTGCTCAATTTCAGCCATGGTCAACGATAAGCTAAGAGTTTCACATATATCCCGGAAGTCACTTTAAGTTTGGCAAGACCAAGTGCCATGCGTGCAAAAATGTGCCACCAATATATTAGAAAGTTGGTATGGTTTCAATTTACAAGGTACTAGACTCGTGCAGTTTCTACTCACGCGGGCCATAAGAAATTAAACGGATGCTTCGGTGGTGGCTTTTGCTGCTTCCTGGGTGCTTGATCAAACTTAGAAACTCCTTGAAACATCTTATAAGCACTTTTAAAGAGGTTGATGGTTCTAAAAGATTTTAATTCATCCCAAAATAAGATGTTTGGAGCTTATAAGATGTCTTTAAAAAGTAAGGAAATGCCATCGTATTTCTGAAATAGAAATTTGATTTGGACAAACTCCTTTGAATCTCAACATAATGATTAGACAATTGTTATTACTATAATCTTATAAACTCCATCATCTTATTATATTCACTCTCCTCAAAAACTTATGTATATAAAATAGAACATCTTATAAGATGTAAGAGTTTATACAATGTTCCTAATAAGCTTATAGTCAAACACCCTAAGACCAGCCAACCAGGGCAACGATTTTATGACAAGAGGGACATTGCATGGAGGAAAAGAATGTACCTGCCCCTTCGCTTTGTACTCATCGTATGGCTTAAGCAAATTATCACCGCCAATAACCCGGGGTAGCCTTCGGCGAAGGAGCTGATCTTCAGAAGCAATGGCAGCTGCTATCTTCATTCTCATTGCATTTGCACCTTCCGTAGTTTTTGACAGAAGATCTAAAACACCGCTGACAGGTTGTGCGGCAGCACCTATCAATCCCTTTCCAACACCCTGTACGAAGCCCTCAACTCCAGATGCTTTTGCTCCTTCAAGAGGCTTTGTCAAAATGCCAGTCACTCCACGGAATATGCCTTTAGCTAAAGCCCCACCACCCTCTCGGATGACGTCACCAAAGGCCTCTACACCTTTGTTATCCTACAAGAAAAATAAACATAAATTTAAGGAAAACCAGTGCAACAAATATCATCTACTCATATTAAGTAAACATGCATTGCTTTGTATCACGCATACAATGATAATCTCTAAGGCATGGACGACTGCCTAGTCAATTAAAAACTATCACAATAAGATATAGCTATATAATGGAAGACTTGAAAAGATGTCATGATGTAAATTGTTGAATGATAAAATTGAAGAAATAATGAAACAACGATATAATGTACCACATCAATGGATAAAATGTCCAAAGGGCTACAACATTTATATTATTCTCTCTTCATCTCATAATGCTTCTTTTAGTAATTTTTTTTGCAAAGCTCGTATACACTTAAAAAATAAAATGTTATGAGCTCAAAGTTGTTTAAAGAAGGAAATCCTAACGTAGTTCTTAAATATGAAAGTTTACAAAACTCTATTAGATGTGGTCATTTTTTATTACATGATTGTCAATATTAACAGCCTTTTTTATGAAAAGAACAAGTAGGCCCTCACATACAATTGATAGAAGTTATAAACAATCACTCCAACTCATTGTATCTGATTAAAAAAGAATTTCTTAAAATCTCTGATTTGATACCAGCTGCAACCATAAATTTTATGCACACTTCAAAACAATAATTTTCAAATTAAGCTACTATCTTATAAGCTCCAAAATCATCTTTTAAATGTAAGAACTTATAAACCCTTTTAAATAAGCTTGGCCAAACTCCTTATTGAACTGCCTCTCTCATGTAGTTCTACAAATGTAGTATTCTCAGCGACATGCCAGGAATTTCACACTTCATGGTAGCAGGATATATCAGAGGGCCTATGCCATGATACTTTGTGTCCAATTACATTGTTAGTATATGGTTATCACATATCAAATTGAGCACTTGAAATCATGAAGTGTAGATTTTTATATAAAAGCTTATGAAATTCCTGAAATTTTAGAAGCAAACACAACTAGAAAACTTGTTATATCAACAGAGATTCAAGGCTACTAGTAATAGAGAATAGCCGGCATGGATAACATCAAAGGACAACTCTAGAGAGGAATGACTTTGTACCTGTCTTTGCCGACTTTGTATGAATTTCTTGTCCATTGATAAAGCAGCAACACCTTTGCTCATGTGTCCAAGTGCACTACTTGCATTTCCCAAAATATCAACCCCAGAAAGCAGCTGCAGTGGCTGACTGAGTATATCCTTATTTACGTTCGAAATAGCATTACTGACTAGAACACTATGCCTCATAGACACGTTCTCCTGAAATCTCTGATTTATTCGGATCTGGCAGAACAGCACCAAATTACTAAAATTGACATAATTGATGTACTAAAATGAACAGAAGACAATGGCTGTTGTCAGTTAATCTGGAATCTCAAATAGTTTCATCCTCATAATAAGATGGTTCACATACAAGTACGATGTTGTTAAACTATCAAATTATGAAACTAGTGAATGGAAATTTAAATTTATTTATGTATTTTTCCTAGAGGAAAAGAGCACGAAGTCATACCAAACCAAGGTTGAACTCATAATCAGTAGACTTACAGAATAAATATTAAATCAAGAAAAGACTAATATCACTTTCCTGATCAACCCAAATATTAAGTAACTAAAAGCTTTTAGTCAACAGGCATTACATCAAGTCCAGATAATGGACAAGACAGAAGGAGCTCATGCTTACTGGCATATTTTCAGTATTTCCAAGTGCAGTCATTAAGCTTGCCCAAAATCCAAGGACACCCACTGGCCGTTGAGTGGGGGACATGGTCATGGTTACTTTGAAACGAACTTCTGAGATATTGAGAACGCTGCAATACATAATACCGGCATTTAACTCCAGTCCTTAGACAGAAATGCAAAAAGCAGATAGATAAAGCAGTTGCAAAAAGAAGGATCATTATATACCCAATTTGAATGATTGGATCAACTGAAACAGAAGTGGTCTGATTATCAAAGATCCTGGTGACATTAGCCTGTTGGATCAGCCCATGAATGCGCCAGATAATTGGCTCGTGGATATTAATCACAAAGGCAGTATTTTCAGGCCCCTGGGATGATATTTTTCAAGTATTCTTAGTAATAAAATGTTGGAACTTACGAAACAAATTATGTCAAACACTCACCTGCAAACCAATGTAAGGATATATGCAGAGATCTAGAGATCCGCTAGACTGTTGGGTTACGGAAAGCTTCAAAATATAATCCGTGTCCTCTCCAACTCTTTGCGGCCGGAAAAGAACTGGCATTGGAGTTAACGGCAACTGATTATCTAATTGGATACCCCCCATTCTTATTTTGTAACTGTTACAAAATCCAGAATTAGCACGAGCGTATAGTCAGAAGAAAGATCAAATATTAAAAGGGTAAAGGAAGATCATCCATGATACTTTACAATGCTAAATAATTAGACAGTTAAGTCAGCTAAGGCTATATTAAATGAACATGAAATTTACCGACTAATTCCTGAGCCTAGTCCAGTAGAATATGATAGTAGAAAATTTTGAAGGGTCAGATATAATATCTCTTCAGGTGAATGATCAACAACGGACAATCCAAGCTCAGCGACTTCGAGGATGAAATGAAATTCACGATCTGAGACAAATGTTGACGGCTGATGCTGATAGATACTTTCAGAGTTTTGTTGTGAAGATGAGAGACTTCGGTTTAAAGGAGTCGTCTCTGTATTTTCTGGCATCCAATCACTGATTTTAACAACATTTACTTTCTCTTCCCTAATGATAGTGACACGTAGACCTCTCCGAGGTCCTCCAGCAGCCTGGATGGGCTGGTGATCTTTAATCTCATCAATATCATACTTCTGTGATGTCATGGGATCGTCTCCATCTATGTGTAGTTCCAAATATCGTTCTCTACCAAGATCCTCCCATGAAAAAGCAGCAGCAGCATTAATTGGCAGAAACCTCCAAGATTCCTCGGAACCATTGACTTGGCGGTATTTGATAGGTAGAAAGAAAGAGTGATTTTCAATCCTGGAAATGGCTTGCATCAGAATATCAGCAGAAGAAAAACAGGAAGAAAAGTTGAAATCGATGCTCAAACAAGTAATAGTAAAAGAAGAGAGGGAGGGGCAGAGAGAGAGAGACAGAGCGCTTGGTGCAAAGAAGTAAGATTCAAAAATCACCTGTAAGGACTTGAAAAAGAGTGGGGACGAAATATAACTTCATAGCGTGAGGTCTTCATCCCACCTCTTACTTCAATTGAAAGATTCATGCAATCACTTCCAAGCTCATTTCTCAAGCATACAGACATTATACCTTCACTGCCAATGGTAAACGGCGCACTCCACTGATACCCTTCCACCCGCAACTTGAACAATACATGGATAAAGTCAGTCATGTAGCTTTGAGGAAAACCATAGAATAAATAAACAGAAATTTACTCAGACCTTAAGCGATTCAGGTTTTCCAGACTGCCATCCAAAATGTTTGGGGAGGTCAGTCGGATAAAGCCATTCTAGGAACTGAGTATCATATTGCTGCAAACATACACTACACCCGACTCTGTTAATGAACATTGTATGTGGCTGAAAATGTACAACCTGCATATATCAAGAATTGTCACATCAAAGATACAAAAGCGGGAAGGGAAAAGAAAGAAACAAAATAGGAAATCTAATTATACATGAACAAGGACACAATTTTTCTCCAAATCCCTTTATTTCCAAGGAAAATCTTGATCACAAATATCAACAAACAGATTGTTGCGTGAACACAGTTGCCCCACGAATTAACGTAGATATATGGAGAGCGCCAGTCAGGGGAGCAAATCGAAACTAGATTCTTTTCACCACAAAAACAACATGAAACTAACACTAGAAAAATGATATTTACTTAAAGACGAGTGAATTTTGAGTTTGCTCATTTATATATGAAACATATCTCCAGCAGAAAGGTCGCTACATCCTATTTTAACTTTGAAGAGTACTGATATTGATTAAACTCTATCCAGGATAATTTACATCGCCATCCATCGGAATTTGTCCAATTACATAATCCACCCACGGCACTTCTCCAATTTCATCCTTCCACACAAATCATGCTTTTGGTAAAAAGGGAGGCCATGAATACAATTGAAAGTTCTTTGTCCTGTATCTATCGAGACATCATAGAAGTTTAATACGGCGCCGAAATCAGCTTTCCTACCCCTTCTCTGTTTCCCCGTCACTCATATAGAGCATAGATCACGTTGGAGTCACAATGTTACATCACCTTCTCTCTATCAGCTCAAGCTTTTTAAATGAGGTGCTCATTCAACATGGTACGAGATCATGGAAAACATACATCTCTGATATTCCTAACGCAAGATTTCAATAAAAATATCTTGTTGCATATGAGAGAATGTTATTGAACATTTCCTGAGTCACACTGGACCAAAATGCTTCAAGAGCTCGGTCTTTCATAATCTGTCAATGTCCTATTTCAAGCAAATTTTGGAAGTCATACAAGCAAAAGTGGAGAAGTGTTCTTGCGAGGCTAAAAAGGAAATATAGAGTATTTGAAGATACACAAGAGTCAATAGATAAGGTTTAAAATACGATGAAGTTTACAGGGCATGGTGGGTCCCCATCCACAAAAAATTCGAAAAGTTCTTTGCATCTAATATCTTTTGAGATTGGAGCTCTATAATTTTTTATTTGGATTTCTCTGGCATTGTACTTCCATAACTTTTACTAAGAAGTTTGATTTCTTCCCCCAAAATATTTTATATAAAGTATACATATAGCGTTCAAGTATGTTTTTCCTTATTATTATTAGGCGTATACCATTCACACCCAACATTTGGCTAAGTACGCCCCATTTTGCCAAAACTATCCTAACGTGTTATGTTCAATCGCGCTTGTTGAACATGTTTCAAGCATTCACACTACATTAATCGAACACAACAAGAAACGTTCAACCATGGCTTGTCGAACATTCTTGAACTGTTCGTGGACATGGATAAAACGTCCTGAAATTAATTAAACGAATAAAAATTTATAACTATAATATTAGAAATATTAAGAAATATAAACCTTACAGTTTTAATATGACAATTATTATTATAAATATAAATGCCAACTAAAACACAAAAAAGTTCTATTTCAAAGTAAATTAAAAACTTTAAAATAATAAATATTTAGAAATATTTGAAATAAGAATCTAGAATCACATAATAACATGAAAAATTCCAAGAATCATGTTAATCATGTTACCAAAATATATAAATAATAACTTTCATATTAAATTTATAAGGTTCAGATTGTTTTTTTTTTTTTTAATATTATATTTACTCTAATATTGGTTTAAATAATTTCAGGAGTTTCGTTCTATGACGGTTGAACACTTCAAGAATGTTAGACCATCCTCAGTCGAACGTTTAAACATGTGGTCAGCCGACGTAGAGCTTACATTTGAAACATGTTCGGAAGAATAAGGCATTTCTGACATAAGGGTATTTAAGACGAAGTAGATGTACTTAGCAAAAACATGAGTATGAATAGCTGGCGCTTATTTTTTTTAATGAGGGGCTCATTCAGCATATCAGATAATATAATACTCCATCCACCCCATCCTGACCATATGGGATGCAGCCTACACGTGCCTCACCCCCTCCCCCTCCCATTTTTTCTGGACAGAAGTTCCAAATTCTTTTATTTATTTTATTTTACAACGCTCGGTCGAACATTTCACAAATGTTCAACCAGGGCGGTCAAACATTTTTTGGAATGTTTAACAAAAGTCAGTCAGTCAAACATTCATGATTCAAAGTCCGTGGAACGTATTGAAATTTCAACTTTTAACCATAATTTTGATTTTTTTAAATATATTTATAGGTTAATTTGTTAATTTTCATAGAGCTTTTTACTTTGAATAATTTCTGAATATTACTTATAATTGTAGATTGTAGATTCAATTATGAAACATAGGTATTAATGCCGGATTTTAGTTGGTTTACTATTTTGTATTTCTTTAGATGATTTTCATAAGTTGGTTTGGAACTTCAGATGTTCGACTGACCAAGGTTAAATATTTCAAGAATGTTATAGCAAACATGGTTGAAATTTCAGGGAAGTTTGACAAATCTTGGTTGAACTTTTGTGAAATGATTGATGATTGACGGCTCCTACTCAAACAAAATAAATAAGGAAATTAGAATGTTTTGTCAGAATAGCATTTTTGTCCATAAAAACTAGAGGGGTATATTCAGCAAAAATCCCGGACCATTAATGAATCATACTTATAACAAAGAAAAAGGGGAGAGCCTGTTGCTGTTACACCAAAAACTGATAGCATGAATGGGTGGAAACCATGACATAGAAAAACTAATGCTTTGTCTTAAATTGTAAAAAATTGTATTAATGTATTATTGGTATTAATCTTTCTACCTTGGTTCTATCTGAAGTCATGTGCAGTACAGCTGAAAGCTTGTAGTAAGTTCCGTCAGAACCGAATGCCATCACATCAACTCTTTGCTGAAGAGTCAATTTAATACAAAATTAAAATGATAATTCTAAAGATTACTGAAGGAAATGAATCTCAACTTCTCATGAAACTTAAACAATAATCTGCATATCACCTTTTTCTCCAGCTCAAGAAGGGATACCCCTGGGCTGAAATTATCAGAGTCTCGAACAGCGACAGCAATCCCCACCCTTGGGGACAGATACATATCATTTCGTGATGAAAAAAGCATAACACCACCACGGCCAATATAATCTTGCGGAGAGAGCATACTTGGCGTTGGACTGGTATCTTCAATAGCTTCCAATACTTGGATGTTTTTCTTCGCACCAACTCGTCCCCCACCCACAGAAGTTGAAGGATGTTTATATGAAGATTTTGCAGACTTAACGGCTTTGGATATCATAACAGAATCCATATCTGCACTTTCAAGTGGTTCGATTTCTACCACTCTATATGCTAATGAGAGGAAGGAGTCGTTATTTATCCAATATGGTACAAAAAACCTTATTGTTTTGGGAGCAGCTGTAGTTCCTCCCAAGTCACGCTCAATGCTGACCCGTAACCTCCTGTAAGAGACGAATCATGAACAAATGGAATCAATGACAATTTATAACTAGATCACCTTATATAAAATTATCAAGTCTGACTACTATCACTTTGGATCTTTATGAAGGAATGATATTTGTGGCACAAAAAATAGTAGCACTTATAATCATCCTAGACACTGAGAACTTCTAGCGAAACTCAGGAGTAAGAAATCGAGTAACTCCCAAAATCAAGATACATGTCAACACTTGGAAACAGACGACTCGCTGTAAATCAGCAGAAAAGACCATGGTCCTCTTTCAGATGCTGACCATGTACACGACTATTCTGGACATTGATAAGAGGTCCCTCACTGGTCCAGGGGATACATAATAGACTAATGGGGAGGGATATCATAACAGATCAATTGGGATTCGTCCGGCTGAAACAATTAGTTTATTAATTTAAAAATATAACATGCAATAATGAGAACCGAATTCATACAGCTTTCCATCCTTCACATCAATTTAGATGAATAAGAAAGAAAGCCAACTTTATGGGTACCCAAAACAAAGAGCACAGGGCAGGAAAAGGCACAGAACATATACAGAATGATATTTTGAAATAATACGTAAATTTGGAGACTATACCTTCTTCTCTGCTGTTGAATCATCCAAAATGACGAAACATGATTACTGCATGCCATATCCAAGATAAGCACAGGTTCCTGATTACCAAGAGACAGAAAATGACATCACACATAATGCTTTTCTTTCTTTCTTTTTCTTTTTTTATCCTCTCTTCTATTTGATTTTTGTTTTGAGAAACAATAGTAAATGCAAGCACATGCTCCACACATAACCGAACAAGAAGAAATTACCTTTTCCACAACCCAGCCACCTTGAACAAATAACATTACATAAATTGGGTTCCGTATGTCAGCAGAGTATATGTGGACAGTTCCCCGTGATGCTATAAAACCATGTTGCCTTTCTATATTTTTACCATCTCTCAATCGTTCCCAGATTCTGAATTCTGCCGAACAAGGAAGTCTGTTCTCCAACCTCAGGGGAGAGCTGGCTGATATTTTCCAATCATACACAGGAGTATTAAGATCTGTCTGAAGAACTGATGCATCCGTGCCAATGGAGAGCCAAAACAATCTACCAATAGATCCTGGGCAACACCAAAGAAGATCCTTCTTTTCCAGACGATCGAGCCTGAGTGGAGAAATTGGGGTATTATTTCCATGCTTCAAGGTACTTTGACGAGAAAGTGATGCTTGGTCGACAGATGATGAATCCTTCTCAATAGAAACTGGACGGCCCCAAGCATAGGAAGTTTGAAAATGATCACCAGATGGACGAATTCGTAAACATTGGTTAGATTCTCTGGACGTACTTCTCCAGGGTAGAACTGTAGAGCAACCTGCGCATATAGTAGTATCCGGAAAAGTTTGGTTTGTTGCGGCCAATTCAGTCTCTCGCCTTGTACGAATCCAGCGCCTTCTACGGACAGCATCACGAGCTGATTTTGTTCCTGAATTGGGAGAATTTGGAGGCCATCTCAAACTCAGATAATCAGGCCCATAAACCCAACCATCAGCATCCACAAACTGAGATTTGTCGATAGTCCATGCTGATGCCCATTTCCATCCAGGAGGAAGAGGAGGTTCAAAGAATTCCTTCAAAGGGGAAGAAAAATATATCAATCACAATTTCATTGTGAAATTTATACAATATTCAAAAAGGTACTCACTTTGGATGAGAATGAGAAATCCCTGGTACTCCACCGCCTTAAATCATTATCACGAGAGCTATATTCATTGTTACTCCAACCAGAGGCCGGATGATATTGTTGATTTTCAAAGATCTCTTCAACGACGATGTTATTACTGCTTGTCCTAGGAGAAACCTCATAACCATACATCACTGAGACATGGCATGTAGAAATAGTCAGTGTGATATCTGAATCATTCGCCACAGTAGCAAGGCCCCTAAAAACAGCATGCTTCTTGCCATTTTTCATGGACACCTCCAAAGCCACAAAATCATCTTTCAGCTTCCTGGTGAGCACTGACAGAGGAAGTGATGAACGAAACCCTTCCCACGGACCATGTGGGCCAAGCGCAACCCAAAAACCCATATCTCCATCTAAATCATCTCCTTGTTTATTGTCAAAATCAATAACCATGCTTTTCTCTATGAAAGAAGTGGAAACCATAAGGCAACAACCAGGATGCATCTCATCAATATGCTGACCCTGAAAAAAGAAAACGTAAACAAGGCAAGAAAGATACTAGACACATGGCTGAAAGAAAGCCATAAAATAACCTTTTAACCTACCTTTTTTTTTAGTGGGTAAGAAGCGATATGTTGAACATCAGTTGTTTGCTGGAGCATTTTAACAGAAGCAATCTTTTTCAACATGCCCGCACCATGTCCAACAGGAAATGAACATGCACCCACAACCTCACCTTACATTAACCACACAGGAGGTGTTAGACCACCATAGAATATATTAAACAGCATATTCCCATATGTAAGAAAGTAAATCACATGGAAAAATAAAATCCCTGTAGGCTAAGTTATCTACATTAAGTTTTACAGCTAGAAAAAAGAGATTATTGTTTATTTCTACTGTACAATTCTTAATGCAAAATTATTAAGACAACAATAAAGGAAGACAAAATTTTGACAACTGAAACCAGGCTCCTCTTTAATTTATCTGCATAAGATAGTTTAAAGGGCGACAACCAAATTGAGAGTATTTTAGATTTGTGCATGAAAAAAATAAAATTGCCATGGTAATCTTTGCCAAGTGCAACCTCAGATTACCAAATGCATCACTATGGATTACAGACGGTCTTGATTCAAACATAAAAAAGAAATAAGGAAAGAATCCTGGAGTTGCCAGAACAAGGGACCGATACCTTTACCGGCCTTTGCAGCAAGATTTGTTACTTCGACCTCCAACCTAGCCATTCCCTGCAACAATCGTATATAAAATCATTTTTATTTGACTATACCAGAGTCTACCAATAAATAGAAAAGTTCATAAGTTAGCAGACTATCAGTGATTAAGAGACATAAAAGAAATATGAAGCATCTTTGGATTTCTTGGACTGCATTAAATTGCTCAAGTGAGAGCGACACACAGTACATGACGGAACTATAAACTTCAGCTCCTTCCATATAACGTTTAAGTATACCTTTCTAGGAACTTCAAAGATGAAGAGTTCATTCCATTTAGCAGTGCCTTCATCAAAATCATTTACTTTAGTAGTTAATGGTTTAACACACTTTGTTCTTGCACTTTGAGGGAAAAGCTTTTGTGGACTAGCGTCCTGATTGTCAACGAGCAAGCGCAAAGCACAGAAAAATCGATGACTATTTCCATCGTCAATAAGAGGTAAACCCTGCAAAGAATAGGGGAAAATTTAAAAACTTCACTAACAATATGTTCATTTATCCTAAAGAAAGAAGAGTGATAAACCAAGATATTGTAAGTGGGTAACAAGAACCTTTGCCTCAACTATATGAATTCCAGCATAACACCGAGGTTCCCTTGATTCATCAGAAACATTTAATCTGTCAGAGTATCTTGGAGGTGGTATCCACAAAGTTGCACAATCATCAGAAGGAAATAATTTGACAAGATCAGAATTATGCTCTGTTCTTTTCAGGTATATATCACTCCCAAGTTTATTTTCCACCACTACATTCTGGAAATCATCTTCATCCAACGCCAGAAGGGTCGATTCTTGGTCAGATTCATCAGGACCAGCAGCTTCCTGTGGAAGTTGATAAGTAGTGAAATACACAAACAAGAATAAAAACCTGGTAGGAGTCTGATAGGAATTGTCTGACCTCATACAATCTCATTGCTTTCTCTTCAAGTTCCCTTTGCTTTCGCCATGAATCTGTGGCCTGTGCTAAGGTATTCAAATTTGCAGCACTCAGATTCACATTCAAAATACTGGTTGCAGCAACTCGCATTCTTTTCGCTACTCTTACAGGTTGGCTCAAATTGGTATCATATGTTTCAAGCCTTCCAAGTGGAAAAATGATTATTTAGTGCAGTCAGAATAGTAATAGATCTCATATAAATACTTTTTACGCAGAACAAAATATCAATGGAGAATCAAAGATTCTTACTTAAAGATTCCATCAAATGGCTCGACAAGTGGCTCCCAGGCTTCTAGATTGGTATTAAAAGTAGATGCGGCAAAAGAAGAAATCAACACAGCATTCATTGCATCAAGGTGGCCATGACTTGCTAGCTTAATGTTAGTAATTGTGGCATCAAAGAGTGGAGTCATCTGGAAAGAAAACAGACAGTGGATCATATAGTAAAACAAGGTCAAGAAATATGAAACATTGCAAAAGACAGTATTCAACAGTTAGGTCTAGACCATTCCACAAAAGCTATCCAATATAGTCAGAGAAAAGCATCTTATTTTCATCTCAGCTACTACGTTATCCCTTGTTTTTGGCTTCACCGAATCACCGATGGAAAATGCTAATTTGCTTGACGGCTTTTTAAGGTCAGCACGAGCAAGAAATGTCCAGGCCTGCAGAAGCCAAGAAGTATACAGAAGGTCAAGGCAGACATGCTTTCATTTAATACATTAGATAGCGTGAAATGCAGAGTAAGATCTATAATCTCTAGTTTTTTAATGAAAATCTTACCTGATTCTCAACTTTCCAGATGCTCCAGCTATTTGATGCTCTGGAACTAGATGATCTTGAGATCGGCATCTCTGCTATGTTAGCTTGGCTAACTAAATCCATTCTTGGGCAACAAACCGATTCCAAACTAGGTGCTCCGTCATGTAGTGTTGTTATACATCCCAGGGAAGCATAACCAGCTGGGGCAATGGGGTACCAGAAGAAAATCTCCTCAGTGCCTTTCTTCCCAATTTGAGCAACTTTTGTAAATTGGACAGGTTTTGCAGAAATTTCAGGGTCATCAGCTTTGAAGATGATGCCTAACGGAGGAGGTTCCAAGCTGGGAAGCAGCATAAACAAAAGATATAAGTAAGCAGAAAATGCTCTGCTGATGCTGGCACTACAAATGCATAAAAGTGACAAAATAATGTAAACGGATCTAACCCTTCAGTTATGCAGTCACCAAGTATGGCATATCCAAGGCGAGGAATAGGTCTCCATATTGAAAATGGACGGCGAAGATCACCACCCCGGTCCCACCAGATTCGCTCAAAGTTTGGGATTGACATGTAATACGAGCTTCCTTTAGAAATTGATCTTAAAACATCCCAGCCAGATGAAGTTGCACCCTGGTTACTGGTCCCAGGGCATGTGTTTTCTTTTTCATTGTTAAAATCCAAGAGGGATTCGTTTGATGAAGACTGCCGCTGGCTAGAGTTCCATAGCAAAAGATGATTCAGGTCAAAGCAACAGTCCTTGGATGGGCAACAAGCCAATGGATGGGCATAAAATGATCCAATACAGTTGTCTAGTCGCCATATGCTAAATCCCGATTCAAATAAGTGATTAGCAGAAGAACTGAGTTGACATTCTAAAAATGTGGTTGATGTCACCAGATCAGAACGAATACAATGAACAATATGATTTGGAGGTGGTTGACTTCCAACATGTGCAACACACCCTAATGCCAAGTAACCAGGAGGGGCAACAGGTAGCCAGAGAGAACAGTCACTGTCAATGTTTGAAAGGGTTTCATCAGTCTGTTGACCCTGAATACTTGAAAACGAACCAATGCACTTAAAACCAAGAGGCTTCCGCACACGACCATAAGCATTACTCACAGCCAAGACTGACTGTGACGGAGGAGTTGGCCTGCGTGGTTTGAAAAAAAAAAAAAACAATAAATGCATAAATCAAGATTTCCGATGACAATGTTGGATCAGCTGTAAAGTTATATTTGAGAGTAATGCAGGATACTAGCAGTTGAAAAGAATTTGCACAAGCAAAAAATGAAAATTTTGAACCCAAAAGATGGAGGGGAAGAAAAAAGAGTTTCACAGAAGCAACATTGACACACCTCAACATTACATATCCACTTTATTAGATTCAAGATGACAGATAGATATGTACAAAAACATCTACACACCATAACCAAAACTCGTTCAACTGTTCAAGAGTATCCAAGATAGTACAAGACGCACACCATTCTAATTCCAGGAATGCGAGATAGTACGAGACGAACACCATTACTAATTCTACGAAGAAGAGATGCACAGTACAAGTTGAACACCATCACTAATTCCACAAAGGGGTGACACATTGTACAAGAAGAAACCATTACTAATTCCAGGAAGGAACATACATAGATAGAGATATGGAGATAGAATGGTTGTATTTGCAAAAGAATTTTGTACATGTCATAACCACAATTCAGGCCATCTGCCGCGAGAATAGCTTAGGAATACACCTCCTTCCAATAATTGGGCTCCCAAATTCCCAATGGGTCTTAGAAGGTGAGAATGTTGTGCATCTTATAATATTGTGTATGAGTACTAGTGGTTCAGAGTTCAGACATCAAATAATTATTGTAAATAAGAAAGCTGTGAGGACGGCCCCCATCATAAATAAGTGTGAATATATCTACTATTTTTTTGATGTTCTAAGGGAAAAAAATTTCATACATTTAGTCAAAGAGGGTAGATCTAACACCACTAGTAACTACAGATAAAATCCATAGGTAGATGGGAAGACTAGTTCTTCAACATGCTCCAGTATGACAACTTTTTCGCCAAAATAACTGCAAATTCTATATTTCATATTTACAAGTACCTTGATGTCACACAATCACCCAATACAACATAATTAGATGGAGCTCGAGGCCTCCAAAATGTCAGATTGCTGAGACGCCCTTTCTCTGCGAACAAATAAGTACAATAAATATTATGTTTACTTTAGGAATACCACTGTATCAAAATCAGAAATGATTAATATTCTCTTTATTTGCTTCTCCATAGCAATGAGGGAGAAATACAAACATACCCATTGGAGACACCACACAATCACAAATGCACACACCAAAGAAGATATATACATAACAAAAAGACAACAACGACGATGATGAGAACAACAACAACAACAACAATAATAATAATAATAATACAAAACTCAGAAGAAGAGAAAAACCTTTTGAAGACACACAACAACAACAATAATAATAATAATAATAATAATAATAATAATACAAAACTCAGAAGAAGAGAAAAACCTTTTGAAGACACCCATATTTGATCAAAATTCGTACAGGGGGCCAGAGGGTCAGCATTCCCGAATTGCAGTGCTGTAGATGCTTGACTTTGAAGATTAAGTAATAGGGAAATAACACCCAAAGAGAGATGAGCATATATGTCGGTGGACGTTATCGATATGTTTGTTTTATCTTTCACAGAAGTATATCCCCCAGACAGATCTAGCGGATCAAGAACAACAAGACCAGAACCAGCCTCCACTGTTAAATCCTTGACAAGGCCCCTTATCCATCTATCATCTTCTTTTGATGCATACCTATTGGAAAATAAAAGAACAGGATTCCATAATATTATTGCATCAAACAGAAAAGATGAAATGCAGTGATTAATATTTACAGTCATTTAGTGAGGTTACAGATTTCTTAATGTGGAATATTCTACGATTTCACAGTAAAGAACCAAAAACCCATATCCGAAAAACTCATCACGTTTATCCATAGAGCGCAGCTGATCACACACATGATTTTGCTTAGTACAACCATCCCAATATGTTCTAGACAAAAGTAACTTTGAAATAAGAAGACACTAGTACTTCAATCATGTTGTTTGACTGGATATAGTCGAACATTTTCTAAGTGTTTGCTCTACGTTGGTCGAACACATCTTGCAACGTTCGGCCACGGCTAGTCAAACATGCTTGAAGTGTTCAACCAACATGGATTGAACGTCCTGAAATTAGTTAATAGTGATGAAATAAGAATCTTGTAAATAATAGAAGAGAAGATATACCTTACAATTTTAATATGAAAGTCGTTTATAGATAATTTGGTGATATGAATTACATAATTTTTTGTAAAAAAATAAGTCATGTTTATTTATTTATTCTAGATTCTAGTTTCAAATATTCTATATATTATTTATTTTTTAATTTACTTACAAAATCTCAAGTTCAATAGTTTTTTTGGATTTTAGTAGGTATTTTTATATGTATACGCTTTTTTTATAAGATTTTTCAATATAATGTTCATATTTATGTAAATCACTTTAGGACAACTAATTGTTGTTGGTCGAACACTTCAAGAATGTTCGACCAGCCTCGATTGAACATTTCTAGATTCGTTCGAAGAGCGACCATTTGGAAAATGTTCGACTGTGCCAGGTTGAATAACTTAACAAAAAGTCAGGGGTAAATAGCCGCGCCCTTAATCATTTTAGGTTCCTGAATCACATCGTCCAAACAAGAGCCCTCAAAGGACAGAAATGATGACCCTGCCAAATAAATAGACTAGGACTCACATGAAGCTAAGGTCTGTTTTTGCACGAAGAAGCTTTTCACCATGTGCAGAATCATCCAGGAATGACTTAGTGCTATCATAGAAGGTGAATTCAGGAGAAACAACCTGGTAAGACATGAAATGAACCAAGTAAGAGAACAGCTGGAGCCAAGATCATGATAAACCACCACATGAAATTGATTGCATTTCAAAAATCCAAACACTTCTCATTTCCCAAAAGCAGAAATATCCTCACGCAATAATTTAAACAAAAAGCTGAAGAAATTGTGCATTTAATTTATTTATTTGTGTAACATTCATCCATTCACTTCTGTAAATACAATTTTAGTTGTCCGGCAAAAGACCATTGCACAGAGACAGGCATAATCAACTGCAAGCAAAGCATGTGAGAACATAAGCAAGGAAACAGAATATAAAGTTAACAGGCCAAGTATCAAAAAGTGAGTCACCAGAGATTAACTTAATACTGTATACCTGAGCCTCAAGACTGAAACTTGGCATTGCACTTGATTCACATTGATCTGTCCCAGAAGTGTGTAAGCTGTGTGACGGTTCTTCCAAGTGATTTGAATCGTCATGGTTTTTATTCAGAGAATTGTCATCCAGAAAAGAGATTTCAACCCCATCTTCTGGGGAGATTGAATAGCTGCTATCATTGCTCAAATATGTATATTTCCCCAAAAGCAAGCCATTCTAAAGAATATAGCAGGACAAAGCAGTCAGTTCATAACAATGTATCCCAAATACAGATGCTGAAAGCTTGAATCATTTGGAAAACGCCTCTATGTTTTTTAAATTAGATAAGATTCTGACCATACAGGAATTTTTTTAAAAGACTTGCACTATAACTGAATGTGATTGTTTATTTGCAATTTCTGAATTTATTGGCTTTGGAATTAAGGGACTGTTTACTTTCTGATAAGTTTACTTAGTTGTCTCACCTACTAATATTCCCTCACCAGGTTCAGTCAATTTGTTGATTCATTTCCTAAAACAAAGGAGAGGTCGTCCTATATATTGTGATATCTCATTCATTAAAAATCAACAGACTATTTCCACTATTTTCCATTGCACCAGAGCCCAACCCAAGGGTCATAATAAATCCAGTCACATCTCATCGTTCTCTAGTCTCAAGTACGACACTGACACTACCAAAGCCTCACATTGAGATTCATGTACGACACTGACACTACCAAAGCCTCACACCGAGATTTTTACCAGAATCTGATTCAGAAGTAAATTATAAGTAACAAACTATTGACAATGCAAAAACAAAATATACCAGAACTAGTCATATTACCTCAATTTTCACATTCATGAACCTCAACCGCTTACCACGCCCTATGACAATAATGGGCCGAACAGCAAATATATGCACTTCTTTCTCTTCTTTTCCACTGGCAAGAGAGATTGTCCTACCGCAGCCATCATATGTGTACTCATCAATTCCAACAGCATCCACTACAATTTGTCGATTTGGAGATAAGTGCACCACATCTTCAGTTTGTCTAAATAAAGGTGTAGAAAGAACTATGTTGTTCTTCTCACAAATTGGATCATTTTTGGGATCCATCATTTCATCTCTGCCAGTTATGGTCCCCAAAGCTGGCACAAAAAACTCACACACAGTCAGAAGAAAGTCTGGAACAACAAGAACACGAGGCTGCTGCAGACGAACTACAAATGACCGTGATGAGAGTCGCCATCTTCCATCCATTAAGAACATTGTTGAGACTGGCAAATCAACATTGACTTCAGAAGACATTTGCTTCGACACATCAGTGCATGAACCAAGCATCAGCCTCATTTCAGCCTTCGAATTGGGACGATTGTCCAAAATCGAGAACTTAGGTATTGTAATATATAGGTCGGCTTCTGATAATGATGTCATCCTATATGATAACCAAAGGCCTTCAAGCTGCAGGATATGAAACAAGTTCAGAAACAAGCATGAATTCTAGATATGGATAAAACCAGAAATAAAGACAGTACCAGAGAACATCATAATTTGTACTCACAATAACATGAGCCAAAGGTGATTCCTTATCAGCGCCATAGCATAGCTCTAGCAAAGCATAGTCAACTTCAACAGCCATTATAGTGACAGTACGCGACAAAAGGACCTGGCTATTAACGTTCACCTTATCAACCAATAGTTTAATTGTGTCCTTTCCAGAAGATTTGCTGTTGCGGAAACTTGGAGGAAGGATTGGTTGTTCACACAAGTTCATGTTGAGACAATTAAGAATGACGTCATATTCCTTATCAGACATCACAGCATGCAAAGAACCAACCTGTTACACAAAAGTTTGAAATAACATATTTCGGTAAGTAGCAGAAAATTTTATTGAAAAACTTGAAATAGGTACAAGGGACGAGGAGTCCACCAACGAAAAAGAAGTGTATATAGTGATAAGAAGATGTATAGAGAAAAAAGTGTATATAGTGATAAAGTCTCACATTGCCATTAAGAGGTCACCGGCCACTACAAATAGGGAGAATCTTTATAACCTCTTTTACTTCATTTCAGTAATTTAAACAAATAATCTTAACCTAGAATCTAGAACAGATGAATCGCCTCAATTTCTGAAATTACAAGTGCATCTTCTGAACCACTGATCAAAAGGCTAATTCAAGGAAGATGTGTGGGTCGTTAACACTTTTCAAAAGTATGACTCAGCTTCAGCACATCTAGGATAACAATTCCTAAGAAGTGAATTCCCTCAGTAGTCTTGTCAGAAAAGGGACAGTATTTAATCCAGATACTTTACAAGAGAATTAGGGTTCTAAATAGCAAGGTTGTAGAAGTCGCTAGGCGCCATTACTACACAGAACACACCAATTGGTGATACTCGGGAAATCTCTGCAGCACATTTTTTTTTTTTTTTTTTTTTGATAAGAAACAAAATATTTATTTAAATCTGAAAAGTCATACAATGGAAAGAGGTTTCCCAAATCCAAGACTACAAAACATACAAAAATCATTCTAAAGCAATGGTATATCTGGATGAAGAGGAACAGAAGGATTTTTGAGGACAAAGAGGAGTCGATTGAGGAAGTGTGGGCTAAAACCAAATATAGAGTGGCTTGTTCGATTTCGAATCATAACCTATTTAGGGGCTTTTTGAGTGCACCAACAGCCATGAAAATCTGAACCTTCTGAGGCATGGGAATGCCAACAGATTTGAGAAAAGGAGAACCAAGGGGAAAAAGAGATTTGAAACAGATTGCTAGAGGTCATTGACAGTGATTAGTTCTAGTCGCTCGTAAGTAATTGATAGACAGTCGAAGGTTTACATGATTTCACCAATAACAAGAAAAGCCAACAGAACAGGAGAGCTCACGAGCAAGCAACCTCTACCAGCACAAATGGTGTAGAAAACAGGAATTAGAATTGAAACATTATATCAATTTAAACTCGCAATCGTTCAAACTTCCAATCAAACAATGAAGGTAAGCAAATTGACAACCAAGTAGCAGGATGAAAAACATATTACTTTAACTTCCAAAGCAAATGTTGGGACTTTCCGGAAAACATCCCTCAAACTGCGCCTAACATAAACATGAACTTCTCTTCCTTCCCGTATCATTGCTTTGCCAAGAGAGCCATTAATTCCAACAGCCATATTGATTCCCAAAATCTGTATTTATAAAGACAGAATTAGAGCAAGGAATAATTTAAGATAAATTCTAATACTATGAAGAAAAAGCTCAACCTCCGCATGAAGAACATCAAGATGGACAGAAGAAGGGTCGTCCTCAGGACATCCATGCCAACTGAATGAATTTTTAATCCGTAGATGGCCAAGATCAAGTTGCATGAAACTGTACAAAAACACACAGTAATATAGAATTTCCCTTCAAGAAACAGGAGAGCTCAAAAGCAACTTCGTCAACTAGAATATTTTGTTTCTCACAAGGAAAGATGAGGAACAAGTTTAGCTTCAAGTCAATCATAACTAGCCAACATGTTATGCAGATAAAATACAAGTACCACAAGCTTATAGCACCAGGTTCCCATAGTATCATGATGAAAAGAAAAATAGAAAATCAGAGAGATTAGATGAATGCAAGAGAACAATCAAATTCAATAGTCATTCTCCAGACTCCCAAAGAGAAAAGGAAGAGGTCTCAAGATGTCTGCTACCTCAACTCCTAGGAGGACTGGAAAAAGCAATTGACATAGATTGCAAAATTTGTAAATTACAAATGTACCTAGTGCTGCAGAAAGTATTATCTTTACTAGGGAAATCCAGCAACTATTCCTTGGTCACAGATTCCAAAGGAACAGGTACTTTCAAGCAACACTTCCCGAAAATTCGAGAAGGCCATTAGTGCGTAAAAAATGGGCACCAAGATGAGAAAGGTAAGGAGTGCTAATCTAAACTCAAAGGTTAGAAGAAGCTATGAGTTTCTTTTAGTTGACTCGTTAAGGGTAGAGCACTCGTCAGTACTATGCGTGTAACAAGAATCTCAAGAAACTGTATAAGTAATAGAGGGAACTGCACTATTCCAAGGTACTAAAGTAACCACACAATATCAAATTTTGATGGAATCCATAACATACTGCGACAAGGACCAGCATTACTCATACTGGTTCAGTCTTTTAGAAAAGCAGAAGCATCAAACTATTTGCATTGAAGTTCAAAAGAATAAATATTACCACAGATAGCTATTATCCAATTTGTCTTAAGTGAATTGAAATGCCCACAATTCAACAGGCCAAACAAGAGAACAGTTGGAATACTAACTCTTTGCTCATTGAATTTCGTGGAACGACTATAATGGGCGTGTCCAATGAAAGGTCCAGTTTCACAGCAGATCGCCCATCAACCTCGTACTTCTGAATCAGCCATTCAATTCCTCCGACTTTATCAACAAGTTTTATTGCTTCTTCAGTTTGAGGAGTGGCAAGCTCCATGAAGTAAGCAGTTATCTGCATACACATTAACAAGACCTGTTATAATCTATGCAGCAATTATAGGCCTTTTTTTGGTTTCCTTTCTCTTTTTCCTTTTGCAAAAACAAAGTTGATATGGAAAGATTTTGGCAGATTTAGAAGGATCTTGCCATCTAATACACTTCAATGAATATATCTATCACCAAGAAGACATCTTTTAGCATAGCTCCTCGTTAAAGCCTATCATGGGGGAAGGGAAGCCAGTCCAAGTCAACCTTCCATGATGAGTTAATTTTAATCCTAACTTAGAATTTGAATTAACTATCATGAGATACATGCATGACCACATCAAAGAACATGACCTAATAAAGGAGTCTGGATACCTACAACCTTGTAGGCCTAGTAAGCTCTGAAGCCAAGATATGCGAAAGGAGCAACCAATAGGACCAAGGTTTCTAGATGCAAAATACAATCCTCCGGTAGCAATATCTAAAATTTGAATCTCATTAGCAACATTTGAGGTTAGATATCTTTCTGAAAGTAGCCAGTAGGTTATGATTCTTCAATCATGGAGACAATCAGTGACATCCATCAGTGGATTTGGTATTCCTTGCACAATAGCATCTTCATACTTTAACAATACTCTCAATGCACGCCATTTTTAATGAAGGAGAAACAGTTATCAATTTAAATTATATAATGATAATCAATGCAACATAGATATTAATTGGGGCACAAGAAACATGAAAGAAGGTTATGCTGGCAAACCAATTTGTCAGTTACCATCCTGGCAAATAGTAACTTACCACACATCACTTCCAATCAAACCAAAAATATGCTAGCAAACAAGGAACAAACTACAGAGCTTTTTAACCACTGGGAGTACTCAGGAATACCGGGGTAAGTGGAGAAAAAGGTCTTTCTCTCCTCCTTAAGTCGTTCTTTTTTTTTTTTTCCTTTTTTTTTTTATAAGAAACAAAAATTAATTGTACGGCAAGGGAATGAGAGATTCCTAGCCAAAAATACAAGAAAAATCTAATTACAATAGGATGAGACTAAATAATTACAAAGCCATTAGAAAGCATAACCACCGATTCCTAACTAGGTCCGATACAATGAGAGATTCCTAGCCAAAAATACAAGAAAATTCTAATTACAATAGGATGAGACTAAGTAATTACAAAGCCATTACAAAGCATAACCACCGATTCCTAACTAGGTCCGATACAATATCAACAATTTTTGCTTATTATCTAACGCCATTGCAATTAAAAAAAAAAAAAAAAGGTCCGATACATGGATGAGGTATACAATTCATGTTGGATAAGCATTTAAATTTCTTTTCCCAGGAAGCCTGAGAAATACATGACATCTATCTTGGAATTTAACCATGTATGAAATTTACATCAATTGCAGCTAAAATATAAGTTACTCAATTTTTTTTTTTTATAAGAAACAAAAGCTTTTATTAGCATATGGAAAGATAACTTACTCAAAAACTATTAAGCATAAGCATTGAAGAACTTACCAGATTAGGATTAAAATACTCTTTGTTAGGTAACTAAGAGCCTAAGCAGGAATACAACCATAAAAAATATTTCAATACCCAAGACATGAAACAGATCAATGTATAATGTGCGGGCACATAAGAAGATTTTAGAGCCAACAATTTACCTCCTGCACAAATCTGTAAAGAAAAACAATGCGGACAGCAGAAAGCCGACCACTCAAACTGTAGCTATACCCTTCATAATCATCATCTCCAACACTATAAGATTTAAATGCAAACTGGAAGCAGGGCAAAGGTAGAAAGAGATTAGTTGGAAATAGTATGAAAGAGGAAGGTTCTTCAATGCAGAACATTTCGGCACCTGTATAAGTGATTCGGCTTCCTGGTTCCGCAAATCACAAAGCCAACCCCAACAGTGATCCGACCCCAGCGATAAATCGCACAACCTCAGGTTTCCCAAAGTGCCCTCTATAGAATTTGAACTTGGATGAACCTTAAGCCAAGGAAGAATTGTTTATGATGATTAACCATGCCCAGAAAGTAAATAATGGACAAGGAAGATAGTTCAAGTAATAATGCATTTCAACCAACCAATTATTATGTCAGAATTAACAACTTTTTAAGTACCTTGATATCCAAAAGAAAACTTTCTGGCACGAGCATTGCCAGTTGAGAACCATCCTCCTTATTGAGAAAGATGGTAATACTATCAACATTCATGTTCAAATAGAAAACGACCCGACCTTTCCCATGACCCAGCAATCCCTTGATTGATGATCCGTGTCCATGTTCTTCTGTCTTTTCCTTGTTCTCCAAAGGTTCATCGGCAGGATTTCCAATGTTCATACCACTCACCCCACTATTACTTGAGCTCAGATCAAAGCCAAAGGTCATCAAAGCAACAAGAGTGGGTCGGTTGCAGTAGAACTCCAGCTTTGACATTTGAATAATCATCTAAAATGTCATAATACAAATCAGAAAAGATAATGGAGGATTTAATTTACAGAATATATGCTCCCTCCGTTTCAAAATAAGTTTCGTTTAAGAGAAGATAAAAAAATTCAAAATAAGTGTCGTTTCAACAAAAAAACCATAATTCTTCCATTATTACTCTAAACAACCTACCTAATTTAGTTGATTATTTCCTTATTCCAAAAAACATACCAAATTAAATGAATTTTGCATGGATATATTTGGCATTTTTATCAATCCTTAATTTTTACAAAAAAGGTTAAAACGACTCTTATTTTGAAACGGAGGGAGTATTACATTTTCTACACAAATCAGCTTCAGAAGATTACCTGTGTATCTATACCATCATAATCAGGCGAACTAGGAGACCTTGTCAAGAATGCAACGGATACAAAATCAGAATCATCAGAGCCCATTGCCTCATAAAAAACATCACCAGAAACGATGTTTCCTTTAGACAGATCCCTCTCATGGATACCAGTTTCAGCAGTGTCATGCAAAATTATGAAATCTGATAGTGCATCTTTGAAGATATCATCCTCTTCAGCTTTCACTGCAAGTACGTCCTCCTCCAAAGGTTCTAAATTATTGTTGCTACTTGGATTCTGGTCCATGACAACTGAACAGGCCAAATACTGTGAATGCGTATATAGAGAACCCTGGAGTTCATCCATTATCTTCAAAGAATTCAGCTTTACTTTCACGGTCAAATCACTTGAAAACATCGAGACATGCACCTAGAGAAAATCAGATATTACGATATCAGAGCATGTACGAGAGTGCCTCCAGAAGAAGGGTCGACATGTTTCGCGCTAGCTGATTTAAAAGCCCATAATTTACAAACAACCTAGTATTACTCCTGCAGTTTTAAAATACCTTTCTCTTTAGAGAAATTTTTTTGTTCCAATTTATCTCACTTTTGGTTTTCTAAGAGGAATTAAATATTTGTGTACAACGTTATTGTTTCTCTTAAATAAGAAACGAAACTATTATTTAATAAAATGGATAATTACAGAGGAATGAGGAATCCCCAAAAGACAAACAAAATTCCTACCGCTATAGTAAATGCTCAACTCTTAGGATATCAGAATTGTGAAAACCCCTTAATTTCTTATGGGTGGAAATCCACCATGCAACCCTAATCTTGACTATATCCCATACTTTTTTCTGAGAATTCCGCAACATTATTGAATATTCTCCTATTCCTTTCTAGCCAAATCGACCAAAATAAAGCTTGCACTACAATACCCCACCACAGTTTGACCCTTCTGCTTATGGAGCTGCCCAAATTTATCACAAGACATTCTTTAATAGACTGGGGAGCAGCCCAAACCAGATTCAAAACCGCTAGAACCCTATTCCAAATAGAAAGAGAAAAGGAACAGTGCAAAAAAGTGTGATCCGTGTTCTCAGATCACTTTTACAAAGCACGCAACAATAGGGGGCCAACGTTTTTGAACCAAGTCACAGGTTAATATCTTACCCTGAACCAACAACCATGAGAATAACTGTAAGGATACTACGGTCATTTTATACAGAAAACTATAGTTGTTAAATGAATTTCTTAATATGTGCGGAACACCCTAAAATAAATATTTTGAAACAAAGGTAGTGCTACTAATTTATGCTACGTAGTGCCCTTTGAAATGTCAAAATCCACCAGCGGGAATATGCTCCAATGATGATGAGGCGATGGTGAAGATGCTTCAGTATTACCAAATAGCCCAAGACCCAATGATGATTTGCCAACAGCTAAGGATGATGAGAAGTCGTGTCATATTAGTCATTATCAACTACTTTCCAATGTAGGGCTCATTCTCTTCGCAGGAAATGTGAGTTCTAGAAACATTCTCTCTAAAGTAGGCTATTTGAACACTACCACAAGGGAGGTCTGAAATCATTCCCATATTCCAAAGACGACTAAGTGAGTACTTTATCAAATTCTTGGTGATTTAGACATTCAAAGTCCCCTTTCCCATGCTTAAGTTCACATCTTTCAAGTGAAGGAGAACACAACTTCAGTAATGTAATATGAAATTCGGGAGGCAGCTAAAGCTATGTGCAATCAAGTTCAAAAAATAGTTAGTCTGGTGTTTCAAATAAACCAAGTAAGTTCACAAACCTTTACTCCATTAGCAAGAACTTCAACAATCAGCTTCTCGTGTAACCTCTCATGCTCCTCCTCTCCAACCTAAAAATGGATCAGAAAAAGACGCAACGATTCTCAGAGGGCAAGAGAGGGGGGGGGGGGGGGGGGGAAATCAAAGGAAACACAAGGGAGAAAGCAACTGCCCACAGTTGGTATCAATGATAAAGTTGCATGATTATATCTAGAGGCAAGGTACCCAAGAATCCCTAAAATTCTGACCTTTCCATATAATGACAATTTCGTTTCAACCACTGCTCCGTTGATGACAAGGTCAGCGGCTTTTGCATTACCAGCACGCGATTCAGCAAACTCGACAGGATCACCTCTTAGGTCATCAAGTATATCAACAGATGGGGGAGCCTTTAGCCAGATAGACAAAAGAAAGTCCACATATTGAGTATTTCTACAGACAGAGAACAAGATTGAACTAAACAATGAAATGATTCCATATCTTACAGAAGCGCGATATGTTGTTTGCACAAGTCTTCTCAACCAAGTTGACTTTTCATCTTCATTTGGAAACTCTACAACCAGCGTACTGGAGGACTCCAAAGCCTTGTTTGCATAAGAAAAGGAATAAGAAGACTGAACATATTATTTGCTTAAGAAATTTATCATAGAGAGTGCATATGAAGACTGATAGAAGATAAACAGAGAAGTTCACATAATTTTAATTACTCTTTACACTGAAATGTACCTACTAAACACAAACCTAGTTGAACTGATTTGCAGAAATTACAAATATATGACTAAGTGATTCGTACTCTGTGTGCATAAAGAAGAATTTATGGGGCAGAATAAATGCTCACAAACGGACAGGTGCCAAGAGACTTGCAGAACATATGACATTACTACGTGAGGATATCGAATGGAAATTTCTCAGCAACTAACAATAGATGAACCGACCCACCATATAAGACAGGAAACACTAAGTTTGAGGAAAGGAGGGTGTTAAGAGAAGATACAGCAGAACGAATGCATCAAAATAGAAGAAATTGTAGAATAGAAGCATGCCAATCTACATAGAAGAGAATAGAGGGTGGCCAAAATATGCATGAGAACAACAACACATGCTTCAAAAATCAGACTATTCCTCCTAGACTTCACCACTAAATTAAGAGGTTTCATTTTCCAGCATGTTAGTTGCAAATGTTCAATCTTTTTTGCCACTGATAACAGATTTACTTCCTTCTGATCTTCCTCAGCTCTTCTGTTTGCTACATCCTATCAGAATCTTTAACCCGTTCAAACAGAGTAAGGACAATTAAGCATATGGCCTTTCATAAAACCCTGTAGACATACTTCTTTTTAAGTTACACCAAATAAACCCCAAAAACCGTTAGTACCGTTAGACCAATTTTGAAGCATAAATCCAATAAGCCATGAAGATGACAATTTATCCTGAAGAATTTCACCAAGTAGTGCATTTAAAATCTCACTTGACAACATAACTTACCTTTTGGATGTCCATGCGTCTACTGCTCACAGCAATACAAAAAGGCGAACCACCAATACTTGTCGGAGGAACATCATATACTTGTTTACCAGCCATGCTGTAGTCAAGAAGTTCACAAACAGATAATTTAAAAAACACATTTTTTTAAATCTGAATGCATCAAATCAAGCCAAAATATTATCAACTACCATATATGCCAGTGACTTCTCCAAATCATTTATAAAGAAGAAAAAAGAAAAAAGAAAAAAGGAAAGACCTTGAACAAAATAAAGAACAAGGTGATTAATATATTAACGAAAAGAACAGGGAAAGAAAATGTCAGACCTTGAACACCTTTGATAGTGTTGTGAAGTTTCAGAATCCAATACATAGAGGTGTAATCCAGATAAGACAAGAAAACAGGGTTGCCATGAAGCAACTGAATAGCCAATTCCCTGCATAAGAATAAAGTGACAAACAGATTTTCAAAATCATTAACTACGGAATATAGCATTTCAAGAACTAACATACCCTCCAAACAAGAATTTTCGCCTCAGTTGCCAGATCTGGTGGATTCCAGGGGACAAGACCAGTTTGAAGGTGTTCTACCCTATGCTGCTCATCATTAGGCATTGCACCATTGAATAAATTCATTAATTGATTGAGCCTGAAGTATCTGTCTGGCGAGAAGTGTATGCCAATGCTTGGGATTTGAAATGATATGCGCGTTGATGGATGATTAGGATGAGGTACCTTGATCTTAGGGTCAAATAGTTTAAATTAATAAAGTAAATTTACAATACAAACCAGTAAAAGATTTATGCATCCACCTTATGAACTATACCTGATCAACAATTACAGCCATCCCACACCTATCTATAAGAGAATAAAATTTGTCGACATCTTCCGAACAAGCAGATATTGGAGGTTGAGATCCCCAACTAAAAGGGTGGCTCTTAGAACTACAATCCGAAAAGAACGCCGCAATATCCCTTCCAGATATATGAAAGCGAGAGAATAGACTGTGGCCATGGTCATGGAGCTGACCATCCTCCTGTTTTGAAGATAAAGAAATTTTGCTGAATCCACCATGACATATAAGCAATTTCTGGACAGTAAGAAGTGCATACCTTTGTTTTCAAAGTGAAATGACCAAAATCTAATAGAAGATGGCTATCAGTTTCAGCAGAGCTACAAGACTTCATTGGAACACTAACTTTGGGAGCATCGAGATCAATGTCAAGAGCAAACCTGATGATATTAACAACAAGGTGTTTAGGTCCTCCTAGAGGTCACAACATGTAAATGTTAAAGATATCTCCAGGAAAGAAGGACAAGAAAAACGACATGTGAGAAAACAAAAAAGGACCTCTGCATTTCAGTGTACCGCTTTTTTCTTTTTGAATAACATTTCATGTTTCTTCTCTCAAAAATATAATCAAAGAGAAAAAAAGAAAAGAAAAAAAAGTAGTTCCCAACTCCCATCACCAAAAATCCTCCATATCCTACCAACTTAACTCCTTCCAACTTTTTATCTGAAGGGCATAAATACATTTCAGATTATGACAATAGGAAAGTAATGAAAATCCCATGAAATGGAAGAGGCCAAAGAGAAAACAGAATTCGGTAAAGCAAACAAAGCAATGGGTATATGACTTTAAGCTGCCAACTCGAAATAAAATACAACGAATGGTACAATATTGCAATGGAACACGCCTCCCCCACCCTCACCCCCACCCCCCCCCAACCCGCCCATACATTCTCCCGAAACCTGACCTGTTTTAGCCCCTCCTAGACTTTTCTTTGTGATAAGAAACATGAGCTTTATTAATTAAGAGAGAACTAAAAAGGGATGGGAATCCCCGAATGGAAGTAAAATCTACAGCTAAAGTACAATTATAAATCATGATAGACATCTGATACATGAGTTCTTGTGAAGGGGAAGAGAAGATTGTCTCAAAGGAGACGTATTAGAGAATGAGTTGTGGTGTTTGGCTTTATAACAGGAACACTGGAAAATGAAGCAAAATCATTTAGGCAAGGCGCCAGATGAGAAAGCAACCAACTCTTCCGCTTAATAAGTATGTAAGTTCACCTGCTCTGCTCTTCTAAGACCATTTGAAATTGCTCCTGAGCTTTCCGAGTTACTTCTTCAATTTTATGCTGACCAATACATTAATTGCTCAAAGGTTAGCGTCAATAGAGAGGAAATCCTACAAAATTCAACAGCAAGATCTAGTAAAATTAAAAGGTATTACCTGCAAAGCAGTTGCAGTTTCATATGCAAGAGTAGGATTGACATCAGTGCTCCTTTTCACGTACCGTGAAAAGCAATCATAACTATCCATAAGCACCTACAGAATTTAAAGGGGGAAGAGTTCATCACGACATCCAGAAAAAAATTCAGTTCAAAAATAATGAAGGTATGGAATCTGGGATAAGATTTAATAAAATACAAGGGTAACTATGCTATTATATTTTCAATACTACATACCAATCTGTCTAACTTATTGCTGACCCAAAGTGGAATATCATCCACTCATGGCCAAGGGATGATGTGGCGAAGAGGATTATATTAGGATAGCTTTATAAGGTATGAACGCCATGTTTAAGCAGCTGAATCTGTCGAACTAAGGCCAAAATCATAACCAGCTAATTTTTTACAGTTTCTCATATAAAACAAGCATTCAGGCCAAAACTTTATTTCTCTATAACACTATATGATGCAACAAAAAATTCTAAGAGCAGCTAAGAAACTGATCTCTAGAAGACTTCCAAATTTTCTTTCTACATGCTAAAAATCAGAACGTGGAACGCGCAAAAGCAGACTGATTGAATCATCAGTACTATAGGCAGATAAACATGAGAACCCTACAGCGCTTCAGCTCTGTAGAACCTCATTTGTAATACTGTGGAATACTGTTGTTCTAAGTCTCAGCCATTTCACATTTAACTGCCCACCCTATTTATTTTTATTATTTCAGCCCTAACCCACTTATAAATAGTTATTTCAAACCCAAAACCAAGTCAATTCATATGATTTTTGTGTACGAAACAAAATTTTATTAATAAAACAGCCAAGGGATCAGAAGTCCCTGGCCAGATACACATGTCAATTACATTACCGATATATAAAATAACTCACTACAAAACATAACTCAAACTCCAAGTCAATCCATATGATTCAAACTCAATTACTAATTGTGGTAGTAATTTCTGTATAAAAAGGTCAAAGCTTTCTCTACATTGCACAAGATTTGTTGATAATAAAGATGTGGATTCTGTTTTTATTTTTTTATAAGAAACAATGTTTTATCAACAAAACATGAAAGTTACAATGGGTAGAGGTTTCCCATATGGATTTGTACAGTTTCTAATCAAACTACAAGAGTACAATACCGAAGATGTGGATTCTATTAATAATGAATTTTGTTTAAAGTCTAGTGAGGAGCAATACCAATGAACACACAATAAAAAACGAATGTCAGAAATCTTATGGTATTGAACTTTTCTCGCTAGACCTTTCTACACGCAGTATTGATAATATAAAAAGAAAGGTTATGGCAAATCACCGTGACATGACAAGGAGAAATAGTTGCTGAAAGCCTCCAATCTACACTCTCTCCAGCTGGAGTATGCACAAAAGTAGCTTGCAAAGCATTCACCTTCTGCTCATTAGAGACACTCTGTGGCAAGAAAGTCAAATGAGAGACAAACAAAATTGAATAAGATCCAATCACAGTCCCAAGGAAAAGAAAGGTGACAGATACTTCAAGAGCAGGATTTGAAAAATACACTACAAGTAGAGATAGACCTGGGCTAGAGATCCCTCAGGTGAAGAGAATCCATAATACTGCAATGTTACATCACAATGGGTGCTTCGATGCTTAAACTTGGTAGATACATTAAGATTTTCGAATCTACCACAAACAATCTCAGTGTTATCAATGTTGATAATCCTGGCAGCAGCTTTGCTGATGGAAACAACTATCATATAGTGAATCATATTCTGCATATCCTTCTTAGTAGGACCCAAATCCTCTTCTGGCTGGTAACTTAGCAGTTTATTGACTGCTTCCCATTCTTCTTTCGTTAGACTTTCTTCCACTGGCCTAGAGACACTTAAATTTTCGATTGCAGTCTCATCTGCAGAATTGCTTCCCCTGATAGACCCAGAAATAGATAAGCAAAATAAAAACATTTACCAGGAAAAACATCTATTGCCACAAATATAGAAAGTGTAAAATAGCATGGGGTGCTGATAACATATTTTCTGGTTGTTTCCCAGTAAAAAGCTCTCCATGCAATCGAATTTCGCTGAATATTCACACAACATAAGAAAGTCGAGTAAAACATCCAACCAACTCCACATGAAAAAGTGTGAGAATAACGCCACACGAAAGAAAATGGTTCAGTAAACTACACAGACCATCTTAAGGAAAGCCAGCTTCTTTTCTTACTCATCCTCTGTTCAGCAGCTTCCTTTGATTTTACTGATTCAACCTTTGCATGGGCAAGAAACCTAAATAATTGAAAAGAAGTCATCACTATACATAAGCTGAATAAATAATTAAATAAGAACTCACAGTTATAACAAGTCGCAGAAACCTAATTAAATCCAAACAGCACTCTGCATCTGAATCTACAGAAACTGCATATTTAAGCTCACTCAAAGCAGCCAATTGGAAAAACGACCATGCAGTATAAAAATGATAAAAACGAAACTTTTATTAATAAAATGGATAATTACAAAGGGATGAGGAATCTCAAAAGACAAACAAAAACTCTTACAGCTATAGAACAACGCTCATATCTCTTAGAATATTAGAAATGTGAAAACCCCTAAATTCTTAATGGGTGGAAATCCACCATGCAACCTAATCTGTACTAGTTTCTTTCAAGGAAAAAAGACAGCTAGTAAAGATTACGGTTGATAGGAAACGAGAAACTTTATCAAAATAGCAAAAAAGGGATAGAATTACGATAGATGTTGACAATGAAAAGAGGGATCCCATATCTCCCTATATGAACATGCTAAATTCTAGATGAGTATAATGCTAAGATCCCTACGAAGGTCCGGGATAAAGTATCCCTCAAAGTCTTTGTGACCCGAAATCCAAAGGGCTACCCTATACTCAACTATCTCCCACACTTCCTCAAGGGATTCCTCCCTATTTTCAAATATCCAAAAAAAAAGGGATAGAATCCTCATTAAAGCAGCGTATATCAGTAACCGAAAGAAACAAAATTACAATGTGTGACACCAATTCCTAAGTCAGAGACTTGAAAACTTCCAAAATTTATGTGACTAGTCATTCAGAGTGCTACTCTAAATTTGACTCTCCCAAACAACCTCCTCCATCTGAATACACGCTTGAAAGATCCTTCTGTTTCTTTCCAACCAAATGGACCAGCAAAATGCTATCACAATCCCCAAAATAATTTTTCCACTTGCAAACTAATTAAGATAAAAGAAGCAAGATATAGAGAATTGTATAGATCATATGCACTTATTTCTGTAAGCTTCTGAACACATTTATCTAGTCAAATCTGTAGACATGGAAAACCTCAGGAAGATACCTCCATAACAGAATGACTTTGGGATCTAGGTCTTTTTCTATGTCCCTTATCTCTGAATTATCTGCATTTAATCGCTGCAATGAATCAGCATATAATTGCACATATCGTCGACGAAGATGACATAGATTCTGGATTTGCTCCCAAGAAAATCGGTAACTGTCCAAAACAATAAGGCAACTTAGTTTCAAAGGAACAGAATATCGAAAATACACAGCACTAAGTTGAACAGCAACATAAACATAAGACCAGCATCTCCAACAATTCAGCTATATAAAAATAAGCACAAAAAGAATTGATGAAGTTCCAAATTATATTTTCTTTGTGCATCTTCATTTAATACTGAAACTTGACGATGGACAGCTGAATACTGAATTGTTACTGCTAAACAAGGATTAACTCTTCGAAACATACGGAGTATATAAATATACAATTAGATGTACATATTTCATTTCAACATACATACTATTACATGTGATAGCGCTCTTAATTCTTTTAGAATGAAACAATAATTATGAATACCACATCAAGTTACGTATCTTATTATACATATATATATGTATAAATATATATATATTGCAATTACATAAGATAGCAAAAACCTATATCTGTAAAACAATTGGACTTTCCAAGTCTGGTCCCCCATAATAGAAAAATCAAAATAGGTCCACAAAATTGTATATAGACATTATAACCAAGTAATGTTTTATGTATTTTTCCTTCAATGGTACCAGCAAGCCAGAACTCATAATCATATGCTTATGCCCAGTTTTTAAGTGCCGACTGTAGGACAGCTATTATTAGCACTTATAGATTAAGATTACCACATTTTCTTCTGCTGCAATCCAGCTTGAGCAGCATAACGCCACCATAAGGCTGCACCCTTTGAAACTGGCACCGAGGGCCTTAAATGAGAGACTTCAACATGTGTCCTATATGCAGATATGGCCTCCATAAGTTTAATCCAGTCATGATGCTGAGCCTGAAATGAGAAGCAACACATGTCTAATGCATGTCCCATACTTAAACGGGCAAACATAAAACAAGCTATCCAGAATGCCTAAAACATTTCTTTTCCTTTTTCATTCTAAACAGAGTACAAATTAGGGGAAGGAATGGCATGGATATTACACACACCCTGCATGCAGAAAAACAAATAGTGAACAGAATATTATCCATCCCACTAGTGATAGTGGCAGGTCTGGCCGATCAAGCTGCTTGGGGAAAACATTTCACTTTATATGGTTCTGAAAAATAAATATCACTGGCTCATTTCGCCTAATTCCAATTTGTTTTACCATCACAAACATTTGTTAACATATGTAGGTGCTTCAGCTCCTCAATAACATGAAATTTTCAGGTTAACAATGAGTTCACGTACCATACTTTTTTCTTTTGATAAGAAACAAAATTTTATTAACAAAAGTCGAAGTTACAATGGGAAGAGGTTTCTCACATGGAATTGTACAGTTCCAAAATACATACCTCTGTGACTGTCAGAGAAACATCAGTGATGACAATAGAAGCCTTTTCAAAAGGGACATTTAGATCATCTCTTTCCTGGTTTCCCAGACGGTGGTACTTAAGAACACCATTGATAGGTGAAACTACATAGCTTCGTTTTTGGGCCCACGCTGACACTGCAGTGCTGCTTTTTGAAGATTCATTGATGCCAAATTCAAAAATCTAAACAACACAAGGATAAACAAATAAAATCAGAAACTTCGAGAATTAGGTCACTATGACATGAAGGGGACACGTTTGAAGAGTGGAAGAGAACATAAATAGCAAAAAAGGAATGTACCTCAACCCATTCCTGAGGGCTAAGATCCTCCCATCTCTTGTCCAACTTCCAGGGGTCACGGTTGGAATCATGATACATGGCAAGCCTTTCAAGTTGCAATGACTACAACACAACCATGAAAGAGAAAACAGTAATTAGTCCAGATATAACGCACCATACTCAGGGTACACCTTTCCGCATGCACACTTTTTGTTGGAAATAAAGAATTCCAATAATTAAAAGAATGGTTACAAAGGGATAAACCTTGTACATGAATACTTAAACAAAATGAACCTGACACAAGATCCAGTGTTGTAGTAGCTTTTATATATGAGAACAAAGGATTCTATTCCTATGAAATACTTGTCTGAATTTACAATGCAAGAACAGAAGTATTGAACATAGTTCCAATCCCAATAAATGTCTGACACAGAAAAAAGAAAGAAAAAAAAAAGCACAACAATTTTTTTATAAGAAACAAAACAATTTTATTAATAAAAATAGGGATGAGGAATCCCTTTACAAAAAGCATACATCACATAAGTAGTCATTACATTAGAAGGAAAAGATGAAAGATACCTTTCGGAGTTTATCTAAAGCGCCACTTGTGTCGAAGGTTTCATTACCATGCTCATCCATCGTAACAGCAGCTAGCTTTGCAAGGGTAATGCCACAAGAGAATGGATGCCCTGGATTGCTATAAGAAAGCATATAGAAAGTTATCCAGAGTAAATGCTACAATTAATATGACACAAAGACAGGTAGATGTTTAGGTGCTAGATTCGTTCTTGACATGTTGGGTTCGAAATTAATTTGGAGAAAATTATGAGAGATTTATTATGAGAAGAGGCGGTTGGGGATTACACTCTCATGTAGTTTCTTCTTCAAAGGAAGTTCCATCTCTATTCTGTAATTTTCAAATCTGGGGAAATTTAAATTCTTGAGCTGTGTTTCCTTCAGGACTTATTAGAGAATGTGAGTTTGGACAATAGAGAGGGGATATCAGGAGGTGGGTACGAAACTCCTGTCAGGTGTCCATAAATCATGCTAGACTTTTTGCTGTGGAACATGATGATTATGCAATCCTGGACACAATATAATAGCATGACACGACTTACAACATGAATTACATAGACAAATGACATGATAAGACGCAACAGGGAAACATAAATTTTCAAATTTAGTCAAATTACTTTCTCGTCTATAATAGAAAGAACGGTATAACAAGAAAGATAGTGCATAACTACGAAATGTCACAAATTGCAACCACTGGACATGTTAGGAAGCAGAGGCATAGAGGGCTATCTGGCTGGATATGAATAATAGGCTCTTTAAGACTTTAACAACACCAAGGAGTCCAATTAGGACTGTCGGGATGGGATTAATTCTGAGGTGGCTTTGAGCGTACAAAGCCTAAAGATTTCAAGAAATTTATTTTTTTCTACATTGGTGAGGACTGGAGTATTAGCTCTACAATGTTTCTCTAACAGCGAGGTTTGTTTTGGAGGTTTGGAGTTGGATTTCTTGTCCACTGGGTATGTGAATTGTACCTAATTTTACCATTTTATAATATATTTTGTTTCTTATTAACTTAATTACTTTAATGGACAAGAAGTTTCATTTTTTAAGAGGGATAGAACATTACATACAGGAATTTATTTTATAAATATTAAGGAAATTAATCGACTCCAAAGGAAACCAACCTCGCAGAATCTTCATATCTAATATGAACATTGCTAATGGAAATCTTAAGATTTCCGATAATCGTAGCGATTACTGAACCCAGCCAGGAACTTCCAGCGGATTGCTGCAAAACAATCACAAAAATCATATAAAAGGATATAAGCGAAACTCAGTTTTAATTTGGATGATCTTATGTAGCAGGACAGAGAGACATCAATGAGAAAGGAGCAAACACTCAGTTCAAGATCTATCCAGTGCTATAAAGATTCAGTGCATAAAATAGTAAATAAATTAATGCTGTTAGAGTGTGACAAACACTCATAGAGCAGATAATTATCATATTTTGAACTATTTACTGGACCGAGGAGTGCAACTAGTGGGATTATTAATTATATGAAAGCAAGTACGCAAATCAGAATGGCTGAAGAAAGAGATCCATCATCAGTAGATGAAATGATTTGGGAACTAACACTGGCATCATTCCTTATTTTTTCTATAAGAAACAGAAATTTTATTAATATTATCAAAATTACACAGGGATGAGATTTCGCTTAGTTATTAATACAATCGTCCAATTTAAATAATTCTATCTTTTTTTCTGATAAGAGAACAATTTCATTCAAAAATTATTGACGAAGGGATTACAAAGGGAAGAGGTTTCCCAATTGATCCTTAATAGTGCCTAACAGATTACATCAGTAGAACGGGAAGATCCCTACGCAAGTCCGACATAAAAAATCCCCTAAAATCTTTATGACCAATAATTTAAAAGGCTACCCTAACTATAACTTTCTCCCAGACTTCCTCACTTGACTCCTCTACATTTTCGAAAATCCTTTATAACCAATAATCCAAGAGGTACCCTAACTATAACTTTCTCCAAGAATTATTTAAAATTATTTATATCTAAATAATTCTATCTTTCCTACAATACAATGCTAAATTCTTTTGAATATCGGATGTAAAGAAGCCCCTAAATTCCTTATGGACCGAGATCCACCATGCAACTCTAAACTTGCACTTCTCCAAACCTCGTCAACTGATTCCTTGTTTTCAAAAATTCTCTTGTTTCTCTCCAACCATTTCTTTCCCTCCATGAAAACCAAATATAATCTCCACCGATCAAGACTTCCAATCAACAAAGAACAACTGACGATAGATAGACTGAACTTCGGTAGTTATCAGGTATCCCAAGGACGCAATTGTCAAAGAAAGAAAGACAATAAAGGCAATAAAAGGCATGGCTTCAGATGAATAGATAAGGAACTTCCTACACCTATTTTCCAACTAAAATAAGAGAAATATTATTTCAACCAAACATATAGAAGACAGCCACGATCCTGAAAATATATACTTCAGGCTATCTGAACCAAATATAATCAAAGCCACAAACACAAATCAGAAACTGTTGTGAACTGAAGGCAAATACATAAACTCCATTATCGATATGAAAATAGACATCCAGAAGAAATAAAGAGTGCATCTCATACATTTCCCAGCTTTGATCTTGCCAGTGCTTCAAGGGTTGCTGATTCTGCTTCCTGCATTAGAGCAAATATGAACATCGAGTAAGACATTAATGTTAAGTAAGCCCAAGGTGAAGATGAGCAAATATTGTAATATGACATTAAATGGTTGGAGAAGACAAAATGGATTGTCGAAATTCCTTTTGAACTCCGACAATAGCTCTCTTACAACCTAAACATGTCAAACGCCATCTCGGTTAGTTTTCTTCCTGAACATACACGCCCTTTTTTTGAAGAAACAAAATGAGAATCATTTAAAAATTTGGAAGATTACAGCGGAGGTTTCCTATGTGACTCTATACAATACGAGACAATGCTTAGAACCCTACGCAAATCCGAGATAAACTATATTATAACCACCATTTTCTTGACTCCTACTAATCTCTAGAGGATCAGACACACCAAGCTATGGGACTGGTTGTCAGAAACTTTCTTGGTAGCAGAAAAAAGCACAATAGTGTATCCACCAAATGAATATTACATGGACCAGCAGCCAACTTGTACCACACATATGAACAGAAAAAATAAGTAACAATGAATAAGCAGACGAATGACGCTTCAATAGGGAAAAGCCTGTGCTAACGAGGTAAATAAAATGAGAGCTTATTTTACACTATATGTAAACAAGGTTTTGGTTCGTCAGATATTTCATCTATTAAAGGAAATGATAAGAAAATAAGATGATCACAACACAAGCTTGTACATGCAAAGAAGTAAAATAGAACAAAATATATAAAATTAAAGGAACAGTTCTTCCCATCAACGTGATGCATGCAATAAAGACCAAGCTGAGGCCCGTTGAAAATGAGGGAATTTTTATTTTATATTCAATAAAAAACAAAACTTTTTATTAATAAAAACAGAAAATGAGTACAAAAGAGGGGTCCCTTCAGTGATCTAAAGGGAAAGGAATAAGTGCTGGAAAAAACTGGAGAGCATAGCTCCAGACCCTAGCTAAATCTGACACAAACAATGTCTTATGATGCATATGATTTGACTCCCACCAAGCCACTCCATACTTAGTCCCACACTTCTTCAATGGATCTTCTCGATCTTTCTACATTCTAATGTTCCTTCCAAACCATATGATCCAGCATAAGGCTGAAACAACTAAGCAGTCTATTTTTCAATTATAAGATAACATGAAATACATTCAAGTACATAAGAAAAATGAATTCAAAAAAATACTCACATCAATTTGTTGTAGTTTGGCCTCAAACAGTTTCTGCCGGTCTTCTTCCTTGCAGAGGTGAAAACAAAATTGCGTTAGGGGGAAGAAAAAATATCAGAGTGTTCAGCTGAATCATATTTTTTCCTTTTCTTTTGTTTTTAATGAGATAAGGCATGATACTCCAAACCTTCAGAGACCTTCCATCCGATGCAGGATTCGCAAGAATAAATAGTTGATCAATTAGAACAATAACAGGCTCCTTGCCAAGACTTTTCCAAGGTACCTTATAATCAAAACATTACAATCCAATAAATTATTGTTATATTTGAAGCTTATAAATTTCAGTAAAACTATCATGCCAAGAAAGCAAGTGAAGAATTAGGTACATGAGTGTTTCCTTAGTCTTTTTCCCTTTATTTTTCCAGAAACATGTAAGAGAATTGGATGTGATTCCCAAACTGCTTTAATTCTATAAGAAACAATAATTTCATTAATTAAGCAGCCTAGGGATGAGAAGTCCCTGGCGAAATACACAAGTGAATTACACATTTAAAGTTTGGAAATACTCAACACAAGACATAGCTCCAAGAATCTCAAACTTCAACATGTGCACTAACACCAACACATCCTAAAAAGGCACCCGAAAAAAGAAAGTAGAAGGTAACTATAAATGTATTTCATGAAGAAGTTACCGGTGTTAGAAATGCTAGCAAAGTATTGAACTTGGTAAATATAATAAGCTGGCATACGAGTTAGCAAATTGCACAGGCATGTGACTTAGAAGATAGTTAAGAAACTTGAATCTGCAAGTGTCTAACGTAGAGGTTCCCAGCTATGTCATAGAAATGCTACAGAAGTAATAATCTTGAGATATATGACAGTGTGGGACTCAAAACGTAAAGTACTCAGTTTTGAGACTGAAAAGATCGTCAACAAACAGGAAGAGTCACAATTTGCTTCATTTGTGATCCAAGTATATGTCGCCTTTGACCAACAATAATAGTATAATCCATGTTAGAATTTACCAAGTATGTTTCTAAGCATTAACAAAGACAGGTAGAAAAAACAAAAAAGGATGCAATATTGTAGAGAAGATAATACAATATTCAGAGAATATGCTTCGAGTAAGAAGCAAAATCAAGCAAACACAAAAGAGTTGCCTGTATTTTCCATAATAAACTTGTCCGAGATGAAACCGAAAAAGAAGATTTATATAACTAACCAGCATGAGAAGAAAGAGAAAAGAAAAATGGAAAGAAAAACAAACATCTTTTAACATCAATTAAATTATTTAGAAAAAGGTAAATACAATAATTGAGTAGAACATAACCGGAACTAAATTTAACCTATGTTTATCTGGATGACTCTTTCTTCAGAATTACTCATGGATGGCAGAGAGCCAAAAAGCAACCAAATAGCACATTTACCTTCAAGGTTATAGTACCAAGGAATCCAGCTTTGACAGTTACAGGAAGCTTCAATGCATTTAGTGCCTCCGCTTTCAACTTCAAATCTCTGAGGACCACATCACCTAGGGGAGACGAAAAATAAAAGTAAACAAAAATAAAAGAAACACACAAAAAAAATGAAAAGGAAGGAACATGCAAAGTTTTAGCAAATCCAAATCTAAAGCCTGATTGAGGTACCAAGGCAAACAAAAGCTCAAACATAAGGATAAAACCATCTAATGAATCTAGTGCATAAACCAATTAATGAATAAGAAAAGCTTTTACTGTTTCATTAAAATGGTAGTAAAATGAGGATTCAATTCACGTACTTCTTTTTAATAAGAAACAAGGAATTTTAGTGATAGGACAGTCCAAGGGATGAGAAATCCCCAACGGGTTTACTATACAAGAAAGTTAGAATTACAATTCGGAGGAAACTAAACGATAACAATCCATAACACCAATTCCTAACTAAGTCTGAGACATAGATACACTTAATTTCCTGTGACTAGACATCAAAGTGCTACTCTATATTTGACTCGGCCCCACACGTCCTCTCTTTTTCCTTCACAATCTTCAAAGATTCTTCAATTTGTCTCCAGCCAAATTGACCAACACACTGCCGGTGCCACATTACCCAACAGTGTTTTCCATTTTTGTTGATATGTTCTCCTAGGTTTGACAGAAAGTCAGTTGTGGAACCGGGTGTAATCCATTGCATGTTCAGCTCCTTAAGCAATTTGGACCATAATGCTTGAGCAGAAAGACAATGCAAAAACATGTGGTTCAAGTTCTCGGAATAAAGCCTGCACACCACACACCATTCTGGGAATAAAAGAACACTAGGGAAATGTTTGTGTAATAATTCACAGGTTGGCAATTTCCCCAACACCGAAGAAACATACACACACAACCTTCTAACGAATAGAAACTTTCCAAACACGTTTAAACCATGGACAACGTGTGTCAGAATCGGTTGATGACAATGACAGGAAAAAGGATTTGCTCTCCAAGAGTTGACATAAGTCGGCTATTTCTCGATCCCTAAAGTTTCAGAAGAAATGTAAGTCCCAAGAAAGGTCATTATGAGATTGAGACACAGGTCAAAGAAAAGAGACTACTTGTTCATTATGATTTGAAGAAATGGGGTATAAATTTGGGAATTTACTGGCTAAAGAACACTCACCAAACCCAAATATCTTCCCTGAAACGTAACATTGTTTTAATTGGATTCTCACCGATCGAAGGAAATCTAGATATACTCTAGATATGAATTTCCAGGAACTTCTAGAAGTGGTTCGAGTAGTCATGCCTGCGTCCCAATTGTTCTTTTGCATTCCATAAATACCCTTTATAACTCTACACCAGAGAGCATCCTTCTCATTTTGGAACTGCCACCACCATTTCCCTAACAAGGCTCTATTTTGGACTGTTAGATCCCTTATTCCCAATCAGCCAAGCTCTTCAGGTCTTGATACTACTTTCCAAGATACAAAATGTAGCTGTTGATTCCCCGTCTACCCCGTCCCATAAGAAGTCTCTCATTCATTTTTCAATCGTTTTGCAATTCCTCTTGGGATTCTAAATAGGGACAAAAAATAGGGTGGAACTGTCTTAAGTACTAACTGAATCAGGGTGAGTCTTCATCCTCTTGATAGAAACGTTCTCTTCCAAGTTCCAACCTACCAATCTCTTTTCCACATTTGCTAGAACCAGTTTCGAAAAAGGCATTTTCAGAGGATTCAACTCATGTGCTCATACAAAGACCAATAAACACAAGTATAAAATCCTTACCCAACAATGGAATCTTAGTACTTTTATTTTTTAGGTCCCTTCAGTTCATGGAAGAATCCCATTTCAACTTCTCAATTCATCTTCACCAGTAAGTTCTTTTGTTCCACCACCCTAATATTATATCAATCATACACTAAAAATTAATACTACAACTAATAATCCTTTCCTCATCTCCTGATTACTCCACTTTTCTTTTGATAAGAAACGTAGATTTTTATTAATGTAAAAACTACATAAGGCATATGATCAGAAAAGGGGAAGGGACGAGGGAGTTCTTGCTCAGCTGCTAGGATCTAAAGTTCATACTCTTTCTAGTTAAGATCCAAATACTGCCCCAAAAAACTAGTAACTTTGGGTACTGCAATCTCCGAGTTTCCCTTTCAATGTGTGACATAACTCAATAGAAATTACACCCCTTAGACATAATTTGCACTCAGCCAAATAGATTTTTTCAGAATAAGGAAATGGTCGAGCTCAACCTCCCAAAAAGCCATCAAGTTGAACAACTTCTTATTGATTTTTGAGTGTTCAAACAATATTAAATCTAACTAAAACACTTTCTCCTTTTTTATCATAGAATTTTTTTCTATCATTCAAGAAAATATGGGAACAAGAAATGACGAAGCAATAAATTCAATCCCCTGTCAAGCAGTAATTTACAAGGCTTCGTACGTATTCCAAGAGTTGGTTTGGGAGGGGGGGGAGTAACTTAACCTCCCAACTCTTCAAATTTAACCACCAAATAGCAATTGAAGAGAAATGAGATAGCACAACCATCATATACTTATTAATTTACAAAGCTACAAGGAACTAAAGAACTACTAAGGAAAGAAGCATGTGCAATCTCCAAATCCAAAAGCCTACCTTTCCAAACACTTATTCTCAAGGCCTCTGCTGATAGCCCATGGACGTACTCACCCAAATATTTCCGAAGCAAATGCAAGACCTACAAGAAAATTAAGAAAAAGGTAAACAACATTATTTGAAAAATTGGTTATGAGTGCACCCATAAGAACAAAAAGCAGAAAATTATTTGCAGTAGGGAAGTGAGATTTTTCAGAATAAAGTATTCTAGATGGTTATCTCAAAAAAGCTACTAGACACAAAACCTAAAATGTAGATAGTGCATGGAGCAGGATTCTGAATTTCTTCTCTCTTTAGAAGATGACTGGCACAGGGCATAATAATCACTATTGCGGTCATTTAACCCTATAAATCTAGGTGTTCTACCTAAATAATTACATATTTGCACCAGTGTGAGAAACTGGTTTAACAATGAACCACATAGGCTTGCGCCAGATCATTATCACAAACCTAGTTGACCAACTAAAGCTTCCACACTTAGAGAGACTACAGATTTCTACCCCAAAAAAAAATGTATTGCAAAAACTCATTGCAGTATGCTTGTTAACGCTTAACTCTAAGTATTCAAAAAGCACCTAAACTAACTTCTGTTTCTTATCAAAAAAAAAAAGCAGCTAAACTAACTAAGACACCAAACAGAAACCAAGAGATTCTTACACCTTAATTAGATGTCTGAATGTAACAGAATCGAAAACTAACTAAATTTTCGCCCATTTCCTATCAGCTAGCACAGGGAAGTCACTTGTCACTACGACAAAAATGCGGCAACACATAAACCTTCATCCACACATTCAGCAGAACAGCTTCAAAAATTCATTCCGCGCAGTTCAAATCAACAAGCAACAAAAAATTAAAACACATACATATATAAACACATATACATTCAAAACCATCAATAATACTACGACTCCAGCCCCGAACAATAACAACGTAATTTCCGAAAAATGGAAAAAAAGCTTACATGTGCTTCGAACATGGTGAAATCAAGTTGTCGATCGCTTCAGACGGCAGTTTCACGAGCTAATTTGAGAAAAAAGCGGCGATCGCCACCGGAGAACAGCCATTGATGAGCACAAATTGCAAATTAATCGGCTGAAACAACCGATTTTCGTCCCAATTTGAACGGAAATGTGTGTGATATTAGAGAAGAGTCTGCGTTTGAGAAACGGTGGTGGCCGGTGGGGTCTCCAGGTGCTGTGAATTCTAAGTTTAGAGCCGGTCCTTTTTGGAAACATTTGCGAACTGCAGTTGCGGCCTGCCGGGTCCAAATCAACCCGGATGCAGATTGGGCCTTAGTCCAATGGGCCTTTTCTTGGCGTATGAGATATTTGTAGTATAATTTTGTTTGGGCCTGATTCAGTAATCAGCACAACTATGGTTTAGTCTCCCGGCAATAGTATTATGACCCCGCTTGATTGCAATTCATCAATGGCAATGGTAATGGATATGAATGAGAGGTCAATCATACAATGGAATGAAATGAGAAAAATTGTTAATAAAAAGAAAATGAGCCTTCATTCATTCTCATTCTCTACCCCTAAACCCCCAACCAAGCTGGCCCTATGTTGAGTTAATTGGGTTATATAGTAGCTAGGTAAAACAACAAATAACTATAACTATCTTTTAAGTATAGATATTTTTTTACTTAGATCTTGATACTTTTTTAGTTACAAATTTCCATCAAATCTTTACGCGTTTTATAAGTAGTCATCTGAGAATTCCAGTCAATTATTCACGTGACTTGTACAAATAGTTTTTCGAGTTACAGATTCTCATACAACCTTTGTCTGTTTATAAGTAGTCATCTAGGACGAATTTCGACTAAATTTTTTGACGAAATACCCGCTTAACTCGCACGCCCCTTCTTAAGCAAGGGCTCACATGCTGGTAGAGGCGGGATGAACTGCCGCAAAGGCAACGGAAACTCAATAAGTTGTCACTACAAGAAAAACAATGTCTAGCAACGCTATTTTGTGTTGCTTTGTGACGCTAATTAGCGTCACGACAAAAGTAGTTATGCTTGCAAAAGCGTAGCAAGTTGCGTCACTAAATTTGAAGTCACGAATTTTTTCACGATGCAAATCTATGCGTGGGTAAACTTAATTTAGTGACGCTTTTATTAATGTGTTGTTAATAGTCAAACATAGTGACGCTAGTTTCTGTCACCATCATAAAGATCCGTAGTTTATTGCGCAATACATTGTCGATTCTAATAATTAATTGCGTCGTTAAATAAGTGATACTTTCAATAACAAGCATCATTAAATAAGTGACGATAGTAAACTTATAGGTTCCAAAATACCAATATTCGTTACAATTAGTGTCGTTAGATTTGCGACACAACTTAGAATTAGTGTTATTAAATTTGCGACATTTCTATAATAATTAGTCCTTAAGTTAGCAACACTTATTATTTCTCGTCTTAAATTTGTGACATTTTCTACAATGATTGTCCCTAAATTAAAATAACTAAAAACAAAGAAATAATATTTAATCAAAGGAATACATGAAAATCAATATAAAATAGTTCAATATAAATGAAATAGTCGAACATAAATTCCATATCTAGATTCACATCATTATAATTAAAATTTGTCCTAACAACCAAGATCTATAATGAAACAAAAAATACTCTCAATATAGAAATGAACTACAGAAAATGACAATTTCAATGCTTCAAATTTCTTCAATCACCTTCCAGTTTCTGTGTAAAATAAAATACAAATAATAACTTAATTAGTCTCTTTTTGGCATTTGATGGTCCATGACAAAATAAAAATAAAAAATAAACAACAAAACAAAAAACAAAACAAAAAACAAAACATAAAAACAAACAAAGAGATAGATATAGAATATATATATTGAGACTTGATTACAGTATCTTCATTCTCCTTGAAACTTGATCTGAGCTTTCTTAACCTGGATACATCAAACCAGCAACATATGCAAGTAAGATGACAAGTAAATATAGAATTATGAAATCAAAAGTTAATCAGAAACTAGAAATTAACAAATAAAGTTATCAATGTAACCAAATGCTCTATGCGTAATTAAGGTTAGTGAAACAAAATGTATTAGACAAAAAAAAAAAAAAAAAAAAAATACTTCAACTAGATGACACATATTTTGAATTAGAAATAGTATCATACAAGTATATTGTTGCAACACCCTCCCCCAAGAGGAGTGACACTTCTACTAGTCTCAAGTGTTCAACACAAATCTTCAAAAGTTTTTCTTAAACATACTTTCAATGGATTTGAAGTAACTTCAATTCTTAAGATCTTGAAATAACTTAAATATAGCTCAAAACCAAATATTGAGTTCACATAACAAAATAAAATCTAAAGAAACGATGAATCTTCACATAATCCGACTAGCTAAATAACTCGTAAAGAAGTGCCATACCAAACTAGTCTTGCAAACTTAACAATCTAAAAATAATATTCTTTCCAAAAAAATTATCTTTACTCAATACAAGAATATCTTGAACACAATACACATACAAACTTTAATATATAAATAAATAGAACAAGCAAACCTTGGGAAATTAAAACACGTACAACAATCCAAGTAAACATTCATACAAGTTGCACAAACAAATAAATAACCTTCTCAAATAACACAACTCCTCATATTGCAGGTGAGCGATGTACTTACCTCGAAGTCCAAAACTCAACACTAGAATCTCTAAACATGTAAACACGTACTAAGCTTTCTCAATTGAATCTATATCATAAAGCAATATAATAACTTAGATATATATATAAATATATATATATATATGAGTAATTCTAACATGCAACCATTGCATTGATACAATTACATTTTACTTACTATAGCAGGTAATAACAAGTAAATTCTATTTATTTATTCAACAAAGTAGACCCATTACTTCCCTTGCCCATTTTCCTTGTTAGACTATTTCTATTTCTAGCTGATTTTTTTTCTTCTTTTATTTAAAGGTACTATGGTAAACTTTTCCAAATCACTAGACAATTTAAAAAAAAAAAAAAAATTAAGGAAAGGATAAATTCTAAAAAATATATTCCAGAAAAAAATCGAAAAAAATTTAAAAAGACGAATTAAGGAACAAATTGCGAAAGCAAAAAGAAAAATTGCAGGAAAAAGAAGAAATTTTAAATAAAAGAAATTCCTTAAAAAATATGAACTAAGAAAAATTGCGAAAGCAAAAAGAAAAATTGCAGAAAGAAGAAATTCCCTAAACAGATAAAGTCCCGTTTAGAAAATAAATAGAAACTTCCCGGAGAAAAAAAATATAAAAATTAAAGAAAAATTGTAGATTTTTTTTTTTTTTTTTTTTGTTTCCAGATTAGGGGTCTTCAATTGTTTTGGAATTCTTTCTTTCTTTTTTCTTGTGAAACTTTTCTTATTTGGATTTTTTCCAAGAGATATCATAATCACTATAAATTATGTAGATTCAATTATTTATATATACAAATTGTGAATGGTTTATTTTAATTTTGTGAGAATATTATATTTATTATGATAAATTTTTATCTATTTTGATTTGTACCTCTCATCACTTTATATCTATATATATGAAGTTTAGCTATTAAAAAAGACAAGGATCGCCCAGGAAACTGAAAAGAAAAAAGGAAAAGAAAGAACAAAATTTAAAAGTAAAAAAAAAAAAAAAAAGTTTAAAATTCAAATAGAATGAAGAATAATTAAAATGGCATCAATATGTAATAGGTCAGAATCTTATTAGTTGAAGTTTGGTAACTAGTTTAACAGGTTACAGGTAACTTAATTTAAAGGTCAAGATTGAAAGGAGAATATCCAATGGTTATTACTTATAATTGTATTAATATAATGGTTGTATTGTAGAAGGACCCTATATATATATATACTAGTAATGTACCCGTGCGATGCACGGTTTGTGGACGTAATATAATTTTAAAAGAAAAAAAGGGAAGAAGTTTTATCTTGATGAGTCCACATTATTTTGTAAAAGTACAATAATTTTATAATTAATATAATTTAGCTAAATTCATAAATTAACTTTAACAAATAAATTAATAAGGGGGAGATATGTTGTTATCATTTTATTATGGACAATGATTAATTCTGCTATCCTATCCGTAGTGGGCACAAATTAATATGTGCATCAACAAACGTATCAAGATCTCATATATAAGAAAACCAATCGCATCATTAATAATTTGGAGATTAAATCTTTACTCCTCAAAATATCCCTCTTTGTGACCAGTTTTATGAATTCATCATTTGCAAGAAATATAAACAAACTAAAAAGTTTTGTAGGAACATGAGCGTCGATTTAAGGACCTATCAACAAACAAATAGAAGTTAGAACACAGAACCATACACTAACCATAGTATTGTGTTATATTTTGTTTTTTCTTAAAATAACTAAACCTTGCATTAACTTTTTGCAGGATATGACAATATATGATGGTATCATATATTAGGGGTGTGCACGGGACAATATGGTTTGAAAATTTGAAATACCTAATACCGTTCCAAAGTTCGGTTCTTTTAAAATTTAAGAACCAAAATTGAACCGAAACTTATAAGGATCAGTAACGAACCGTCCCAAAATTCAGGACAATTCGGTACAATATTTCGGATCTAACGAATCTACTGAGCGCTTTGGTTGAGTACGACATACTCGGTAATCCAGAGATTTTTCAAGACTTTTAATATCAAAGTTACAATTGGACACAAATAAAAATACTATCAGAGTTGTAATTAAAATTAAAATTTATGTTGGCATAAACATCAAATTATAAGTAAATTCCTCAAGTAAGGTCATAAAAAAGAAGTAATATATGAAAATTATGTAGAAAATTGTAAGCTACTCAATGTCCAAAATTATTAATATATTTATATATTTTAGTAATCTCGATTTTCGATACAGAACGGCTCAGGTCAGTTCGATACAGTTTGGTACGGTTCTCGGTACGAATATTACTGAATATCCAGAATCGTACCATAATTTTTTTCGGCACAGTTCGGTTCGAAGAAAGTCAAAAGTCAATGATTCTTTTTTGATTCGGTATGTTCTCAATTCGATTTTTGGTACAACTCGGTAAATTTTGAGTTCCATGCACATAAAATTGGTCATACCAAATGCAACCATCCTTCTTTTTTTTTTTTTTGACATATCCTTTGTTTTAGGGATTTCTGTACTAAATCACATGCATCAAATTCGACTGTTCATACAACTAAATTCGTCAACAAACCTGAAGGCCATATTGAATATGATTAAGAATTAATAAATCATGAAAAAAAGAATCAAAACAACACATATATCGGAATAATGAAAAAGTATATTTACAAAGTGTGAAGACTTGGATAACACCTTTTGAAGCACTATTTATATGAATCTTGTTTCTCATGGCTGTAGACCCCATAAGATTTAGCACTGAGGTATGAGGATTCCATAAGCTGTAGAGTTGATGCTCTTAAATGATATCAGAAGCATTTTGCTGTAAATAACTCCAACAAATGACATATTCTTATCTTGAGAGACATCGACTTTTGGTTGGTCACCCTTAATATATGCGAGAGATGTTGTTAGCATCAATGTGTATGATGGGGATTTGGAAATTTCTGATTTTTCGGTAATTTTGTTTATCAATACTAATTCGATAATGATTTTATTACTATATTTTTCATATACATTTTTCGTTGGTCATATTAGTATAATTCACTTCCTTCCCATCTGTCACTGTGCAGTAGAAATGGAAGGATTGAAGATTCTTCCCGCATTCCTTACCAGCGGTATAGTTATGTCATGTAATCTTAAATTAAGATTGTTTTTTACTATAGAACATAAATGAAAGAATAACTATCCACCCCTCGACTGCACGTTTATTACTTAAATCTTGTGAGAATGCATAACAAAAACTAAATTTCCATATAAAAATCCAATTTATTTGATGCTGTAGTGCACAAGTTAAGATTCAAAATGGATTAGTAAATAGATTTGCCGCAAATTAAGCTAAAACGCGTCAGTCAATTAAATTGAGGTAATTACAAAGTCAACACAATAAACTGTAAAAGAGGAGGTAATTAATTACACAATATCGGATAATTTAAATTGAGAAGTAATTATGTCACAAATTAGAAATAAGATATAGTCACTCCACTGATTGCGTTATTGTGAATCACATCACCAAATTGTAAAACCGTTTTATGTATATATGAGCTAAGTAGCACGTTTATGTATATATGATCTAAAATTGCTACTGTCGGATTTAGAATTATAAAATGGGCGGGAAACTGTCCAAATTTCTATTCTTGGAGGATTTTGTTATTATATTAAGTAAGATTACGTATCAATTTCATATCTAAACTAATTAATCACCTTTACCCGACCGTTACTTACTGAAGTACATAAAATAGGAAAAAGAAAAAGATATTTGAATATACACACTCCTGATTATCCATCAAAAGCAGTAATCCAAAGAAAATTAAAGTTTCAATTTAATTATCGTTCCTAATCTCAATGTCAATTTTCAGTTTGCAAAAGTCCATAAATATTTAATAAATCAATTTCATGATATTTAATACTTAGTGAGTTGTGATCCTAACCTGATAAAGTATATAAGAATGGCCTATGCACTAAGAATCAATTCCTCAATTCACAAAATTTTAACCACTAATAAAATCCTACAGTGGGTTGAAAAGAAAAGAAACATGATTAGAACCCCAAAACTACGAGTATTACCTGTTGGTTGTGGATTAAACTCCCTTCAGACTTTCTTGGTTTTTTTTCGGCGGCTATGACTTAGCGAGCACTGGTTTCAAGTAAATATCTTTTGATTAACATTAGGAGATACTTGTGCTGGGATGTAGTGGCATGTGACACATCTTCGGATGATACATCCACTTAAATAATGTAGATATATTTTTATTTAAGGGATTTGTAGGGTAGGATGTGCATTGAAAATTGTAAAAGGTGTATTAAAAATTGTAAAAGGTGTGTAGGGAATTGCAAAATATGACGTAGGTAATAGGGTACGATATGGAGGGATGGGTCATCCGACTATAAAGTGAAATACGTTGGGGATGGGTCATACCTCATGCGGATGGGAATATCCCAAAATAAATATCTCCGTGGGTTTGGTTACTGGGTTAGGATATGGGTTGTTGGGTGGCTTAGCTAGGTTTAAGACTTGTTGGGCTTCAACTGATTAATATTATGTTGTTCGGTCAACAATGGCCCATTAAAAATAAAAGGCTTGATGGAATGAATTAGTTTGTTTGGTGTTATTTGAAGTAGCTGGATATAATACTTATTTCAGTTTGTATGCCCTCAGGTTTTTTAAAAAACTACCAAATTGGCATTGAATTTATTATTCATTGAAAAACTTGCTTACCATCGTTTCCTCTCCCCTGAAGATAAAAAACGGTCACTATCATCAGATATGCTTCTTTATGTCTCTTCCTCTTCACTATCTCCACTCTGCGCGACCCTTGAAACTGTGACGTCGGTGAACGTGAATTTCTGTTCCGGTGTGGTTGACGGATCCAAACACTCATCATAAGCTCCGACCTCTTCAAGGAGCTTTCTTCTCAATTCTTTTTAGTAATTTAATTTGGATTATCAATTTATTTTAGTTGGGTAACGCATTAGGTAGCATTTTGGTGTACATTATTTGGTGTTAATTTAAAGGCATATCTAATCACCTGGAAATGTTATTTTTCGCTACTAAAAACATTGATGTCCTGTCGTTTGGGTGCGAGATTGATGATAAAACGCCCCACTACTGTGCATGTTCAAGGGTTTTAATCTTTACGCCATTGTCGTAGTGGATGTTAATCTTTCCTAATTTTCTGATATCCCCAGAAATATCCTATACGTGTGTGTTTTCGTTATCGTAGACCATATCTCGGTTTGCACTCAAATACAAGGCAAATTGTCCATGATTTTAGCCAGAAATATCATATACGTGGGTTTAGTAAATGCACCTCAAATGCTTCTCGATTGTTGAGAAGAAAATGCACCGGTGTACAAGCCCAACGTCGTGAAACTGTATATATTTTGGCTGCGGGGTATTTATAATCTTTTCAAAGAATTCGCGTTCGACACCTCTGGTGTTTATTACATCAAAGAAACGAACAAAGTGCGTCTCGACCGCTACTACTGGACCCACATCCAAAAGGTAAAATTCTTAAATATCGTCCCAATGAATTAAGTTGATTAACTTGTGTGTACAAGAGTGTCGTGTTTGTCAGTGTGGGATTTGCAGTATTACATCAGTCTCATGTGTACTTGTAATGCATGTAGTCTCTAATATGACCACTTATTTTTTACACGAACATAGGCTCTACCGCTACTTCCGGACATTTAGCTTTATACCGTACCACGATTGTCGTATCATTTTCGACGAGTACGATGCGAGCAACATAATCTTTGGGAGGAAGGCAAAGCAGCTGAGCATCCGATCAACGTTGACTCTGATGACAATTCCGATGGAAATGTGACCGACAACGATTCAGAAATGAGCGACAGTATATGAAGTTGGCAACGAGTCTCACGAGTCCTGGTCCTATCAGCTAGAAGGTCGTTGAATTATATTTTGGTGCATTAGTTATTATTCTTGGTCGTTTTTTAACCTGATGTGGGACGAGCCCACTGGACTTGGCAGTTTTTGGCACGGCATATAGCCTTGTAAATCTGAGTACTTGCAAAGTTTGTTGTTGGGTCATGGCTTTTGAATTTATAAGTAGCTTGATGGATGCTTTATTAGCCCAATCGCTGACGTATGCTTTGCCCGGATTGCACAAAAATTGTAATTGTCTATCGTGTTTGAACTTTATGTGTGATGAGCCCACTGGACTTGGCAGTTTTTGTTATGGCATGCAGCCTTGTAAATCTGTGTACTTGCATTGTTTGTTGTTGGGTTTCAGTTTTTGAACTTATAAGTACGTAAATGCATGTTTTTTTAGCCCAACCGCTGACATTGCACAAAATTGTAATTGCCTAGGACCGATGAAAATTACGCTCCTCTCTTCAAAGGGAACGAGTAAGGCTTATGGCACTCCACATGATTCATTTTTTTTAGATAAGTTGCTACTCCTTAATATCGGGATTTGTTACTTTGATGTCAAATATTTCCAAGTGAATGCACATCATTTTTTTACTTTAGCCCTCACAAGTCTAATTAAAACATCACTCCAAAACATATTTGTTGATTTATATTTTAGGGGCAGATGTTAAGATTAACTTCCAACTGCAATCATTTATTCTTCTTTAACTTACATTATTTTGAGTTAAACCACAAAACCCAAAGCATCGACGACGGTGCTACATTTAAGTTCCATAATTAACAGTCACTCTCTTCACAAGTGCCTCATTTGCTATTGCGATCTGGGCTACACTCCCCCCTTCACATCTTACCATCAGTGTAATAATTGTTGTGTTGCTATTATTCAGAAGCTTTATTGATCACTTCCTTGTCCTTATTACCTATTGCCTAAAAAAAACAAGCTTCAACCCCTCCCCCACCCCCTCTTCTAGCTCCATATTACTACTACTCAAGAGTACGACGTGGAGATTGTAGAAGCAAAATAAATACGCAATCCCACCCTCCGTTACCTCCATTACGTTATTGTAAACACAATTTTTGGTAGGAAAGAAGGCGTTCAAAGTGTGACACGCCAGGATCTTTTTGCACTATGGTCCTTGACTGTTAAGAACCAGGCCAATATGGTATACTTTATGCTAAAACATATGGCAGAAGTGGCACGGTTCGACGAGACAATTGTTGTGGGGGGGCTACTTACCCTATATTTGAATACATTGGGGTCAACTTCGATCTTCACATTGCATCACCAGGTAAGGTCAATTTGGATTTTCAGGAGCTGGTACAACTAGGTATGCTCACTCCGAGATCGAAAGGAGATTGTTATTTCAATTTCTGGGATCGGTCTTCTATTCGCTTGCCGAACTTCAACAGAATCCAGCTAGACCGAGCGATTAACTGACTCTTGGTTGATGAAGAGTAGTCTCGATATGCACACAAATGGAATTATGTCAGACGGGTTGCACAGCGAATATACTAGTGTTTTGATATTGTCATTATGTGTATTTGCTACATCGATCCGTCATGATGTGTATGGTAATATTTCTAGTGTGTTATTTAAATGGTTGTTTTTTGGTCACTTGCAGCCCCATAGGAGCTAGGTTAATGGGGTATTTTTCCCCGGGCAGTGGCGGCGCCATTCTTTGCTCAAAGTTGAGTTATTGTCCCTTAGGGGTTATTGTCGTTTCCCGAGTCGTTAGAATACGATCCTTCTATAATGCTTATGGGTGAACAAACATTTCAAGGTCGAATTCTTGGCTATTCAATTACATGCAAAATTCTTAAATATAGTGACCTCATCGAAACCATATGCTGGTGTTGAACTATAATAATCACCACTATGTTATTTTAATATGGACATGTGCATTATGTACTAGGAAATGTTCTTCTGTAGAGGGTCTACAAATGGCATTGTTTGGTATTGGCTTTTAACTTATGCGGCCTCAAATCAGTTAAGGCTCAATTATGAAAATGCAAGCAGGTTTAAGAGTTAACCAGTCACAAACTAATAACACGTAGGCTACATGTAAAATTAAGGGTGATTTTTGTCCCAAACAAATAGAAAGTTTCATTGTATTAATGACCACCAACCATCATTAATAGGGTTATACCCCCCAACCAGAAACAATAACATCTGAAGTCAGTGCTTTTAAATGCTTCCAAACTGACTGGTGTTCCAACATCACAAACCAATTGGAGCTCACATAGAGATGGCGACTTAAGAGTCAACTCCGTTGTGTGGTGCTATGTCTCAAGCGAAGGTCTTCTACACTGCCAAGTGAACCAGAGACGTAGACAGGTCGTTCCAGCGGGGCCTTATTCTTGCAACAATTATCGGGTCGCCCTACAACAATGACACTGATCCGACTGGTATTACGGTTGCAATGAGATGGAACAATAGATAAATGGGTACCAACTTCACGTACAACACATGTCTGGATCGTTATCGCAAGCTCCGAAAGGGATACAAAACGTTTGTGGATCAAGTCGGTCCTGAATGTCACGTATAACGGTGTAGACAAAACAATCTCGTGTTCAACAGAGACATGGGACTACATCTGCAGGGTACATCGTATTTTTACATTAATGCACATCCATCAACTAGACTGTTACCTCGGCCCCGGGTCTAATGTACCTCTTCCAAGCCATTCATTTGGCACAAATCATCTTCTATAGGATAGTGTACAATTTAGGAGTGGGGAGTTGTAACACCCGAATTTCCGTAAAAACTTGCATATCATGTTTAAATTGATTTTTCATATTTTATCTCTTTAATTGTACGCACATATAGTTTTACTAGACTTTGATAAGCTAACATCTTAAAAAGGAGGAACAAAGTTCTATCCACAATGCAGGAAAAGCTACCAAAGGAGACTGAGCTTGCTCGTATTTCACTTGACCGGCACAAGGAAGACGATGTTATAAGATAAGGTATGTAAGACATTGCAATTATTACATCCTAAGTGATACACCACATTAAACACCATAATCATCAAATTAGTATACCACCTTTATTTTCCCACACCACAAATATGCAATTACAACTATAAATATTTGTATGAATTTACAATTATAAACATCCAATTAAGAAGAATATATAAAGGATAAATTAAAGGATAAGCTTCCTGCCACCTTTGGATACAACTTATCAACTAAAAGCATGACAAATCATGCTAATATACCTTCCCTAAACAAATCTGACTAAGCAAACCTACAAACACCCCCTTGAGCCACATACTAACTAGATTTGCATGAAATACTTATTACTAAATACATGCAACCCCCTTTTATATATATATTACATATGAAAGTAAAAGAAGGCAAACCATCTGCCAACTCCCACTCTTAGAAAAAGAAAAATAATAAAGCTACTAACCCTCTCAAAACCGACGAAGGGTGCCTCCTGACGAACTACTACACTACGGAGGTCTGACGAGGCAAAGGATAGGCTCCTTAATTGTCAAGATACAAGGTAAAATGTCTAACCCCTTGAGCTAATGATCATGTAAATGATTAGGGATCTTAATGATTAATCATCACTCATCAATTTTGATCTACAAAGTGAAACTTACGAAAATTATATAAAAATATCTACTAGGTATTTTTTAAAATTGTTTTCCTATACATGATGTTAGGAGTCTATGGTAACAATTTGAGAACATTTCGTCAAGTCTGTGATTTTTGGCGAATTTTACAAGTTAGGCTGATTCAAGGTCCAAACTAGGTAACTTACGAAATAAAAATATCTACTAAATATTATTCAAAATTGTTTAACTATGATTAATTATATGAAGTTAGGAACCTATGGTGAAAATTTAAGAATATTTCGACGAGTCTATTATTTTTAGCGAATTTTACAAATTTAAGGCTGATTTTAGGTCGAAAATGGGATAATTTAGACCTTGAAAATTCTATTTTTATAAATTTATCACTTAGGACTTTTGTGAAATATTGGATTATGTTATAATATAGTTATTACCGAATATATAACCTTTTCATGACATCTAAGCACGTGTAAAATCACATCATTCCGATCAAAGAGCTATCATTTCATGCATTAAATGTTAGATAGACATTAAATAATTGTGTAAGTACGTTAGGATATTTTATAAGGTGCTCGAGTATAAATATAGATGTACCTATAAGCTAAGTTGTCTAAAATATTGAACTTCTAAAAATGTAAGTATACTACAAAATAAGACTAATAGATCAAAAACTGTCACAAGTGTAGTACGAGCTAGATCAAGATCTTCCTAGAGCTTACCCCTACAATCAAACGACAAGAGTGGGTAACTTTTATTTGATGTTCTTCAATTTTGTGTATTCTTGTGTACGCCGGCTTGGCTTTAGGGTCATTCCGTTATATAGGACCTTCGGGTCACGGCTTGGCATCAGTATCATTCCGTTATACAGGACCTTTGGATCAGTAGTTAGTTGTTTGATGGGTCAACTGATTATAGTCTTACACGTCAATATACAATTTCGTGGAATTTTGAATGAACGTTATCCACTAGGTCACATAACTCATGATGATATGTTTAAACGATTTCAAGTACGGCGGGAGATGATGATGTATAGCTAACTGGAAGACAGGTTTCCCAGTAGATGCATATGTAAATATTTAAGAGTGTTTAAGTTCGTTTTCAAACCGCAAATCGTGCAGTCTATGTTTGAAATTGATCAAGATATGTAAATAAATAAATGAGAGTTGGATTACTTTGCATTCTAGTAAATATTATATAATATGACTTTATGTAGCTTCTGATTCAAAGATGTGGGTGAAACACGAGTAATTTTCCAATATGGTACGTGTTGGAAAGGGAAACAAATTTATAACTCGTGTTTGTATCAAAGTTATTCTTTCGCTGTAGCTCTTCAGCTAAAATCATTCATCATGCAACAGAGAGTATCAGTGGCGACTCTGAACCATAATTCTGGGTTCAAGGCGTTACAGGAGTACTGTTTTTAGAGTTTAATTAGGAAACGAATGTGATGTGCATATTTTTAGAACATATCATGTTATGTATGAGCACCATTACGTTAGGTTTAGCTTGCTTGTTTATTTTTTGGTTTAAAAATTTAATGATCGTCAAATCATTTTAGGAGGAGCCTCAAGGCCGTGCATATATGTTGCAAGGGGAGGAGGACCTTGTGTCGTTGGAGCTCATCTTCGAGGATTGCGAATCTGATCTCTGGGCAAACTACCCTGAGCTAGCCGACCTTTACGATGATTTAGGTGTTATGGCCACTCATGTGAAAACACTGGGACCAAATGAAGGGGTTGACGAGGGAGCGCAAACCGCTAACTGTTTCGCAAATGAGATTGCATGGTACCCGAGTGACAGTGAAAGTGTCTCCCGTGGACGTGTTCGTAGCAGTGACACTCGACTTTCGACTAACGCGGTCCACTCTGCTGCCTGCGTATTTGAAACCCCCCCCCCCGAAGAACCTTCCGGTTCTGGACGTTCCTCTCAAGCCTCGTGCAGTCCATTCAAAAAGTATTAGTTGGCAACTAGCTAAAGGTCGTATTTTGATTGCATATGGCAGCTTCTTATTCTAAGTTGCACGTATATATTTAGTTGAGCCCTAGTATGCTGGTTTGTCATTTTTAGTTCTTGTTTTCCTTGGGAATCTTCTTTTTTTCCGAACGTATTGGAAGATCCGACATCAGGACGTTGGTTTTATTGTGTCAATCGCATCCTCTTAATTATCTATTTCTATGTCAGCCCCCAAACTTATTCTAAAAAAAAAAAATCGTTAGAACAGACAACCATTGTCAATGAGGCTATAATTGAAATCCTTCGGTGAATACTCGCAACATACATTGATCACGTATTTTAATCAATGATTTTTTTTCTTTCTTTTTCATGTTATAGAATACCGGGGTGGTTTGTTAATTCAGCAGAGCACAACAAGCTTAGAGAGATCCACAATTACAAATGCATACTTGCACAACATGTAAACTATATTTTGTCATTTATCAAAATTTGGGTTCCTCACAAACATTACCTTATGAAAGGTCAAGTCAATTAAGATTACTCAATCTCTTGCAGTGTGCTTGTTGCAGAAAGCATGCAATAAGCAATAGTGTTGAGAACAATCCACATGTACAACAGTGTATATCTGTTTCCTCGCCTTTCCAAGATCGACCTCATACCCGATGCGATCAGCGATGTCGGACAGCCGTTGGGAAGCCTCAGCACAGAATTTGGTTACATTTTCAGACAGTGCATCAGGTAGGGCGGACGTCTTTCTCTTGCGGCCCGCATTCCTCTTGTTGCTGGCGTGGCGACTCTCCAGCTGTTCTTCCCCGGGTGGTGGGTAGTTTTCATCGGTACAACCATCGAAGTTTGTGGTAAAAACAGAGGGTGGGGCCTCGATATACGGATCTTCAGGTGGGAGTGATCCAGGAGGAGTGATGGATGCATCCCCTATGTCCTCGGCTCCAGCGCCATTAGCACGATCCTTCCCAAATATCTCACACCAATCCTCATAATAAGGCCATAACTTGTGGCGCATGAGGCGGGAGTTCAGGTCAACTTACAAACTATTTATATTATTATAACCACAAGTGATAGTGCTACGGGACCACATATTGCACCCATTATGTTTCCCAAAAGAAAACTATTCACCAAACGCACAATTTACCATACACAAAAGTCATATACCTTCACATGCGCCTCCCATGCTTCGTCGTTGCCTCGATCATCTTGGTTTTTTGGTCTAGACCTATTCCGGTCTTTGATATTATTGCAAATAGGCTCCCAAAGGTTTTCTTCCAAGTGTGAGCCTGTGAGTTGATGTGAGGAAGTGTCTTCAAGTCAGTATTTGAGAAAGTCTTGTCCAGGATGCCCTTAGCACCTGGAGATATTCGGTCTTGAACCCGTTGTCAAATTTCCAACCACCAGCAATTATTTCTTTCATACCGAAGATCAATGTATCCTCTTCCTTGGTACTCCATCATTGCCGTCCCCTATCAGCGTGAAGGCGCGCCGGGCGCTGAAATCCACTCACATTACTTGCATTTGAATTCCTGAGAAAACATATATATAAGAAGCAAGGTAAATATAGAACTCTACAACTCAACGCAAATATTATGCGTAATAAAACATGAACGTGGACGAACAACATGGAGTGCCATTCATATATGTAATAGAGAATTGTCCAAAATATATAAGTCTCGGTTGCAGTTACAAATTTTATTTCCCAAAAAAGGTTATGAAAGAACGTTAAATAAACTCAGCCAGCAAAGCCTTTCCCGACGGATTGCGTGCATAGAACCGAAAAATCTGGCAGTTAATAAAAAACCAATAAATTCACATATACATAGGTATATTTGTGGGGGCAATATCACACTAAACTGATTATGTCAATAACATCAGTAAAATGTTAATTACCTCGCTTTGCTTCACTTTCATACTTTTGCATACCAGTTGTTCAAAACCCAAACGTGGCAATGCAAAAGAAGCAAAGAAAAAACAAATTAGACTGTTGGGTAATGTAACCGAATGTGCAATAGGGTTATGCAAGAGTAGAATGTCATATTTTTTTGTTAATGCCAAACAACAAATTGCAGAAATAAGGCACAGTGCAGTTGTACAAAATGTAACAACGAAGTTCAGAGAACATACCCAACATACACAACATGAATTTCAAAGAAACAATATTCATCTGTAGTTGTAGCTAACACAGATGTCAATTGTTATCAACACAGAGGGACATTTATTATACAAATTACATATAAAACAAACAGTTGTGCATATAAATTAGGAGATAATGTACGCAAACGACTGAACCCAAAAGCAAAAATCGCAACAAAATATCGTCGTACTGTTCCTAAGGTAAGCGTTGCGACGTTTTGGTTTAAGTAGTATGTCGCGTCAGACCCACAATTTAATATTTTACAATCCAAAATAACCAAAATGCCGGCCAAAACAAGAAGGGGCAGCCAAAGCAAGAAGTCAAAGTCTTCTCCACTCGTCATACATTCGATGCGCGAGGTCATCTCGATACCCATTCCAAGCCTGGGTAGACTCAACAACGTCAATTAATTATGGCGCTTTGGAAACATCGTACTCTAGATTGATCTCCCCCAAAGACTCAAGCAATGGATCGTTGGGCATAAAAGAACGGATGAAGTTATGCAAAAGTGTGCAAGCCATGATAAGCCTATTCCGGACTTGCATGGAAAAAAAGGTTGGTGATCGAAGCATCGCCCATCTTTTTTTTCAAAAGCCCGAAGGAGCGCTCAATAACATTATTAGCTCTGGAGTGGTGCATATTATAGAACTCTTTGAAAGCATGTGGTCTGGAAGGGCTGGTCGATCAATCGTCAAGGTGATAACAAACCGACTTGTACGGAGTAAGGAACCCTTCGCAATTCATATACCCATTGTCGCATAGATAAAAGTTTCCCGGAAAACATGAAGTAAGTTTTATGAAAGGGCTGGAATGGCAGTGATGTGAAAATATGGAAGAAGGCCATTCCAGAGGCAAGGATATAAGGCATTATCGCTGATTGTCGGCCTTGGCAGAAACTCATGTAGGAACATAAGGACCCATTGTGAAAATAGTCGGTGGAAATTAGATAATATATTAAGTCATTGTAGTTAGTAACACAACAGTAGGTTATACAAATTTTTTTGGTCCGCGGCTACCGGATCCATTACCTTGAGGCACCTTCAAGCCATTGGGTCGGCTAACAACGTCGCGAAGAATCCGTGCATCAGCAGTCGAACCCTCCCACCCAGTCAAAACATAAATGAACTTCAAGTTCATGTCGCAAGCAGCCAGGACGTTAACCGACACGGTGCCATTCCATGTCCTATATCATGGCTTATCGATCTCGGCGGTGGTGACTTCAACATATGTGCCATCAAGAGCGCCAATGCAGCCCTAACGTATTGAGTATTTTATAATAAGTAGCTAATTACCCCGCACGTAAATATAACACATCTCTAAAAACATTGGATTCAATAAAGATTGGTGGGGTACCATGAACCATTTCCAACTTCGATGTGTGCAATTGGTGTCGATGGGATCAGGTCTCGCAAGGAGTACCGGGTGGAGTTTCAGATAGTTTGTAAGACACTGTAGAAGTGGGTGCTTAATGTGTGCATACTACGTTTGAAGTCAAACCTCACACACCTTAATTTAGTGTGGTGAGCAACGACAGTCAAGAAAAGAGCGCCCTTCTCACGAACACTAACATATTTGCTGTCATTTAACCCCTTCCCCTCCCCCTCCCCCCATGGTGTAAAAAGAAACATAACCTAGAGAAAATGTCACAATTTATCCTGAGTTTTGCGAAACAATCTGCGTCCCTACTACTTACTAACGAGTTTAAGTACACCATGCGTGTTGGTGTCATGGAGGCCATCTTGTATCTAATTAGCATATCAGAACGAACACGGTTGTGGTTTACGGACCTACCTCTCACATGGTGAATCAGATGCAGCAAGAATACGATATGGAGTATAACTTCCTCCAAAACCACCACAATTTCAGATGATCCACTACGGAGTCGAGCTATGGCTAAAAAATGCAATCATTACAGTGTCAATATCAAGTAAGTAACTTGGCACAAGAACCGAAATTTAAAGAGTATAGCATAAGCGAATCAAGACTTGGCGTAGGCTACGTAATAATAACGAAGCCTACAAAAAACATTAAAATCTCAAAACTCAATTGTCGGACGCCGTAGACACACTATAGGAAGGAAAGAGTAAACAAGTCATAACACACATAGAGGGATGAGATGTCTTTAGTTAAGGATATTTTTTTAAAATACAGACACACACAACAATCCAATATATGAGTTGCTGCCCGTGTAAGAAGCAATAAGTGGCTCAAATTGGTTCAGGGAATGAGGCTGATGAATATTGCTCACAACACATGCCGTATCAACCGCAGGCTTGATTCTGATGCGCAGGTCGCAGAACAACAAATATGTTCAACGAAATGAATAAACTGTATGAAATGTTAATGATGGTGTTTGGGGAATGCGACATGACATCATTTAAATTTCCCCTGACAAAAACAGGCATGACAATGAACTTGAAACAGAGGAACAAATGATAAACTGATACAAAAAATATATATATTTGTTTGTTTATATATATATATATATATAATAATAAATAATCCCCAATCTTTTCAGCCACAACAAGAAGCTTGTGCATTTCACAATGTGCAACGTTTACAGCTCATAAATGAAATGAAAATAATGAATCTACGGCAGGAGTACACACGGGGAAACTTACTTACCTACATTCTCGTCTAAATCGTTTCACACTGGAATGCCTGGTATTGAGGGGGAGCAGTCGGAGTACAACAATCTATTGGAAAAATATCGATACAAAACAAAAACCAAACATACATTAGAAAATACAAAGCACAACTAAGTCCGATCGTTATTTCCACAGCAAAGTCGCAGAGAATATACAGTGTTGTAAGACGACAATAATGTATTCGTTTTAAATGATCAGTAGACGAGTTGCAGGAGCTAACCTCTCAGAGTGACTCAGAGCAAGGACGGAAAAAATGGAATTCCTCCGCAAGTCGTCTTCTTCCCACAGTTGTTCGTGCTAATTAGCTATGACCTCTGAAAATTGAAATGATCTAATTGAAAATTTCCCGCTCAAAGGGTGATATTGTAATTCGCGGAGTGGAGGAGTGTGGGCCAGAGAGGTTGGGTTTTGGAGTGATATTGTAACAGCCCTCCGTATGTGGGTTGGCGAAGCCCAGGTCGAGGGGATAAGGAAGTCGGGCCCATGTGTTACACTAAATCCCATTTATCTCTACCAAACAACTTAAACGCTATGATTAATAATAAATAATGCCTATACACAGCAACCAAACCCAGGGTTTAATGAATATAAAACCGTTTTTCCTACTCTTGAAAGGATTCTTAACCGTATTACACCAAAAATAAAGTATAATTAAAATTGCGACTATGATAAAATAGTGTCACTAAATTTTATGACGTGAAATATAGAGTATCACTAATTTTATGACGTAAAATATATAGTGTTATCAGTCTGTGATAGAAGATTTAGAGCGTCATTAAATTTATGACATAAAATATATGTGTCACCAACACTATGACATAAGATCTTGAGTGTCCTAGATATTATGACACAAAATTTAAAAGTATAGTTAAAGTTGTGACGCTTTATAAGAGTATCACTAAATTGCCAAAAATATTGATACTTTTTTATGTATGCGTCACGTATTGAGACGAGGAGATAATTTGGTACGGTATGGACTAGTGTTGTTTTAGGTGGACCCTCTCATTGAAAAGAATTTTTCTTCTTTCATGTTCTTGGTGACATGTGTATTTTTATAATTTTCAGGTGGAGTTATAACGTGGTCGAGTCTCTGATAGTTCATCAACGCAAGAGGGGTATTTATGTTATTCTTCGTGGTAGTGTGGGCCAAGGTAATAGATTTATTTGGAAACCTTGATCCCAAAAGATCAATGGCGACAACACAAACATTGTTGCGGCCTAAGAACTTAATGACATGGTGAAAACCAAAAGAAGTGCAACCTAGGTCATGTACAATCAAAATACAGTTGTCCAAGTTAAAGGACCCTTGTTGAATATAAAATACTTCAATTTGGGGGTGTAGGGGTTGTTTGGACAGCCACTAGAGTAATGGTTCCGGAGAATCGGGGGGGAGGGGGGTGTTGAGAGAGACAACAAGGGTGAAGTAGAACCAGAAGGAAAATGGGTTTGCAGTGGTAGTGGCAACGATCGATTTGGTTGGGGTGCGGTAGACGATTGTTGCATGGGCAGTGAGGGTTTGGATTTGCGAAGATGTGGTATTGGGGAATCTTATGGTCAGTAATGATAGTCATTATTGCGGTTGCTCTGAAGATGACATTTTTTTAATTTTTACATAAATTATCTTGCTTACAATAAGAAGTGGCATGCATGTCACATGGGTATTTGACTCGAACATATGGTTGGAATTCATCCTAGATGGCTATATATAAATCGCGCAAGTGTTAGATGAGAATTTGTAAATCGAAAAGGTATGTGTGCATGTCCCATGGGTACTTGGTTGAAAAATATGGCAGAAATTCGTCCCAAATGGCTACTTATAAAACGCGCAAAGGTTGAATGAGAATATGTAACTAAAAAAAAAAAATACATATCTAAGTGAAAAAATGCCCATAGTTCAGATGGTTATGTTGGAAATTGGTTTGGAATTTTGGGTTTTGACTCAAATTTGACCAATTTAATTAATTCAATCCATTGTTAAAAATGGAAACAAGTTGCAAATTCATAATCTACACTTCGAGTAGATGAATTTAATGATTAATATGCTCAAAACCAATTTCAGGTGAATGAGATATTAATTGTCAAATGTTGCAACTTAAACATGGAAGTTGAAGAGTTTATGAAGTAAATATATGGGAACTTGTCCCACATAGAAAAATTGGAGTAAGTGGATACTCCTTATTTAGTAGAGCACTTGATAAGTAGTTATCAAGTGTGCTCCCCTATGGTGGACCTTATGGTGGATCCTAGTGGGATTTTAGCCTTTGGCTAAAATGGACCCGAGGATGGTGCTTCGCACCATCCGAGCCCGAGCCCGGGCCCGCACGCGCACGTCGCACATGTCGCATTGAGTCGCTTTAGAGGCGCACTTTGCACTTCGCACGTACGCGTCGTCGCGAGGAGCCTTAAAGTTTTGTCCAGGTGGTCCAGACGGATGGCTCACGGGTTCGTGGCGGTTCGAGTAAGGCGGTGCGGTGACGTGGACCGGTCCGGTCAAGAACCTGGTCGAACCGGACTGGATCGTTGGGCGGACCGGACCGGCCGGTAGGTTGAACCGGGTCGGCGGTTCGGACAGGTCGAACCGGACCGGGGCAGTGGGTCGGACCGACCCGCCAGCGAACCAGTGCGACCCGTCGCCCGCCAGGGCGTGGGTCAGCCTGCGGGTGCGACCGCCCAGCGAACAGGTGGGTCCAGTCCAAAGGGTGCAACCAAGGGGTGAAGAGGTGCCTTTCCAAAAGGGCACCACAACTCTTCAACATATATAAATAGGCCCCTCCACATTTCATTTCATACATTCGAATTCACAAGTTCTTTGCATTTTAAAAGCTTTCTAAATTCTGCATTAGTAGAGTCCGAAAGTTCCAAATATCCGAGTACGTTCGCCGATAACTTCCGACTCGTAGTGCAGCGGTCTGAAGTTTTAAAGTCGTTGTATCTTGGAGGCGTTTTGCTACTATAACGTATTGCACCTGAGTACGTGGCAATTTCGTCTTACGGATATAGAGTCAAACTCTAGCCTCGAATTTGTCTGTATTCTACATCTTCGTCTATACAATCACATACCGATTTCTAACAGCGTAAGACGAATTTTTTTTGTATATTCGGAGATGTCTTCTACTGTTTCGACTCCTTCCATCCCCGCTGCTCACGCCGAAAAACCGGCTAAATTTGCCGAAAATGATTTCAAGAGATGGCAGCAGAAAATGCTGTTCTATTTGACAACTCTCAGTCTTGCCCGTTTCTTGAGGGAAGATCCTCCTACCGTTGAAACAGGGGATAAAGACGGAATGACTGCTTTGGACGCATGGAACCACAGTGACTTCCTGTGTCGAAATTACATTCTAAATGGATTAGACGATTCTCTTTACAATGTCTACTCCAATTTTAAAACCGCAAAAGAATTGTGGTTATCTTTGGAGAAAAAGTACAAAACGGAGGATGCCGGAATGAAGAAATTCATTGTCGGACGGTTCCTCGACTTCAAAATGGTAGACTCGAAGACGGTCATGGACCAAGTTCGAGAGTTGCAGTTGATCCTCCATGAGATTCATGCTGAAGGTATGCAACTATCTGAATCCTTTCAAGTAGCCGCATTCATAGAAAAGTTACCGCCTCAATGGAAGGATTTCAAAAATTATCTCAAGCACAAACGCAAGGAAATGGGGCTTGAGGACTTGATCGTGAGACTACGGATCGAGGAAGACAACCGGAAATCCGAAGTCAAAAGCGACAAGAACCGTGGAGAGGCACGTGTGAATTTGGCAGAGTCCGGAAGTGGCAAGAAGAGAAAACGCGGTGCTGGCTCTAATAAGCAACAGAAGACCTCGAACAAAAGATTCAAAGGTAACTGTTATAACTGTGATAAGCCCGGACACAAGTCGAGTGAATGTCGACTGCCAAAGAAAGCAAATCAAGGCCAGAAGAATCAGGCCAACCTTGCCGAGCACAAATCCTTGCCAGAAGAACTGTCTGAATTGGATCTGTCCGCCGTTGTATTCGAGGCCAACTTGGTAGATAATCCAAGGGAGTGGTGGATCGACACAGGGGCTACCCGTCATATCTGTTCAGACAAGGAACTGTTCTCCACTTACCAAGAGATCAATGGCAGAAAGCTTTTTATGGGAAACTCTGCAACGTCTCCAGTGGTAGGATTGGGAAAGGTCGTGTTGAAGATGACGTCGGGAAAAGAACTAACTCTCGTGGATGTGCTGCATGTCCCAGACATTCGCAAGAATTTAGTCTCCGGTTCTTTATTGAGTAAGGCCGGATTTAGGTTGGTTTTTGAAGCAAATAATTTTGTACTGACCAAATGTGGTCAATTTATTGGGAAAGGCTATCTCGAAAAGTGCCTTTTCAAAATGAATGTAATGACTGTAAAGCGCGACATTAAGCGCAATATTAATATAAGTGAAGTTAATTATTGCTTGAGTGTTCTAATTTATGGCATGGTAGATTAGGACATGTAAATCAAAATACACTTCGACGTTTAGTGAATTTACATTTACTTCCTAGAATGGAATTTGATTCACAAAAATGTGAGATCTGTGTGGAGGCAAAATTGGCCAAAACAGCATTCCATTCAGTTGATAGAAGTACTTCTCCTCTAGAACTTGTTCATACTGATGTGTGTGATTTAAAGTTTGTGCAAACTAGAGGTGGTAAGAATTACTTCATTACTTTTATTGATGATTGCACAAGATATTGTTATGTATATCTTTTGAAAAGTAAAGATGAAGCCATTGAGGCATTCAAAAATTATAAGAATGAAGTTGAAAATCAACTTAGCAAAAGAATCAAAGTGATTCGTAGTGATAGAGGTGGAGAATATGTAGCTCCATTTGAAGAATTTTGCCAACAAAACGGTATTATTCATCAAACTACAGCTCCATATTCACCTCAATCAAATGGCATAGCAGAACGCAAGAACCGAACTCTAAAAGAAATGATGAATGCTATGTTGATAAGTTCGGGCTTACCCCAGAACATGTGGGGGGAAGCAATCTTGTCTGCCAACTACATTCTTAACAAATTGCCACATAAGAAAAGGGACAAAACTCCGTACGAGTTGTGGAAATGAAGAAAACCTTCCTACCATTACCTTAAAGTGTGGGGGTGCCTAGCTAAGGTTGAAGTACCTAAGCCGAAACAAGTGAGAATAGGACCCAAAACTGTTGATTGTATTTTCATTGGATATGCGCATAACAGTAGTGCATATCAATTTCTGGTGCACAAATCAGACATTCCTGAAATAAACGTGGGAATGACTATAGAGTCAAGGAACGTGGTGTTCTTTGAGAACATATTTCCTAAGAAGGAAAACACAGAAGTAAGTTCTCGTAAAAGAACTTATGAAATTACAAATGGTTCACCTGTTGAGGTTAATAAAGAACCTGAGGGTAATGATGAACCGAGACGTAGTAAAAGGGCCAGAAAGGAGAAGTCCTTTGGGCCGGATTTTCTATCATACATGATGGAAAGTGAACCCAGGACAATACATGAGGCATTGTCCAGTCCAGATGCTCCTCTCTGGAAAGAAGCAATAAACAGTGAAATCGAGTCCATCATGCAAAATCACACGTGGGAGATTGTAGATCTACCACCAGGCTGTAAACCACTTGGATGCAAGTGGATCCTAAAGAGGAAGTATAAATCCGATGGATCAATTGATAAGTATAAGGCTAGATTGGTAGCCAAAGGGTTCAAGCAAAGAGAAGGATACGACTTCTTTGATACATATTTCCCAGTTACGAGGATCACATCCATTAGAGTTCTCATTGCTATTGCAGCTCTGCATAACCTTGAGATACATCAAATGGATGTGAAGACGGCCTTCTTAAATGGGGAATTGGAGGAGGAGATATATATGGAATAACCTGAAGGGTTTGTAGTTCCTGGCCAAGAAAAGAAGGTGTGTAAACTTGTTAGATCTTTGTACGGACTCAAACAAGCACCTCTTAAATGGCATGAAAAATTCGATAATGTGATGCTCTCTAATGGTTTCAAAATCAATGAGTGCGATAAGTGTGTCTATATAAAGGGCACTCCAGAATATTATGTAATAGTGTGTCTATACGTCGATGACATGCTTATTACGGGAAGTAATCATGACTCGATCGTGAATACTAAAAGCATGTTAAAACGAAATTTTGACATGAAAGACATGGGTCTGGCTGACGTCATTCTAGGGATGAAAATCTCTAGAACTTCTGATGGAATTTTCCTATCACAAACTCATTACGTTGAGAATGTGTTGAGGAAATTTGATGCTTATGACGTATCCCCGGCTAACACTCCTGTAGATGTTAATCTACACTTAGCTAAAAATAGAGGTGACCCAGTGCTGCAACTGAAATATGCAAGAATTATCGGAAGCCTGATGTACTTGACAAATGGTATGCGTCCGGATATAGCATATTCAGTTAGCAAACTTAGTAGATTTACAAGTAATCCTAACAAGGATCACTGGAAAGCTCTGATGAGAGTTTTAAGGTATTTAAAACATACCATGAATCATGGAATTTTGTATACAAGATATCCAGCCGTATTGGAAGGATACACAGATGCAAACTGGATATCTGATACTAAAGATTCAAAATCCACCAGTGGTTATGTATTCACTATAGGTGGAGGAGTTGTGGCTTAGAAATCCTCTAAACAAACTTGCATAGCTCGTTCCACAATGGAATCAGAGTTCATTGCTTTAGACAAAGCTGGTGAAGAAGCCGAATGGCTTCGGAACTTCTTAGAGGATATTCCTGGTTGGTGCAAACCAGTGCCTCCCGTGATGATACACTGTGATAGCATGTTTGCTATAGGGAGGGCACAAAGCCACATGTACAATGGTAAGTCTCGACACATCCGGAGGAGACACAATACCGTTAGACATTTGATCTCAAGTGGGGTAATCTCCATTGACTACGTAAAGTCAAAAGACAACATTGCGGATCCGCTGACTAAAGGCATAGGTCGAGATCAAATGTATAGCGCGGTAAGGGGAATGGGGCTAAAACCCACACACTAAAGAGTGTTCATAGTGGTAACTCGTCCATGATGACTGGAGGATCCCAAGAACTTGGTTCAACGAGACAACTAAGCTTTGAAGCACTCAGTTTTGCACTTGAAAACAAATTTCAAGCTCATTCTCGATTCCGCTCAAGTGCCAAATGTACCTATTTGGTACAAAACCTGATGACGTGTGGTGAGGGTAAGCTTAACAACTTTTAATGATTCCTATACCTTCGTGGTAAGGTATTTCAGGGTACCTTTAATAGGAGATCACCTATATAAGTGTGAAGTGGGGCCGCTTCAAACTGACAAATGTAATATTTTCAGTATACACTTATGAATCCAAGATAAGGTCCATGGCCAAAATGGACAACAACGTGAGAACCAAAAGGATATTAGAGTCGTTACTTTGTGGTTGTCATTGTACTTGATTTACACAAAAGCTGACCAGTTCAAGACATCATGTTCACTGAGCAGTGAGTACATCCGATGGCATCTCACTAGGGAAGGTTCAAAGCCTGAAGCTACCTATCCTGATGAAGGGACGGCTCGTTGGGACTTTCTTAGGTGTGCATTGCATTAATATCATTCATGTGGGGGATTGTTGGAAATTGGTTTGGTATTTTGGATTTTGACTCAAATTTGACCAATTTAATTAATTCAATCCATTGTTAAAAATGGAAACAAGTTGCAAATTCATAATCTACACTTCGAGTAGATGAATTTAATGATTAATATGCTCAAAACCAATTTCGGGTGAATGAGATATTAATTATCAAAGGTTGCAACTTAAACATGGAAGTTGAAGAGTTTATGAAGTAAATATATGGGAACTTGTCCCACATAGAAAAATTGGAGTAAGTGGATACTCCTTATTTAGTAGAGCACTTGATAAGTAGTTATCAAGTGTGCTCCCCTATGGTGGACCTTATGGTGGATCCTAGTGGGATTTTAGCCTTTGGCTAAAATGGACCCAAGACCCGGGCCCGCACGCACATGTCGCATTGAGTCGCTTTAGAGGCGCACTTTGCACGTACGCGTCGTCGCGAGGAGCTGGAGGAGCCTTAAAGTTTTGTCCAGGTGGTCCAGACGGATGGCTCACGGGTTCGTGGCGGTTCGAGTCAGGCGGTGCGGTGACGTGGACCGGTCCGGTCAAGAACCGGGCCGAACCGGACTGGATCGTTGGGCGGACCGGATCGGTCGGTGGGCCGAACCGGGTCGGCGGTTCGGACCGGTCGAACCGGACCGGGGCAGTGGGTCGGACCGACCCGCCAGCGACCCGTCGCCCGCCAGGGCGTGGGTCAGCCTGCGGGTGCGACCGCCCAGCGAACAGGTGGGTCCAGTCCAAAGGGTGCAACCAAGGGGTGAAGAGGTGCCTTTCCAAAAGGGCACCACAACTCTTCAACATATATAAATAGGCCCCTCCACATTTCATTTCATACATTCGAATTCACAAGTTCTTTGCATTTTAAAAGCTTTCTAAATTCTGCATTAGTAGAGTCCGAAAGTTCCAAATATCCGAGTACGTTCGCCGATAACTTCCGACTCGTAGTGCAGCGGTCTGAAGTTTTAAAGTCGTTGTATCTTGGAGGCGTTTTGCTACTATAACGTATTGCACCTGAGTACGTGGCAATTTCGTCTTACGGATATAGAGTCAAACTCTAGCCTCGACTTTGTCTGTATTCTACATCTTCGTCTATACAATCACATACCGATTTCTAACAGGTTATTTGTAATTTTCTGTATATAGTTCGATTAGTTTGAGATGTTATATTTAGAGAGAAAAACAAAATATATAGACTTAATTACGTGAAATTTCACTATGTTTTAGTCAATTGTCATTTGAAGTATAACTTTTAAACATATTACATAAGTACATCATTGTTGTAATTGTTTATTATTTTTTTTTTTACGCACCCGAACAAGTTTACAGTTTCAGATGATGACGTGGAGCCCGAAATTAGAATTTTAGTTATCTCAGTTTGCATACTATAATCATGCAATATTTTTAAACCCCTGCGTAAATGGAAATGAACGTTCAATAATAAAATAATGTTGTTTTTATTTAATTACAAGTTAAAAGACTTCGTACAATTAAATGCATACAATTGGGCCGGTCATAATCCCAATTGCCGGCTCCATTTCAGAAAATGAAGCGTAAAACTTGTTCTGATGCATTAAATTGTAAAATTTGTATAGGTGATCATCTTTGCATGTGTTACACTTAAAAGATCATGTTACAAATTATAATTGACCAAAAGCTTTCACATAATTAACCTATATATATAAGTATAGTTTAAGATCAACTGTTTCTTATATAATTTAAATTACCATGACAAAGTGAGTCAGCTCAAATGATAAGAGCACCACTATTTAAACGACTAAACCAATCGTCTTGGTTCGATCATTTTAGGTGGTTCTTTAGATTAAGAAAAAAGAAAACGGCTAAACCAATGATAAGAACACCCACTATCTAAATAACTAGATACAATATGTAATACTATAAGTGAGCAAAACGTGAAGAATAAAAAAAAAAAAAAAATTGACGGAATAATTAGTTTGAGTATACCATGTGAATTTAAAATACATAGCAATAAAAAAAAAAAGGTTGAATTCAACATTAGAAATTAAATTATCTACTCAAATTAGTATCATGCACGACTCAGTATGGCCCCCTGAAACTTGTATTATTAAGAAAAACAAAACCCATTATTCAAATAATGTTAAATTCATGTATATCTTTCAAATTACAAATGCATATATAATAATATGTCCGGCCGTCTTGCACACTTCGTCGGACCAACGTCATGTATCAAGTCGGGGTCGGTCCAAAATTTCACACAACATGAAAATTGGTGGCCCAGCTCACATCAAACAAACTTCTCAAAACACACTCATATATATTAGCAATTGGCATATCGGAATCTGGTCAATTTGATGGTACTTTAGATTAACATTCTTAAGACCCAATACATCTAAAATATCGAATGGCTAATATATATGAACTGGGGTGATCTCAATAAAAGAATATTAATAGTCATTTGTTCTCTCTCGAAGTAATGCTACTTTTTTTTCACTTCTTTTTCTTTAAACAAATAAGTAAAGGTGGCAAATTGATACGCCGAACTAGCCCGTTTCACATTTACTACAGGTTACATCATAAGCAATGGTGGATCCAAAATTAAGAGTTGGATAAGCACATTTGAAAGTGTAACAGTGCGGATTTTCATAGATAATTTTTTTTTTTTAATAATAAATAACAATAACTTTACTTTTAAAAAGGAAATAATAAAAACATTACCTTTAGAAAAACATTCACATAATTTAAAACTAAGGTTGTTATAACTTTAATAAAAATATAATTATTGATATGCTTCAAAGAATAAAGTCATATTATTTCCAAAAATTTTCAAATTTAATATGAACAATACTTTTATAAATGTGTGAAAGCAAATTAACTAATTTAACTTAAGAGTTAACATAAATTATAAATAAAATATTGAAATACAATGAAATCGTATTTCTTTAGAAATTTAGTTGACCAAGTTTAGAAGAAATAAAACGTTTCAAACAAGTATTATATTCCTAGCCTTTAGAAAAATCAAGCTAACTCTAAAATTTAGGCCGTTAGACTAGATACTAATAAAACAGTTTTAATAAACTCCTTTAATATAATTTACCAAATAACATTTCACCAAAAACAACCTCTAATAAATACATTTGAAGAACTATGAAAATTAAATTTATAAGATTATAAGTCGTTCGACAAATACGAAATAAAATACTTTTAATAAACAACATTCATATAGTTTACCAAATAATATTCCACTAAATAACTTTTAATAAAATACTATTGATAAATTATAAAAGCTAAATCTATAATATAATAAAATCACTTTAATACCTCAAATAAAAAACTCAAGTATGTATCACCATAAATATCTACTACCTATTTATATGTCATCACATCCCACTCTCGCCTTCACACGCAGCTCCATCAACCTGAAAGTGGGTTCTTATAAAGGAGGTGAGATACATCCAGCTCGTGGGGTTTTAATTTGCCAAAATTAAATACAAGTAATCAATTTTAAATATGAGCAGATCACCATAAGTATCACCATAATGTCACCATAGCATGTATCACCATAACATCATATCACCAAAAAATCATATCACATATGCCCCTAGACCATTACATATACGGATCAAATAAATTTGAATCACATATCATAAAATCATCATAGCATCATATTAAACATAACAAGCATCATATTTAATTAAAGCAAACATTAAAAGAAAACCCTACCTTAGTTGTTGAATGATGTCGTGCGAAAAAAACCTAGTCACCGTGCTCTTGACCAGATAAACCTAAATAATACATGTCATATCTTAAGTAATATTTGATGAGGGATCCTAATTAGAAAGACCGAAAAATAAATAATATGTTGGCAGGAGGGATATAAGCTTGTATCGGTAAATACCAAAGTTTGATAAAGGGTGAAAACTTTCCGCCAAAAGAGAATTGGGATAATGGGGAAATAAATCTTTTTTTTTTCTGCATTTACTACCCTACTTGTGGTCCCCATAACACACCTATTACTTCCATTAATACATACAACACACACACCCTCTGCATACCATTAATACATACAACACACCTATTACTACCCTACCTTAGTTGTTGAATGATGTCGTGCGAAAAAAACCTAGTCACCGTGCTCTTGACCAGATAAACCTAAATAATACATGTCATATCTTAATTAATATTTGATGAGGGATCCTAATTAGAAAGACCGAAAAATAAATAATATGTTGGCAGGAGGGATATAAGCTTGTATCGGTAAATACCAAAGTTTGATAAAGGGTGAAAACGTTCCGCCAAAAGAGAATTGGGATAATGGGGAAATAAATCTTTTTTTTTTTTTCTGTATTTACTACCCTACTTGTGGTCCCCATAACACACCTATTACTTCCATTAATACATACAACACACACACCCTCTGCATACCATTAATACATACAACACACAACAACATTCACACCCTCTACATGCTCACACAATAAAATACCACATTTTATTTTTTATATATATATAACACATATACCAAAAAATATATTATATAATACAGTTATGACACACACACATATATATTTAACACGCACACACACACTACTACAATCATTCGCACACACACATCCTGTACCTATGTATACATAAGACACATATCATACCACATTATATATGTATATGTGTGTATATATATATATATATGTAACTCACGCAGTCACTCACCGTAAGTTTATATACACGCACCCATACATGCATATGTATATATATCTACCATCCCTAATGACATAACCGAGTCTAGAGAAATAAATCTTTATAACAAAAATTGTTTGCTACTGATCTAAGAAATCCAAAAAGGAAACTGTAAATTAGCTGCTGTAGATGTGAAGAATGGAAAGAACTGATTCACAATCCACAGAGGAGATGTGAAGAGTGGAAAGAGCTGATCCACAATCCACTGAGAAGAAAGGGTGACAGACTTTTCTTTTAGGAAAGAAGACGTAATTTATTTTGTGTATTGTGTAAGGTTCTGTTATACTAGAGTATTTTCCTACTAGGTATTAATCAGAAGTCCCATAGGAAAAATATTTTTCTATCAGATATCAGCTAGAGGAGTATCTAATGGATATATATATCTGGCGAAGATACGTAATAACTGACAACTATTTTATGGATAAACATGAATTATGATTTGGGCTCAATATGAGCCCAAATAACTTGACTTGACCCACATGAAATTTATGATGCATGTGAGGCTAAATAAATAATACTACTACTACTAATAATAATAATAATAATAACCCGTAAAATAATTCGAGGCGTTACAGGAGTAATCATAAAAAGCGCCAAAAAGAAATAAAAAAACATATCAATCAAATTAATATCAACAAATTGTATGGAAATAATGTAAAATATAAAGAAAATGCAAAAATACAACGTCTAAACTAATTATATTTAAATAAACAAAAACAAATTAAAAATTGTAAGCTTACAAATATTATTTCATAATTTCACAGTGATATCTAGAATATCATTATTTTTTTATACAAATATTTGATTACATAAATAATTAAGTATGTTTGTCACAATTAATTTCTTAACCTGTGTTTTTTATTTATATATTTTTTTAAACCCATCATATAAATTATTTTTTTTCAAACAAAAATGGGTGTGCATGTCCATCCCCCAATGGTCATAAGAATATTAACCTGAAATATTGTCAAACTCAACAAGCCCAATCACATTTAAGTCCAACCATATGGACCAATTACCTGACATAATTCTAATTCGACCTGATCCAACCCAATCTTACTGGTACATGTCATATATCTGACGGGCCGGAATAAGTGATTCTGCATTAATATATGCACAATTATGGCAGAAAAATCAAATCAACCACTAAACACTCAATTCGATAACATTAGTTAGAAGTTCATTTGAACTTATGTTTTATTAAAACAAACAAGTCTCAACATAATTATACATCTCATAAAACCTAAAGATCGACTCAAACTCTAGCTTGATAAGTGAAAAATATCAAACTACTAGAGCTCGGTTCGTGTTTAGCTCAACTAAAACTCTTTCAACCACGATTCGTTTAATTCAACCATAATATTAAAAACTCGATAATATTTAAAACAAATTCGCACAATATCATCTTCGACTCGACTCATTTACAGCCCTACCCACGATAAAGAAATAAGTAAAAGTTAGATGCATACCCGTGAAGGGGATTAATTAAATTATTGTGATGCATATATGGTTTGGTGTTGATCTACAAAATGGATGGCCATTGACCACAAGTAGCTACACAACAATCAAGAGTCACGAGACTTTGCTCTCTTTTAATTTTCTTTTGCTTTTATCACCAAACCATTAATTCACATTACCACTTTGCATCATTTATTTTTCATACATATATGTCGACAGATGTGACTGCGTATATTTCAATTCCATTATTGATAGTGAAATAACCAAAATTACGAAATACTCCCTCCGTTCTATATTAATTATTATTTTTAAGAAAATGAAAAAATTATGATTAAAATATTTTGATAAATATACCCTCAGTTAATATTAAGGGATAAAAATTTAAGCAAATAAAATATCTGTGATAGATTGAGAAGTAGAGATATTCTAGGATTGAGTCAAAGAGAAAATTGGTAGAACTTGTGAAAAATATTTAAAACGTCAATTAATTGAAAAAAGGATAAAGTAGCTAAAACGACAATTAATATGAAACAGAGGGAGTACTGCACTTACCATACCAAAAGTTATTAAAAAAAATAAAAAATTGGTATATTAGATTTTTGGTACGGTAATGTTATGAGATCCGATCTTTTTGTTATTTTGGTATATCTTAGTGTACTTCGGTATTTTGGTAGTACAGTATATATCGCTCTCTCGGTATTTTGATATTTAAATATTTGGTATATCAAATTTCTAAAGCTATATACCAAAGTCAAAGGTAAGCACGGTATACCAACACCGACACAAAATTTGGTATATTGAAATTTCGGTACGATATATATATATATATATATATATATATATATATATATATATATATAAAAGATTTTAGTACAAAACAATATGGATGATTCGATATAGTATTCTGTACCGAACCACCTCTAATTATTGATGTATTTATAACAGGGGCGGCCCTGGGGCGGTCAAGGCGGTGCCGCCGCACCGGGCCCCCCGCCGGCCAGGTTCCCTGAATTCTTTTTAGTATTATATATATACACCTGTATAGAAAAGTTATATAATAATTACAGATGAATAATTATATTAATAGGTGATGTAGCTTATTTGGTTGGCCTTGGTAGGAAAAATTCATGCATTTAGATGAGGTCTTTAGTTCGATGCCTCTTTAGCACTATTTTTATAGTTTTTTTTTTTATACAATATTACCAGCACTATTTTTATAGTTTTTTTTTTATACAATATTACCAACCAATATTTTAAGGGGCCTCATTTTATTTTTCACACCCGTCTCTCTAGCGGTACTTTTATAGTTTTTTTTTTACAATATATGATTTTGAAAAAAGAAAACACACACTTATATTTGTGTATATATTGCTTGAGAATAGTATGCAGAATGAGTAAATCATACATTTACATTTGGTAGTGTTCAATCTAGTTTGGAATTGCTTCGACATTTGTGTAAGTGTTGGAAAAAAGCATGATAACAACCACTCCCCCACCCCCAAAAATAAAAACAAACAACCAAAATATTTTTAGGTTTTTTTAATTTATTCAAAATATATGTAACCTTGTATAGTTTTTTTAGGGGGTGACCTTATGTAGTTATGCTTTTCCCTAACTTCACTTTTTGAATCCAACAAAATTAGTTGTAATTTGGAATAAATTTGTTAGCCTCAACAAAATTGCATATACTTACAACGTTTAAATTAACTCTATTTCAAGTGCAACACTATTCATTAAGGGTTATTATCAATAACCGGCGAGCCGGCCAAAACCACAACAATTATATATGATTGTGAATAAATTGGCAAAATCGAAAGAATTAGTTAAATGATAGAAAAATGGTTAATGGATAAAAATCATGACTTTTTACGATATTTTACAATTTGAATATCTTTTTTCAAATCTACACTTTAAATGCATTAAGTTTTTAATTTTTCAATTTGATACACGAGCGTAATATTTTGATGAGGTTTGACACCCGAAATTCAATATCTTTTTCCTCAATATATACCACATTACTTAACCAAGAAAATTCGATTTAAATTCTTAAGTTCAACAATGTTTAAGAATTAAATAGAATAATCTAAAACGCTGTAAATTATGTGTTTTTAACTAAATTTAAATTATTTTGATAAATATTGCTTCCACCGTGGTCGTGGTGACGAATTTTGGGATCACGTTATTGATGCCTCATTTAAAAATTTACATGGTACATTAAATTGAAGAAAAAAAAATCATTCATTAAATTGCAAATTGTAAAAAGATATGGTTAAATTGTAAAGGAATGTAAAAGTTATGTATTGTTTTACAATTAACCGTAAAAACTGAATTCGATTTTTTCTTTCATCTATTAGGCATTCAAAAAATTGTGTTTCACCTCTTTCTACATCTGTTCGATTATTTCATACGCCCTTAGTATCAATTAGAGATGGTAATTCAACCCACACGACTTAACCCAATTCAATTCATAGGATCAATATATATTATATGTCGGGTCAAGTTGGATCGACCCAAAATTTTATGGGGCCAACAATTATTAAGTGCAATCCAATCAATCCTCCATAATTATTAAAAAAAAAAAGGGGGGGTTGGGCTTTTGGCCCATTAAGAAGGCCTGTTGGGCCCAATTATCTTACAAACCTAAATCTTATGACTTAACAATTTAAAATATCGAGCAACACAATCCGATTCATTTTACCAATTTTAATATAAATAGAAGATGAAACACCGTTGCCAATATTAATGATTGATCTGAAAAGAACCTGAGAATTAAGTCGACACAAAATTCGAAGGCAAAGTAGGTCACAAGTTCTTCTCCAATAGTATGTTACATTCACATGAACACATGAGTATGTTGCACAGAATTTGGCTCACATCAATACAGCTAAAAAAGATAGTATATTTTTTAGTGCTTTGGACCACCACTATTTATTACAAACATTAAAAAAAACAGTCAAATTTGTAAGAGATCTTGAGATTGAAATAACAGAAAACAACAAAATGTAGGAGGGGCCAAGACCCCCCCAAAACTGAGGCTTCCATCAACATAAACTTGACGCGTGTTGATTCCTCACATGCACAATTTAGATCCAATTTCTTGTGATTTTGTCTTGGGATTGAAAAAGAGAAAAAAAAAACAGAACTCAATAGAGATATTCTCTGCAGTTTATAAATTCAAGATCATTAGTCGGTATACCGAAAGTTCGATACAGTATGGTATATATGGAACATAGCAAATTTTAAATATACTGAATTTTATGTTGGTACTGATATGATTATAAGGTAACAAAATTTTAATATATTGAATTTTACGTCGGTATTGATATGTTTGTAATGTAGCAAAATTTTAATATACTAAATTTTATGTTTGTATTGTTTTATACGGTTATTTTGGTATATTCAAAATTTCGGTGTATCATTAAAAAATTTTGTATATTAAAATACTGAATTTTGTTCTTGGTATTTTGTTATATATCAAATTACTGAAAATTTTGAATTCACATACTGTTATTGTATGGAATTTTCGGTACGGTATGATATTGTACTGAAATCTAGGTATACCAAAAGTTTTAGAATTTTTTTGTAATTTTTCGATAGAGTAAGTGCGATGTGTTGGTATTTTTCATCACTATGTACATCATCAGATTGCTGCCTCATAGAAATATTGATTGAGTAGATGAAAAATGCGATACATCCTCAATTAAAAGAATTTAAGGAAGAACGCATCAGATCACACGCAAGGAAATTATTTAATTTGACAATAATCTGACAATGCAATAAGGAATGTTATTTATGGGTTTCTCTGCCTGAATGGAGGACGAGTCGATTTAGACTTGTGTTTGGGCTACGACTTAAAAAAAATTAGGATTCATTAATCCACTTAAAATTCAAGAATATTATATTCTCTCTCGATTACTCTCACCATCTCCCTCTCTTTACATGCACTCATTACAAAATAATTTTTTTAAATTTTTTTCATTATTTTTTCAGCACAATGATTGCATTTTTCATAAATTCTATCTTATTTCATCTTAAATCAAACACAAAATTTACACAATTATTTAAATTCACACGTTATACAATTTACACAATCTGATTTACCACGTCATATTCAATTCATAAACAAACATATCCCAAAAAATTAAGAAGGGTTATGCAAAAAAGTATTTAATCGGAATTCTCATATAATTCACGGGTGGGATCACACATCACACACATTCGTGAATTAGATAAAGTTCTGATTTTAAAGAGAGTAGCCTTTTTAGCTTTTGCTATACAGAAACAAAAGCTTCTGACCATAAATATTACAGAAGCTTTTGCTAGTTCCCTATGGTTGATTACACACAAAAACACACATTCTTGCTATCTGTCAAATTTTAATATTTTTTATTTACGGAAATCCAACTTTAGTGTAATTTAGATTTTATCAAACGTAAATGTTTGATGTATGCAAATTAGAAGAGTATTTTTCTTTGCTTTACTTTTGAAGAAATGGTTAAAATTAGAAATTGTGTAAAAATCACTTATAATTAAAAGTGAGTAGTGATTGAGAATTAAGTAATTTTGATCAAATTTTTTGAATTGATGTAGTTGATAAATAAGCACTTATGCTCTCTTAATTTCCTAAAGGGATGATTGGATTGGGATGTCTCCATCCGGATGTGGCATGGACTATCCCCAGGCTCCATTTGGATGGAGGGATTTGTGCTATGGATTTATAAATCCATTGTCAAATCCACTCCATGTGTTTGGATAAAATACTAAATGAGTGGATTTGAAAATCCAGATTTTTAAATCCACCCATTTAGAAATCTAGGATTTGAAATTCTCCATTTTACACTATATTTGAGTGGATTTCAAATCCTTTGACAAAGGTAGTCATTTACAAATCCCTCCTAACTCACACTTCTCTCTCCTCCCCCCCCTCTCTCTCTCTCTCTCTCTCTCTCTCTCCTCCCCCGCTCTCTCTCTTCTTCTCTTCTCCCTATCGCTATCTCTTCCTCTCGTTCTCCAATAAAATGCTCCTAATATTTTTTTTAATTCTTTTTTTTTCCTTTTATCTCCAATTAAATGCTCCCAATAAATTTTTAGGATATAAAATACATAATATGTATATATGTATGTATATATATAATTAGAAAAAAAATTATTCGGTTAATTTTGATGTAGATAAATATTATTTTATTTAATAAAAAATATAAATTATTAGTTTAAACTTTAAAGTAAAAAAATTGAATTTTACAAATATTGTATCAGTATTTTGCCAAATAATGGATTTGAAAATTTTGGATTTCAAAATCCTTTCACAAATCCACCATAAATCCAAACAAGGGATTTCAAGTCCATGGATTTCAAATCTAAGGATTTTGAAATCTATTCATTTTAAATCCTCTGATAAATCAAATCCCTCCATCCAAATAGGGCCTCAACGTATTTCATTTAACATCGGATGACCCATCCCTCCACATCCACACCCTATTACCTACATCACCTTTTACAATTTCCAACACACATTTTACAAATTCCAATACACATCATATCCTACTACATTCTTAAACTAAAATACCTTTTTGAATATTTCGTCCGTGGATGTGCTCCATCAATCGTGGTACATGACACTATATTCCAATCCAATCACCCCCCGAGTGAGTCATTTTCCGTTGCTTAAACTTCTTCAGAATTGATTAAAAGCAAAAATTGCGGTATTGCATATAATGAAAAGTAAGTAATGTTTGATAAGAAAGAGAATTTTTTTACCAAACTAGAGAAAAACGATGGGCGAAGTTGTTAGAAGCAGGCAGTTACCTGCTTTAACTTAAGGGTCAAATTAGATTTTTTAAAAGTATAAATTGTCCTTTAAAAACACAAAAAATGACTTTTCTTAAGTTAAAAGCTAACAATTACTTAAAAAAAGCAATAAAAAACACTATTTAAATAAGCAGATAAAAGCAATCTCCTACTTAAGACGTTTAGGTTTCAGATAATTAATTATAGCGGAAACTAAGCATCCTAAAGTTCCAAACACCCTCATTTAGCTTATAGTAAAACTAGAATCAAATATCTACTTAAAATAAGCAAATGCAAACACTCATAGTTGAGACGAGCTTTTAAAAAAACAGTCTCGAATAAGATTGTAAAAGTCGGTAGAAACTAATCAGGCAATAGAATGGAGCCTAGCGACTAGACGGGCTGATCTAGACGGAGTAAGTTGCGAATTTTTGCAACTGAGAACTTGAATCAACATTTTGCTTTGATTTTCAGTCAGGTTATAAAAGTCGATATACACTAGTTAGGCGGTGGATTGGTCTAGCTAGCGATTAATCGGAGGTTTAGGCGGGACACAGATATAATTAGACGAAAAGGAATGAGAATAAATATACATAATCATACATAAGCGATGATTAATTGAAACTAGTTGGATATTTTTGCCAGAAAAGTACTGCATACACAATATAAATTTCTCTCTCCCAAACTCACAAAATTCACGGGTGGGATCACTCAATGCACACATTCGGGCATTAAAGACAGCGACTTTTTTAAATTTTTCTGCACAGCAACAAAAGCTTCTAAGTATAAATCTCACCCTCTAATTGCCTAAGTTTCACACATTCTTGCCATCTGTCTCCATCTTCATCTTCCATGGAGATCTCGCTGTTGCTGCTTACGACAACGGTTTTACTACTACAAACCGTTGTCGTTGTCGATTCTCGGTATCACTTCCACAAGAATCAAAAGACTAAAACACCCCCACAACTCGAAGAAATTGCTCCTACTTCACCATCCCCAAACTACCCTCCCCCCATTCCGTCCGACCCGAGTTATGCCCCGGATCCGGCTCAGCCCGAGGACCCGGTCGGAAACACTAGCACAAGCTGCATTTTCGACGTGACGGATTTTGGTGCCGTTGGAGATGGAACGAGTGATGACACGGCCGCATTCCGGTCGGCGTGGAAGGCGGCGTGCCAGGTCCAAAACGGTGTCGTGTTGGCTCCGGCTGGGTTTGAGTTCACCATCACTTCTACCATCTTTTCTGGTCCTTGCCAACCTGGACTTGTTTTTCAAGTAAGAATTTTTATTTTTATTTTTATTTTTAAGGGCGAAAAATTCAATTTATGCTCGTTAACTTTATCCTATCCAATGCCGGATAAGTTTACAATTTTTTTTTTAATAATACAATGTAATTCTTTATTTTTATCAAATTTATGTATAATTTCAAGAATTCGCCTGAATTTGTTGACGGGGAGATTGGCGTGAGTGAAGTTACAAGTGTCACGTTAGCAAAATTGGACATAAAATTGAACAAAATCAAAAGTTACATGGCATTTTTAAAAAACCGTAAACTTGGTTTTGATTTGAGTCCATTAATTAACTTTCGTCTAGTCCAGTTTGTCCGCTATATTTACAGATTTTCTTAAAAGTGATATTTAAATTTTGATTTTGTCTATTTTTGGATAATTTCAGATATTCGCCCAAATTTGTTGAAGTAGTAGTCGGGTTCTATATGACAAGTAAAATAAAAAATGTCATGTAAACAAAAATTGATATAAATTGAAAAATTCAAAAGCTAGAGGTCATTTTCAAAATGTCGTAAACATATATGAAATAAATTGGACATGGACAATGTTAAATATAATTTGAAATGTCAATTTAACCAATTTATACTCAATTTAGAAAACTAGCCGGAATAGCTGATGTAGTGGTCGGGCTGCCAACATGGTTAGAAGTGTCACGTCAGTAAATGGAACATAAATTGAACAAAATAAAAAATTACATAATATTTTCTAAAAGCTTGAATATAGCAAACATAAATCGAACATGAACAAAATTAACATGGATTTAATTTGAAAAATTCCTTATGTTAAATAAATTTTAGACTGAACTATTTATATTGGATATGTGAAGTTGGACGGGGTGTTAATGCCGCCCGATGGGCCGGATTGCTGGCCTAAATCGGATAGCCCAAGGCAGTGGCTGGTGTTTTATAAGCTGGATGATATGACGTTTACGGGCAAAGGAACCATAGAAGGCAATGGCCAAAAATGGTGGGATCTTCCATGCAAACCTCACAAGGTCTCTCTCTAGAAATTCTTTACCTATCCCTATCGTCATTGCCTGCATTTTGTTTGATTTACGAGACATGTTAAAAAATACTTCTTTTTCTATTCTTTTACCTATGTAGTACATTCGTGACAATCCATTAGATTCACGGCACATGTGCACAAAACAACTTTTTATCTCTTTTTTGTCCATATGTTGTATATTCAGCGACATTCCATTGAATTCGCGACAAGTGTGCAAAAAAGCTTTTTATGTCTTTTTTGTCCACATGTTGTACATTCAATGACAATCCATTGAATTCATGATACATGTACAGAAAATAGCTTTTATATCTTTTTTGTCCATATGTCGTACATCTAGTGGCATTTCATTGGATCTTCGACACGTGCGCAAAAGAATATTTTGTATCTTTTTTATCCATATATCATACACTCAGTACAATGCACATAATGCCGGTACAGATAGAGAAGAATTCCCCCTCTCTCTCCTCTTTCTCTCTCTAGTTCGAGTTTTGAAGTATATTTGACACAATTGTTGAAAAATATATAATTTTCAGGGGCCTAATGGATCAACATTGCCCGGCCCATGTGACAGCCCTGCGGTAAGTTATTATTGTTTTTTAAATATAAAAATCCACATGACTTTTAGTGGTTTATTTCATTTTTGGTACTTGATCCAAAAAAAAGGTCTGCAATTGCTCCACTATTAGCGTTTTTTCTATAAATTTTGTTAGCACCTGACTTTTAAAATGTTTCCTATTGATACATGCACTTTACGATTATTGTGCTGAAAAATAATAATTTAGGTAGCAACCAATAAAAGTTGAATAATATAACCAGTAATGAGACGTTTCTAAGATCGAATGTTGAAAAAAAACACGTTAGATCGGGTAGATCTTTTATGTTAATGTTTGCACGCTCTTCTGTTTTTCTTTTCTTATTTTTTCTCACCCGTTACATAATCTGAGTTTGTGAACGTTAATTTAGCTTCTCTCTCTTCTATTTCTCTTTCTACAGTTGATTCGATTTTTCATGAGCTCGAATTTGGTGGTATCTGGATTACGCATCCAAAACAGCCCACAATTCCACATGAAATTTGATGGATGTGAAGGCGTATTAATCGATAAACTGTCAATTTCTTCGCCTAAATTGAGCCCCAACACTGATGGAATTCACATTGAGAACACCAAATCTGTTGGCATATACAATTCTGTCATTGCCAATGGTAAATACACATATAAATATAAACTCAAATATCATGTGATACTTTATAGGAAAAATATTAGTTTTAGTCCCATAATTTATGGTAAGTTTTTTATTAAATTCGTCAGGTGAATCGCACGTGACCTCTTAATTTGGGATTTTCCGGCCGCAATTTGCATAAGTTGATATACTAATCTATGCAAATCGCAACCGGAAAGTCCTCAATTTAGAGGTAACGTGATGCGAATTCCGACAACTTAAGTGATTTTCAGTGAAATATTATCATTGGATATTTAGTATATTTTTTTGCCGGAAACCATTTAACTCACCAAATTCATCCCGTGACCTCTCTATTTGGGGCTCCGATCGCGATTTGCAGATGTGACAATATTATATGCAAATTGCGACCGAAAAGCCTCATATTGAGAAGTCACGTGTGAGTTATGTTAGGTTTTTTGGCAACTTAAGTAATTCCGGCAAAATATATATATAAATTGAACAATTGAATAATCTAATAAAAATGCAAAAGTAAAATTAATTAACTTACATTTTCTTTTAAATTAATTAACTTACATTTTTTTTTTAATTAATTAACTTACATTTTTTTTTTAAACTTGCCGTAAATAACAGGACTAAAAATAAAATTTTCCTATGTTCCATAAATGATTTTGTTGCTAAGTGAGAAATGATTGATTGATGAAACAGGGGATGATTGCATATCAATAGGAACAGGTTGCTCAGATGTAGACATTGAAGCAGTTACTTGTGGGCCCAGTCACGGGATCAGGTATGTAATGGGCTTTGGCCCAATTTACCATTTTTTAAATTTTAGATTATTTTCCCCTTAAAGAAAAATTAGCTTTTTTTTTTTTTTTTTCTTTTTCCAAATCTTCTTCTCTTTAATTTTGACTCTAAATGAGTCGTGTCGATCTGAAAATTTTACTATTTAATATTATTTGGAATATTACTATATTTTATTATGTTTAAACTTATTTAATTGTTAATTAAATCGAGCTTGAATGAGTACAATTAAGCTAAAGATATTGTTGAATCTTGTTTGAAACATTACCGAGCTTCTAATGATTTATTTGAGCTTGAATGAGTTTTGATTGAGTCGAACATGAGCGGAGCTCCGGTAATTTAAAATTTTGCACTTGTTTCAATATTTTTTAACTTGTTGAACGCGAGTCGAGCTTTAAATTTAATCTTACGTATAAATTCCAACTTATTTGATATCTTTAACGAAAATAACTTAAACAAACTTTAACGAGCGATCTTTAATCAAGTAACTTGATTAGATTTTAAGCACTATTTTTGGTATCCAAGATTCCCTTCCTCACAAGAATATGTAATACTCCAATCTCAGTTAAATTTCTTCTCACATTTCTACCACAAAAAATACAGTTTATAAGGCTTATGATCCAATTTTGCACTTCCTTAAAGTTGGAAAAATAAAAATCTACTCTAAAATCATATTTCCGGTTAACTTATGTTCATATATTTTACCATAAAAAGTTGCAATTTGATAAAGCTAGTGATCTAATCTGAATGTCATTTTTTCGTCCAAAACACTAACCCTACCCTTTTCACAAATCTTGCAGCATAGGGAGCCTCGGCGTTCACAACTCGCGCGCGTGTGTCTCCAACATAACCGTACGTAACGCCTTCATTAAAGACTCTGACAACGGGCTAAGGGTCAAGACATGGCAAGGCGGGACGGGGTCGGTATCCGACCTCTCATTCGAGAACATCCAGATGGAGAATGTCCGAAACTGTGTAATAATTGACCAATACTATTGCCTAACAAAAGCCTGCCGAAATGAGACATCAGCAGTTTACCTAACGGATGTGACATATCGGAACATAAAGGGCACGTACGACGTTAGGAGCCCCCCGATACACTTTGCGTGCAGTGATAGTGTCGCCTGTACGAATATTACGATGTCAGAAGTGGAGTTATTGCCCCATGATGGAGTGTTGGTCGATGATCCATTTTGTTGGAACGCCTACGGGGTGCAGGAGACGCTTACTATACCGCCGATTGATTGCTTGCAAGATGGGTTGCCTGAGAGGCTTGCTGAGAATTCGTTGCTTGGCTGTTAATCGAGATTTTTTACAGCAAATGTATTACCTATTAGTATACTGTACATAGAGTATATAGAGTACTTATGATTCATCCCTTTGGGATTTTGTCTCCCTTGTAGTGTGATGGGATCATAGTTTGGTTAGGTTGAATTGGCATAACTTCTGTATTGCTATATGTGCAATCAAATGGAGTTTTACATTTATATATTTAAATAAGCTTTTTATTGTATTTCAATTTAAATACTATTTTCTGCCGAAAGATCTTTGTATTGTAATTTATTTATTTTATTGATTATTAAATTCTCTATATGTCTTAAAAAATAATACTTTATTTATTTAAAATTGAGTGTTTTGAGATTGAGGTGTATTTAAAATAAATATGGATCTGTATAGCCGCACCTGTGAATTTTATAAAATTAGGATATTTTAAACGTTTTATGCTAGGTTAATTTCATTATATCCTTTTTGGGTGTACTTATATAATTTTTGAAATGCATAGCCTTGCACAGAGATAAAGATTATTCATAATTAAGGATGGACATAAGCATTACCAAAACTTTGGAGGATGTGGCAATTTGGGTGGTTTTTGATACTTGCCTGCCCCGATCGAATTTTGTGTTAGAATTTGGCCTTTGAGAAGTTAAATGTTAGCTTGACTTCGTTTAAGTTTTAAGTGGTTATATACTTGGTTTAGTATGAATCCAGTTGTGGATTCAAACTCCTTATTTTCTTTATGAAAATACCATGTATTGACTTTCTCAAATCCAAATAGGGATGAGTGAGAAACCAATGCATAAACTACTTAAACTATGACGCGGTTATGGATGACTATCCAACCCACGTTATCGAAAGAGTAAGAGTCCATGATGTGGATTCTAACCAATAAGTTAGAATACTATGGAGAGGTGTTGAATGATTACACTTGTGGGTGGACAAATGAGCATCATACAGGTACGTGCGCGTACTCTACTCGGCTCATCTCAATGAAGGTTAAGTTTAGCGACTCAAATTCGACCTGATTGACCGATCTCAAGTGACCATTTGATTACCCGTTTGTAATCTCCAAGAGGTGTAACTCCTAGGAGTTAATGAACAACGCGAATGAATTTCATAAAGCTAGCATTAAGGGCTGCAATTGATGCAAAGTAACAACCGTAAATTAAAACCACGTTTATTGTGGAAAGATGAAAAGCCAAGGGACACTTGGCAATTACTCTTTCATTAATTATGGTCATTATGTTGCAATTATGTTACAATCAGTACCCCACTTATTGGAATACCTATATATATGATAATCATTTGCATTTTGCACGAGGTAGAAGTAGAACATAGAATCATGGAATTTTGAACAATATAATACATGCCCAGTTTCTCAATATTTTTCAGCTTGCCATAGCTCAAATGTTTTGAGTGTTACTACCTTTGAGATGTCAGTCATTGTATCTTGGGGACATTAAGTTAGTAACCGTGAGCACTTGGGTGGGGCGTATTTGTCTAGTGGAAAGAGTCCTGGACTCGCATTGGTTGTCCTTGTAATAACTTGTGTTTTGTATGTTCACGACAAAGATCCTGGAGATCTTGTTTTGCCAATTATGTGGAGTGCAACAACACTTACAACAAACTATGTAGTTGTCGAAATCCAATTGTGACATAACAAAGATGCTGTATGAAGGAGTTTACGTTCCATCACTTGTTCTTGATGGAACAAGTTCTTGTAATTGTAGTCCCAATATACAAGATGTATGTTGTAACGTCATTGTAGCCCAATATTTTCCAACATTTTTGACCTGAAATTATATGACCCAACATATATGATCGTCTCCAAAACTTCAGAGGTGGTAAATTGTAGGGATGTAACGAAGCAATTCAAATCAAGCAGGGCTCGAGTTCTTTCCGTTTGACATTTTAATTGGCTCGAGCTTGACTCAAGCTTTTATAGTTATATTCAAGTTTGGTTCGTCTTACAAGTTCAAGTTGGATCTGCCGAAAACTCGACAACAAATTAAACGAGCGTAGAGCTCGAGTTTCTGGAGTTTGTCATGCATACAATTAAACTCGAGCTCGAGTTTCTGGAGTTTGTCATGCATACAATTAAACTCGAGCTCGAGTTCAGAAACTCATTAAGCTTATGCTATAACATCAGGAATATGACTAACATAAATCACATGAGCATATCATTTATCATTTTAAAAACAAGTACATAATACATTAATGACATACAATATCCATATCATATTAACATCGAAAACTAGCAAAGCAATTAGATTCGTTTTATTTATAACTATATATATAACCTTGAGCTGGCTTGCGAGCTTTGCTCGTGACCAACTCAATAACAAATTAGACGTGCATAATTTGATCTCGAGTTTTTCATGCATACAAGTGAACTCGATCTTGAGTTTAGAAGCTCACTAAGCTCATCCTCTAACAATATAAACATGGCTAAACATGAATTGCACGAGCATATTATTTATCAATGTAAAATTGAATACATAATATGATATAATATATTAATGACAAAAATTATAAACTATATCATATTAATATTGAAACATGCAAAAGATTTTCTAAAACTATAACTATATATAACCCAAGTAGGCTTGCGAGCCTAGCTCGTGATGCGGAGTTCGTGAACAAACCTGCTAGCTAGCGAATCAATTACTAATAGGTACAACTTCGTCTCAATTTTTTTTTTCCCGAGCTCGACTTGTTTAAATTAGCGAACGTTCTCAAATGAATACTTTTTTGAACTGAAATCCAAATAGTTTGTAAATAATTTGGTTTGGTTACATTTAGATGTGACAATTTGGGCGGCCCGACCCAATCGTCCCCCTGCCAATCAGCCAACACCATCCCGCCCCGAAATTCCATTGGGAAAAAAAATATTGAGCACGACCCTTTCTATTTCCTTTAGATATATTAAGATTTTCAAATCGACTCGTGGCCCGTCAGATTATTAGCCCATCGGATCGAGTTTATTGGGCTTGATGGTAGTTCATACATATATTTTTATGGGTGGCTATCCTCCGAGCCAGTTTTGTCAGCTCTAGTTGCATCCTTAGTAAATTGGGCCGCTTGTGATTGTCGGCCCGGCCCGAACTAATTTTGGGCCAGAAATTCTACAACCTAGCTTATTTATAGGCCCAAGCCCAATAACCCATTGAGCCACTTCATTTATTGTTTTGAAGCTCAGAATTTGGTTTCTATTTGGGGACAGGAACGCGCTTCTGCAGCTGAGACCGTCTATAAGCAGGCGGCGATTTTCTCCCGCTCTCTGAACCCTAACATTCCGTTAACGCAATTATCACAACTTCTATTTAATCTCTCCTCTTCCGCTGCAACGAGATCGAATTGGACTTGGAGAGAGTGCAGAGGTGAACGGAGATTTCTGAAGCTCGAGTTGCTCTCCGTAGGTGAGTTTATTTGGATATGTTACTCGATGATATCATGTTTTTATGCCTAGATGTTCAATAAGATGATTAAGAAAAGCTATGCGAAGCTACATGGTCGTTTTTCAACACTCTTATTGGAGGTAGGGTTACTGGTTACTTTAGAGATTTGCGTTTGAGTTCTAGAAAAATCTAATTTAGAGATTAGTTTGTTAGTGTGAACTGTGGTTTGTTCGAATCATCTGGTAGTGAGTGAAATGGATTGTTCTGCTTGGAGTGCAATTGAGATCCTGTTCGGAGTTCACCTATTTGTGTAATCTCCCTAGGTGTGTATTTTGGATATGTTACTCGATGGTTACATGTTTTTTATGCCTTGATGTTGGAAAATCAGATGATTCAGAAAAGCAACCCGAAGTTGCGTGTTTGTTTTAAAACACTTATTTTGGAGTTAGGATGGCTGGTTAGTTTAGATATTTGCATTTGAGTTCTAAAGAATCTAAGTTAGAGATTAGGTTGTTAGTGTGAACGTGATTTGTGCTAATCATCTGGTAGTAAGTGAAATTGGATTGTTCTGCTTGGAGTACAATTGAGATCCTGTTCGAAATTGTGTAATCTGAAAATGATTTCAATTTTGGCTTCTTGTAAATCATTCTACAATTATACTCACTTCCGGAGTGATGATATGACGTCGCACTAGTCGATTTGAGTTATACATCTATGGTTTTAGCTTCAATACATGCATCATTATTGAAACAGCAGTACAAACAATTAGTAAATGGATTATTTGAAGATCTTTTTTTAGTATTTTTCGTACTTTTATTTGATTTTGGCTTGATATTAAGATCATTGAATGATGTAGTGTGTCGATGGCCACTGCTGAGGCATCCCCTAGTACACTTGGGCCCAGTTATGCTCCGGATGATCCAACTCTACCTGAACCGTGGAAAGGATTGATTGATGGAAGTACGGGTAATTTATATTATTGGAATCCTGAAACAAATGTTACTCAGTATGAAAAACCCACATCATTACCGCCTCCTTTGCCACCTGGACCACCGCCTTCAGCTTCCACACCTAAGATGAACCCTATTCCAGCTGCCAGAGCATCACAACCAGATATCCTGCAAAATTTGCACGGCGTACAATCGCAGGCCACTCAACAGCAAGTGATACCGCCTGGACAGGGGCCGCATATACCTACTGGGCAGCAGGGTCATTTAACAATGGACCATATGAGGCAATCAATGGTACAACACCCGGGGCAACAAGTGCCATCTCAGCTGGGGCAAATGCCTATGCAGCCAGGGCAGCAAGGATATCCTCCGTCAATGCAGCCAGGGCAGCAAGGATTTCCTCCGTCAATGCAGCCAGGGCACCAAGGTCCTTACCAGCCTATGCAGCCAATGCCGCATGTTCAACCGGGACAAATGTACCCTGGTGGACAGATGAGACCACCACATGGTTTCCAATTCCCACATCAGCACACACCATACATGGTGCATCAACAAGCGGAACAGTCCCAGCATTTAAGTCAGGGACAGCAGTTGCCTCAGAAGCAAGAACATAAGATGGAACATGCTCATAGAGATGATGCTGATTTTCATCAGGCAAAGCAACCGGGGTTTTCACCTGCTCAGGTTCAGCAAGCTGGGGCACCGTCTTTGCAAAACTTGCCTTTGGGAGGCAATTCCCCTCATGCCAAAAATACACTGTATGGTGGATCTTCTGCTCACATCCAACAGAACAACCCTTCGGTACAAGTGCAGCATACAGGAGCAGAATTGACATTTCCACCACATGGTTCCAGGTTTCAAAATCCAATGGTTCCTGGGATGATGCATGGCCAGCAGCAAAATCTCCCGCCTGCTGGATTGAAGATGCCTTACGAAGAAAATCATCTTGGGGCATCTGCAAATGAATATTCTTACAACACCTCCAAGGATGCCAATGCAGCACCCCATCAGCCACCCAAGCTTGCAGCATTACCTATGGCTAGAAACCAGCAGGTAAATTAGTCTGGACACACTTTTGTTTGCTGCTTCTCTGAATCCGTACATAAAAAGATATTGTAAATAACGGATCACGAGTGTTTTATATTCATTTAGAAGAAGGATGTAAATTTTTTGGTAATTGATGCTTTCCTTGTATAATATTTTACTTGATGCGCTTCATATGGTTGGATATTTGGTGACGCTGATACTATCTCGTATCAGGATCCAAGAATTGGCGATTTTCCCTCGCAAAACGTCACACCCAGTCTTCCAGGGAGATTGAATGCGGGGCCTCCTGTGCCTGGTGGCTATGGTCCTTCATCTGGCGCCCCTCAGTTTCCAAACAATGCTTTTGTGAGGCCGCCTCTAGCAATGATGGGACCTTCAGATCCTACTCACTCTTCGGCTGTAGATATTTATCGCCAAAAGCACGAAGTGTCTGCCACGGTTTGTAGTTCTATGAATCATTTGCTCTAATTTTCCGAAAGCAGCCAGTTTCATTCTCATTTAAGTTAATAATAGTTTTCTACTAAGGAATATTTAGATGTATGGTGGACAGTGATCCGCAAACTGTGTTTATTCTTGTCAAACAATTATTCTTTTTTTCTTTAAGGACACACGTGCTCGGTCTTGGAATTAAATCTTTCTTGATATTGTTTTGGACTAGTTTTAGATGAAAGGGTGGATGGTGATGTTAACTATCAACCAATTGAAGTAATACATGTATTGTTTTTGTAAGAAAATCATGTACATAACTCTTGATGAAGTGGTAAGATATGACAATTATAAGTTTTTTGGGAAAATATGGCGCTATTGATTCTTCGATACACATAGGAATCTGCTTGGTGCAATTTCAGAGTCTTTCCTCTTTAGATGCACTTATGTGCACACTTTAGTGATAACTTGTACTTTTATGATACATAATTTAAATTATTCAGGGGGAAGATGTTCCTGCTCCATTTATGACATTTGAGGCTGCTGGATTTCCACCCGAACTACTTCAGGAGGTAAGTAGTCGAGTCTGCGATCTGTTTATTTGAATGACTTCCATGAAATAATTTGTTATTCCCCTATGTTCCATTCGAAAAAGTCATGCTTTTGCTTATCAGTTCTGAATTGTCGCAGGTGCGATATCTGCTCCAGAGGAGGAGCACATGTCGTACGCTGCCGTGCCATGATCATAACTATTCAACAACTATTCTGAGTTTTCTAGGCTGCAAAATGGACTGTTGGAGCCTTCGTATAGCACTACTTCTTGAAGGGTGCTTCATCCATTTAACACTATATCTGACTGGGATTTCTAGCTAATTGGCCCCGCTTCTCTTTTATTTGCTCCATTTTTTGCGTCGAGTTGCTTCAGTAAGCAACTGCACACCTACTAAGTTTTTTTTAGCATTCATTTTTCTTTTCAAGTTTCCAGTTGCTTTAGTTTTCCCTTTCAGCCATCTAGTCATTTAGTTTAGGCTCAACTTGCCACATTTATGCGGAGTTGCATTACATGCAATTTTCAATATCTAATATCTTACAGACACTTATTTTCTACCTATAATGTTACAGATGCATATTGCTGGTTTCGCTGCTCCGACGCCAATTCAGGCTCAAACATGGCCTATTGCCTTGCAGAACAGAGATATAGTTGCTATCGCAAAGACGGGTTCTGGCAAAACACTAGGATATTTGATCCCAGCATTCTTTCACCTCAAGCGATTGCGTAACAATCCTCAACTTGGACCAACTGTGTTGGTATTGGCTCCAACCAGGGAGCTTGCTACTCAGATCCAGGATGAAGCAATCAAATTTGGCCGATCATCTAGGGTCTCTTGCACGGTAGACCACCTGTCAATCTTGTTATTTACTCCCTCTGTTCATTTTTAATTGATATTCAAGGTTCTTTTAAAACGATTAAGAAAATATATAATAGGTTATTAGTTATAAGACGACCACATCACCTTCTTTAAGAAACATGAACTCTTATAAATACTCCAAAAACAGAGACACATGTAAAGTTGGAAAAGAAAAGTACAAAATACTTCTTGATAATCTTAAAACAACTATTAAGTTGGAACATGTATTGTCTAAAAGACAAATAGCAAGGAATGGAGGGAGTGATTTTTTGTTGATAATTGTGAAATTAAATTTTCTTTTGTTCATTGAGGCCGTTGACTTGTTCCTTTATCAGTGCCTATATGGTGGTGCTCCCAAAGGCCCTCAATTGAAGGAGCTTGAACGAGGAGCAGATATTGTTGTGGCTACGCCTGGTCGGCTAAATGATATTCTTGAAATGAAGAGGATCGACTTTAGACAAGTTTCTCTCCTTGTCCTTGATGAGGCTGATAGAATGCTTGACATGGGATTTGAGCCTCAGATTCGTAAAATTGTTGATGAGATACCTCCAAGAAGGCAAACTCTAATGTACACTGCAACATGGCCCAAAGAGGTCCGGAAAATAGCTGGTGATCTTCTCATCAATCCGGTACAGGTGAACATTGGCAGTGTTGATGAACTTGCTGCCAATAAATCTATTACTCAGGTAACTTGCAAAAAATGATTTGGACATTTACATCTGTATTTGGAATAATGAGTTTCTTCATTTGTATATATACCCATTCTCTCTCCCTCTCTCTCTCTGTATCATCTGGTTCTTTTATTGATAACTGGCATTTGATGATATCCACATGTTATTCATTTTTGCTGCTTAGACAATATTTTGACAATGGCGTTTCCCTTCTCATAATTTTTATTTGCATTTATGAACAACACATTTTTTTTCTGCAGCATGTAGAACTAGTCCCTGAAATGGAGAAGCAGAGACGCGTGGAGCAAATTCTTAGATCCCAAGAACCTGGCTCTAAAATAATTGTATTCTGTTCCACTAAGAAGTTGTGTGACCAGCTGGCACGGAGTCTTGGACGTAACTTTGGTGCTGCCGCAATTCATGGAGACAAATCTCAGGGTGAAAGAGACTGGGTTTTAAATCAATTCCGATCGGGAAAGTCCCCGATTCTTGTTGCCACTGATGTTGCTGCTCGGGGGCTTGATATACGAGACATTAGGTCAAGAATTTGTTTGCTTTCATTAGCTTCTCATTGCTCTCTCGAAGTACAAAATTAGGTTGCTTCATTCATTTCATTAGGTTAACTAAGGTTATTTAAAACATCTTATAAACTCTTCATCCTAAAAGATGATTTAGAGCTTAAAGGCTGCTAGATCTTGTATTGGTGAATAAGTAGTGTTTGGATAAATAAGATAGTGGAGCTTTTAAGACGTTAGTGATGGTATTTTTAATTTTAGAATTAGAATGACTAAATTCGAAGGCATATCTCAAAGTAAGATCGTATTTTAATTTTAGAATTAGAATGACCAAATTTGAAGCTGTATCTCAAAGTAAGATCGTATTTTAAATCTTTTAAATCTGACCATGCTTTGAATATAAGAGCTTATGAGCTACGCCAAACAATCTCTTGACCACATTCCATTTTTTTGGTTCTCGTTATTTTCATTATTTATTTTCTTTTCATTCACTAGTTAAACTGAGATTTCATATCACAGGGTCGTTATCAACTATGATTTTCCGACTGGGATTGAAGACTATGTTCACCGTATTGGAAGAACAGGGAGAGCTGGTGCTACAGGAATCTCGTACACATTCTTCTCCGAGCAAGACTGGAAATACGCCCCGGATCTTGTCAAACTTTTGGAAGGTGCGAACCAAATCGTTCCCCCTGAAATAAGGGACATAGCACTACGTGGTGGGCCTAGCTTCGGCAGGGATCGAGGCATGATGAACCGTTACGAATCTACGGATGGTGGCAGCCGTTGGGATTCTGGTGGCCGTGGTGGCCCAAGGGATGGTGGCTTTGGCGGCCGTGGCGGGAGAGATGGCGGCTTTGGTGGACGTGGTGGTATGAGGGACGGTGGCTTTGGTGGACGCGGAGGAATAAGAGATGGTGGGTTTGGGGGACGTGGAGGGATGAGGGATGGCGGCTTTGGAGGACGCGGAGGAATGAGGGACGGCGGCTTTGGAGGGCGTGGAGGTAATTTTGGTGGTGGGGGGAGAGATAGTGGCTTTGGTGGGCCCTCCCGAGGATGGGACAGAGGCGGCCGTGGTGGCCATGATCGTTTCAATAACTCCGATGTACGAGGACGGGGTAGAGGGCGGGGGCGAGGACGATTTGACGGCAGAAGAGACGACTCGGACAGGGGTAGGGGCAGGAGTTATAGCCGAAGCCCGGATAGGGTTCGAACATGGGATGTTAATAGCAGGAGCAGAAGCAGGAGTTATAGTAGAAGTCGTAGCCGGAGTAGAAGCTGGTCCAGGAGCCGTAGCCGAAGCCCAAGGTACAGCCGGAGCCGGAGCAGGAGCCCGAGATACAGCCGGAGCCGTAGCCGGAGCCCGAGATACAGCCGGAGCCGGAGCCGGAGCCCGAGATACGAGAGAAAGCCACGGAAGTCGAAGTTTGATCAGATGCTACCGGATGCTCCGGTTCCCTCCGACGTGGTTCCAGGTGAGCCGGCTGCAAGTGTGGATCTTGGTCAGCCCGGTGCTGGGCTCGAACCGAACAAGGCGCCGTCGGAACTGTAGAGTGGTGAAGGTTAGCTGTAACTGGTGAAAATGTTTTGCTGGCTTGAAGATGACAATTGTGGGCTTTTTACTCTTAATAGAATCGAGCAAATAGGCAGTGGACTTTCTTAACTGCTATCTATTTTTCAGTTTTATCTTTTTACCATATTCTTCCAATTTTCTGAGCTGTACTTGATATATGAGTGTAATGCACCATTTTTTGTTTGGAAATTTGCCTTTAATGGTCTCTCTCTCAGTTAGACTAGCCGGCTGTCTAGGGGTCTAGATTTTGTTTTAAACGGTGCTTTCTGGATCTAGTCGGGCAATTAGTCGACATAGAGTGCCCAAGTAAATTTTCTTTTTTAAATTTTTATTGTTCTTAATTTTGAGATTTATGATGGGTTTAATATTATGTTAAATGTGACAATATTTTGAAAATATTGAAGGTCGGATATGAATAATGAGGTACGTGTAAAAACTTAAAAATAGCCGGCCGTATAATCGGTGATTAGGCGGCGACTAAGTGTTAGGCGATCATCAAATGTCTGACTATTGATTTTCGACTTATGCAACTTTAGAGGCCGTGTTTGATGTTGTTGCTAGTTTGATATTGGATAAGGTATCGTAACCAAGGGTTAAAATCTCGCGAGTCGCCGATTTCTCTCAAAAATCAGGTTGCTGAGATGATTAGCAGCTGTAATGGCGTGTTGTCATTATTTCGTCGAGATCTTGCGATAAATCGCGATAATTTCTCGCCAAAATCTGTCCCTCTTTTTTTTCTTTCTTTGATACATGTTGCATTCACTCCGGACGGTGGCGCCGCCGTAAGTCCGGCAGAGGTTGAAGAAGGCGGTGTTTAGCAGTCGTTCTAGCCATGGCGTCACCGCCATTTTCGAACTCTAAGAGCATGTCCAGCAGCTCTTTAAAATAAAGTTGGCGCAAGGAAAAAGCTCTCCAGCAGAGCTCTACTTTTTGGCTGTATAATGAAGATGCAGGGGTTTCTGCTGTAATAGTGGCGCAAGCTTTGCGCTGCGCCACTCCTTCCCATTTTTTTTTTTTTTTTTTTTCCTTTCTTTTAATGTTTTAGTTTAATTAATATATATGTATTATTTTTTCCTACTAATAATTTATCTAATAAAATTAATATAAGATTGTTTCTAATTATATAAATATATATATATATATACAATTTCAATAAAATAAAATATATGCTATGAAATTAAAACACATCAAATTAAATTAAACACCATAAAATTACAACGATAATAAAAAGTAAATCAAAATGCAAAACTTAAACAATGAATTTTAACCACTGGACTGGGATTTAAATCTTCTATATATTGAGCATAAATATAATTAATTGTGAAAAAATGAATTTTAAGGAATATTCTTTTTTAGTGCTAAAAGTAGTGCATACTGCTGGAGAAGGGGTGCAGCTTTTGCTGTAAAGTAGAGCAAAAGCTGCTGGAAAGTAGTGCCATCTGCTGGAGATGCCCTAACTATCGAGAATTCTAGAGAGAGAAAGAGGTGAAGATTGGACATATGCATTGCGGCCATTGTTAAATTTGGGGTTGGGATGACAGGAATTGGATGAAAGATGTCTAGAGAGAGAGGGGCCTAAAATAATGATTCCGATTTATGGAAAAATTGATCTCTCATCGATATCTCCGTAAATTGAAAGATCAATATTTTCGTAAAAACCAATATTTTCGTCCTTGATCGTAACAGACGTGCAAAATTGTTGGTCTTTTATTTTATTTTTCTCTTTTTAGCATTTGTAGGTGATGGGATTAATATTTAATATATGTCGCAATGAATGGTGTAGTTGGTGTAGTTCTTTATTTAGAAATTAGTTATACATGGCTCAAAGGCTCAAAGCACACGGTGCTCTTTTGTTTAATCAAAAGTTGAAATGGATTTGACACAAATACGGTTAACTTATATCAATCTATTTCAATATGTGTAATTTTTAATCTTAGGGCTTTTACTTTCTTTACGTCTTTCTATACGTTCAGTTAGAAATGTAAACGAATCGAATCGAACCGCATATTAAGAAATTCGATTCGAATTCGAAAATTCAAACTCGAATTCGAATTCAAATCGAATATTAATCAAATTTAAAAGGTGATACGAATTTGATTCGTGAGAAATATTCGAACTATTCGATTCAAAATTCGAAAAGTTCTTTTTTATTTTTATATATAGATATTTTTATTTTTTATATATTCAAAATATTATTATTTTTTTAATTTTTTTCAATTACAAATTTTAATAATATATATTATATATTAATTAATTCAAATATATAGCTATATAAATATATTATATACATATAATACTAAATATAATACTATATTATATACATATAATACTATATCGGGAACTGAATTTCTACCCAGTTGCCCTATCCTTTGATGATTTTTAAAGAGGTTTGAACGATAAAGTGGGGGAACAAAGAGTTTATAATATGAAATCGTAATTGAGTAATTACATGTATTATGCTAACTATTGGATTTTCCCATACGTAGAATAACCAATAATAGGGTATACCCAATTTTTAAGAGCTTATGTGTGTAATTGTTTTTAAAATTTTGTCTTATAATAATTCCTTCCAACTTCACCATAAAACATTACGACTATATTTAATAAATTATAACTTCAACTGAAAAACAATCTCACTAAAATATGTTACAAATAACATGAACATACAATTTGAAACTTCTCCCTTAAAATTTAAAATGATATATGTATATATATTTATGTACATTAAATACAATCTTATACAAGTTCCTTTGCCCAAAACATAAAAATAAATATTAATTAAATAAATTAATCCAAGAAAAAATTACAATCAATATTTCGAAAATACATATGCAATGCAAATGTCAATTTAAAGATCGTAAAAAGATAACTAATATGACATTAAATGTTAAACGAATATAAGATGTAAAAATTATTTGCGTTTGGAAAAGAATTGGAATATTTTACGGAAACAATTAAAGAAAAAAAGAAACACTACTTTTGTTTATAATATAATTTTTTGAATTATTTCCACATTTATAAACTAAAAATTGACGAAATTTTGTAATTTATAGACACTTTTCCTTTAATGAATAGATAATTAGACCAGCGTAGATATAGATTTTGGGCGTGAATAGGGCCATCCAATTGTCATCTTTTTTGTTCCCATTATATTATTTTTATTAATTTAAAAGAAATCTATACTTAATATAATAACAAAATCCATCGAAAATAGAAATTAAAGAATTTTCCCATTTAAATAAATATTACTATTAGTGGAAACTATGATTTTCAGTTTTAATCGGCCGATTTATTAAATAAAACGTGTTTTATGCTTATTCACTAATTAAGAAATATATACATTTTTGCTTCAATTAGGGAAATTATGAATCATCATTATATAGTAAAAATATTATTTCGATCTAAGAAAATATTCCCAATATATGGTGAATATATAGGTCATTGTATTGTACTACTTCCGTCTCGCTCTAATTTTCCTACTTTCCTTTTTGGTTTGTCCCAAATTAACTTTCCAACCCATAAATAGCAAATTTTTCCCATAATCTCCACCCTCAAAATCTCCACCATCAATCTCCACCTTTAAAAAAATCAAAGATTCCACAAAATCTGTTTTTTCTTAACCTCCGTGTCCGATCAAAGTAGGAAACTTAAGTCGAAACGGAAGAAGTATTATATACTAATTTTCTCCTAAATTTATTAATTTTTTTTATTTACTTAACAGAAAGAAAAAAAGAGGTTAGTCAATTATTTTCTCAGTTATTTCATCTTATTTTTATTTTAAAATAAATATATATTTTAAATTGTGCATTACGATGGATGATTTTAATAACATTAAAAACGAAAAAAAAGAAGAAAAAGAAAATCCAAAAGTTCTAGTTCCTTCTTCCACGTGGATTTTTCGGCCAAAATTTGAAACCCAAATTAAGCAGCCGAAAGGGCAAAGCGTATATAATATTCTAGAAGTTTGGAGCACAACCAAGCAGTCGATTCCTCTTCGTGTAGTGCAGCTTGTGCCAACACTCTCTCTCTCTTCATATTTTTTCAAGCATTCATTTTTACGCTTTCAACCGCCTTTTCTATTTTCTCTCTCTAGGGTTCTTTCTTAACCGCGTCCATCTTTGAAAAATACTATTTCTTCTGCACAGAGTTACGATATATGCTAATATAATTATCACAATCCGCGATTTTGATAATCATGTCGCAGGGAATGAAAAGTTCAATTCAGCCATTATTGAGTTTGATCGTGCAGCTGCTTTCTGTGTCACACATGGATTAAATCTGTTCTCCTCTTCGGTGCGCTTATTTTCCCTAATTTCTCTGTGAGATAACTAATTTGTTTTTCTGTATTTATTGTGTATGTTTGGTTTTTGCCCTTGCTGTATTCGTGTTATTGACGTGAAATTTGCAGTCGATTTTTCGTGTTCTTGTAATTTCCGTTAGCTATGGAGTTCTAGGGTTGACTTATTTTTAGGGTTTAATTGAGTTGTGAAGCTGTGATAAGGTGAATTTCGTTGTTTTTCGGCTGAGTAATACTTTTGATTTGGTATCAATTTGTGGTGGTTGATTTTATGATAAAGTACAATCTATCTTCAATGCACAAAATTCTACAGGATAAACAGATTAAATTAATATCTGAATGAACATCTTTGTAATATTTAGGTTTCACTTCTTTTATTGATTATCATCTACTATATACTCTTCCAGCATGATAAGCTGAATTTCGTTGTTTTCCGATTGAGTAGTACTTTTGATTTAGATATTGTGGTATCCATTTGTGGTGGTTGATTGTAGGATGAAGTACATTTATTTTCAATGCAAATAAGTTCTACAGGATAAACAAATTAGAGTAATAACTGAATCGGAATCTTTGAGCCTGATTTTGTTCTATAACCACTTGCTTTTTTGTTAATTATTACACATCTTAGAGCATGAACGACCATCCTTGTTCACATTGTGCATCCTTCTCAATTGTTCTGAGAATCTCATTCACTTGATAGATGTCAAATTGTGTTTCATTAGGTAGATTTTTCTAAATGATGTTACAATGGGCTTAAGTTTCTTCCTGAGCCTACATGTATTAAATATTACTGTACCTTTTTATAGGGTTGCAAGTCCTGGAATGGATGTGTACAATGTTCCTGATCATGGACTTGCTGATATGTATCTGGTAATTTCCCTTTGTAGTTGGGTTGCTTAATTGCCCTTTTTGTTCGCAATTGCATGAGCTTGAGTTTTCTGTTTAGAGTGAGTCGAACCATTTTCTGCTGCTGTTTCTTTTCATGTATATGTTTTGTAGCTACGTTTCAGATTGTTGGTAGGATATATCTGTTTCTCTATTTCTTATGAACATTTCATTACACAGATTCAAGGTACTGAATCAAACCCACAATTTGCTTCTCAATTTGAACACTACGAATCCATGTACAACGATGGAGCACCCGATTATGTTTTCGACCAGGGCTTGTATTATCCTGCGACCAGTTATGGGTATATCTGTACAGGTAATAAATTGTTTGTTCGTTCTTTGCTTATTAACTGAAACCGATATGCATTTTACAATTTTGATTGGGCGAATGGACAGTAATCATCTTTGGCAATGAAATGATCTGCTCTTTGATTTTTCCGTAGGATTTGAACCAGCTGGTGACTGGGAAGACCACCAGAGGATTCTTGGTCTAGAGAGTCAAGATATTCACTACACCGTGAGTGTTTTTTCTTTTGGTGTATACATTAGTGTGGCATATCAGATTGAAGATGTTAAATGTGGTTCTTTTCTGACAGGTTGCGGCGAACGAGAATGTGCCATATGTATATTATTCTCCTAGCTATGGATATGGACAGTCGCCTTATAACCCATACAATCCTTACATTCCTGGTGCTGTGATAGGAGCAGATGGATCGATTATATCGAACCAACAGTATTATGCTGTTCCCTCATATGAGAATCCAATTACATCGGCAGCATATATGTCTGCGGTTCTTCAGCCAAGGGGTGATGCTGTTGCTAATGGGATTGTAGATCCATCTATAGGTTCTGCGGCACCTGTTAATAAAGTTGATGGTCTTGTTCCTAGATACAATTTGCCTCTGAACGCACCAAATCCTTCGGTAGCGGATGCCTCTAGTCGTAGAAATTCCTTTGCAAGGGTATCTGATGGAGGTAGAGCTAATATTGGATCTGGCAAGCAGCATCTGCCTAGTATTACTTCTGGCAATATTACAAGTCAAGCGTCACCACCGATATCCCAGGTAAGAATCTATCTGAGTATTTTCATAAAACGAAGTTAATACGAGAAGCTACTATCTTCCCATGTTTTGGAATTTTTTTGAACTTCTGCTCATATCTTGTCTTTCAGATAAGAGGTCCTCAAGGCGCAGAAAGCGGTTTACGCGGGAGAACTTCATTGGCTAATCCCCAATCAAAGACTGCTTTTACTTCAAGCAATGATGACCAAGCATCTATTAATAAAGCTAAACCCAGCATACTCTTTGGGAGGGCCCCCGATGATGAACGAGTTGTCACTGATACATCAACAGATCTGAGTACGGGCAGGTCAAACAAATTCAAGAATCAGTTGGTGGTTAAAGCCTATACAACAAGGGCTGGAAAGCCTGATGCACAAGGGAACATCATTATTTTCACGGACCAGTATAACAGGGTTGACTTTCCTGTGGATTATACAAATGCGAAGTTCTTTGTAATCAAATCGTATAGTGAGGATGATGTGCATAAGAGTATAAAATATAATGTGTGGTCATCCACACCTAATGGAAACAGGAAGCTTAATGCTGCATACGACGATGCGAGGAGAATCGCTGCAGGAGATTCAAGAGGCTGCCCTATCTTCCTCTTCTTTTCTGTAAGTGACTACTTCTCAATCTTCTCCTAAGACGTTGCCGATTACCCCAGTCCTTTTCAGCACTATTATGTTATATCCCTAGAGAGTGTTTGCAAACGTAACACACCAACTGAAAATCACTTTTGATTTGCAAAAAGTGATTTTGGAGTGTCTGGGAACTCTTAAAATTGATTGTCAGAATCACTTAAAATCTGATTCTGAGAAGCTGTTATCACCTAGCTTTTGGCTTCAAAATTACTTTATTTTCAAACACTTCGCAAATCTGATTTCTCTACAAAAATTAATTCAAACCACTTCTCTAAAAGCATAATCAAACACCCCTTTAGTCACTCACAGATTATCTTTCTATCTCTGAACTTTAGGTGAATGCAAGTGGCCAGTTCTGCGGTGTCGCAGAAATGACTGGCCCTGTCGACTTCCACAGAGATATGGATTTCTGGCAGCAAGATAAATGGAGTGGTAGCTTTCCTGTAAAGTGGCACATTATAAAGGATGTGCCGAACCCAAATTTTAGGCACATCATCCTGGAAAACAACGAGAACAAGCCCGTGACTAATAGTCGAGACACACAAGAGGTAAATTTACACGTCTTTTCCTGGTGTGCCGTCTGTTCTGCAAGTTGCTAAAACTTTATTCCTTTTTTATTCAGATAAGTTACCGGAAAGGTTTGGAGATGCTAAGAATATACAAAAGCTACACGCTGAAGACATCCTTACTCGATGACTTCATGTATTACGAAAATAGACAACGAATTCTTCAGGGAGAGAGGGCCAGGCTTGTAATGAAGAGCTATGAGAATCCATATCTCATGCCACCGCTGGATCCTCCCCGCAAGCTTCAACCTATTCCCGACCCCACTTCTGTGGGCAATGAAAATGGTGCTAGACATGATTCCAACGATTCAATAGTTGTGAATGAAAACAAGGTTTCAACAGATGGTGTATCTACCGCCCCTAAGAAGGAGAATCCTGCCCCTACCGGTTCAGATTCTAACCTTAACAACAATACAAGCATAGCTGAAAGCTGTCAAGTTGATGAACTTAAGATTAGTACACTGAACTTGCGCTCGGATGAGGGTGAAACGGCGCGTACAGTGCCTAACAGAACTAACAATGAGTCGGTTAACATTGTCACTATAGGGTCTATGCCTGTCAAGGTTTCGGGTACAGAGTCTTCTGGTTTTTTGACAGTTGGCACAATTCCTCTCGATCCAAGGACTCTTCTGCGTGACTAGCGTGGGAGAAGGTGGGTGAGTTTCGATTTTGTTTGCAAGCTTTTTGGGCGCATTCAATCTCCGGGTCGGCTTCTGGTTAGAACACCGTTGGTGGTTTGCATTTTATTTATCTTTGTTTTCGGTTGGAATGGGAAAGACAAGTTCTTTATTTGAGTAATGATGTATGTTTCTTTTCTGGGTTTTGAGGTTTGGGGGATAGGCTGAGGGCTTATACTCTTTTTATTTACATTGTAGCTTTCTTTGTCTTCTGCTTCCAAATATTACAAATGAATCGAAAAAAGGAAAAAAAAAAATAAGAGGACTCTATGTTATTGTCTCACTCCCGGCTGCCCCCCTCTTCCCCTCGCTCTCCTTTCCGTAATATGAACCTTGATTTCTTCAAAGCCTGTTTGTGTTGTCTGGTGCTTATTCCTGAGTGAAGTTGGCAAAATTGGCCCGGCTTGATTGGTTTGCCCGACATCTGAGCCTGACCTGATAGGTTGGCCTGCTTACCTGCCCGGATTGAGCCTTACAAATATTGGCTTGCCGTTGGTCCAATTCGATAGGCTAAAAGTTCGATGGGCCGGGGTATTGGTCTGACTCATCAAATGTTTGTTTTCTAAGGTGAGTTGGGCTATACAATTCCTATCCCGATGGCGTCCGGGCCAGCTTTATTAGGCCCAAATAGGCAACAGGGCCACTCTGTATTCTTAAGCTGCCTGTTTAGTGTTCGCTCTTTTCTTTATGGTATCAATTTATATTCACACAATTTGTAATTGATAGTACTCCACACCAAAAAACTGGAAGAGGGTATATACTTCAGTGTATTTTTATCAATTCATGAAGGCACATCATTAATATATTACAAGTCATTGTTTGTTGATTTAATTTTCTAGTCATTATTATTTAAAAAATACTAGCTAATGCTGACTATCAAGGTTGGTTCTCCATTTTTCCATGAAATATGAAACGTGACTTTTATATGGAATAAAAGAAGTACGTATAGAGTTGAGTACTTGTGTAAATGATAAAGAAGAAGTTTGCTATACTATAGATTAGAGATGTATATGAATCGAACTGAATTGAATATTTAAGAATTTGAGTTTGGTTCATTTATTATCGAGCTGAATTCTAACTTAATTTATCAAATATATGAATGACTTGCGAGCTTACTCGAGCCTCTCGTGAGCCTAATCGAGTCTAAGGAATTCAATAAATATAAAAATATGTTACTAATCATTATTTAATTAAGAATAAGCTATAGATTTTTAAATTATGTTAAATTTACTAAGATTAATTAACTACATATATACAAATACATGGTTCTAATTATATAGTTCTATACTTTTTATAAATATTAATATAAAATTAGGAATTAATTATAAGTACATTAACTTAATTTTTGCGAACTAGCTCTCGAGCCAACAAACGAACTAGTTCGCGAGCTAACGAACTGAATATCATCAATTTTGAGTTTGGTTCATTTCTTTTAACGAGCCACATTAAATGAGTTTGATCGACCTTTTCACGAACCGAGATCCGAAATAGAAAATGTAACTTTTCTGCGGGACAGAAAAATTACACATGTATGTGAATATTATTATCAATGTGATGTAAGATTTAATTATCCTAAACTTTGTAGTGAATCATCACTAATAACAATGTGATATTCGTGTTCTTTTAAATCAACCTTTAAAATAAGATTGCATAAAAATAGAGGAAGACACGTATCGCTCTCATTATTTTTCGTCTAATTTCTGTTTTGTTTTAATTTTTAAAAATGCTAGAAAGCCCCTAAAGAAGAGGGAGACATGTGTCTAATCCATCTTCTTTCGTGGGTTCCTCCAATCATTTTTTTTTTGTCTTTTTCTTTTATATTTTTTTTTTCTTTTGCTTCTGAAATTTCATTTATAACTTTTTCGTCTCAACTCGATTTTTCATAAGAGATATATCAAATTATTCCACTTTTGAAAATCTTCGTTATAACATCCATAATGCATATATTAAAATTAAAATATTATCTTTTAAGTGTAAAAAATTCTTTTAGGATATTAGTGATATACTTTGATTTTCTAAAGAAAAATGACATATTTTGATTTTTAAACATTTGTATACTAAATTAAAATGTGATATAATTCAAAAAATGATATTTTTTTAACCGATTGAAATTTTTAGAAGATTAAAATTATTTAATTTAATTTTCCTTTTGTTTATCTTAATAGTTTTTGGATAATTTAAATTATTTGGTTAAAAAAATCCATAAAAAATACAAATTTGTTAGTTTTACATTTTACCATAGAAAATAAGCTTTTATATATATGCTAAAGTGATTTATTGTTGAATTAGTTTGCTCTCTCTCTCTCTTTTTTTTTTTTTTTTTTTTTTGTTAAAAGAAAAATAATGTTACATCCAAAAAAAAAATAAGTCAATTATTGTTTATTTGAATATGACATGATAATATACCACTCATATACTTAAGTAACTAATATGTTTGTGGCTTCTTATACTAATATTATATTATTTAATATATGTGATGTTTAAACGATAATTATTAATATTTGATATTGTTTTATCCTTATTTGCATATGTAATTATTACCATCGGTGTAATGCACACTGAAATAATAGGGAGAGAAATTAATCAAATTTCAAGTTTGTATTTAAAATTTTACTTAAAATATTCAACATCATCAGATCATCAATTCAAATATTTGAATTAACAAAATTTGTGAAAATATAATTGGTAGTTTCTATTTGTGATAGTGAAATGAATTGAAAGTAAAAATATAAAAAATTGAATAGTAAAAAATTTATGAATATCTAACTGATAGTTTCAATTGTAATAATGAATTATATTAAATGTTAAAAAGAAATCACATGTAAGGAGGAAGAAAGATTATTGGACAAAAAAATATCAACTCCTGATTTTATATCTCAAATAATATATAGGCTGATAATTTTTTTTTTAATTATTATTATTATTAAAAAATTACTCATCCCGTGCATCGCACAGTGAACATCTAATAATACTAATAATATCATAATAGCCAGACCCTAATCACTTAGGGGCATTGACTTGCCATGTATTGGCGATCGTTAGAATTTGATTCTCATTCTACATAAAAGAAAATAAAATAATGATAATGTCGATATGATATTATTATACACGTAAATTTGATTTATTACTCTTTGCCGATTGTCAGTATTCGCTCCTCATTTTACATAAAGGTAAATAAAATAACAATAACGGCAATATGATATTATTATATACGTTGACCTGATTTATTACTCTTTGGAAGAATTATCTCAAAATGTGTAACTTTTTATTTATGGTAAATTTGAATAATGTACGATTCTTTGAAAAATAATAGTTTGGATGGCATATTTTATTAGTCAAATTAATGTACAATTCTCTGAAAAACAATCAATCCGAATTTGTATGATGTATTTTATTAGTCAAATTGACTTATTCAATCATATGTAACTAATTTAAGCAATTAGAAGTTCTCTTTCTTTACTGCTTATCAAATGATACATTGATTTTAGAAACACGACTCTCTCAACGAGAAAGAGAGAGTAGCAAAGAGGTTGGAATTTTAGGGGAAGATAATTAGAAAGTAAAAGCGAAGGGAAATCCCGAGAAAAACTGAAAGTACAGGGGCTAAACCGCAATATTTGCCTTCCTTCGAGGTCTGTCGTCGCAAGTAGATCGTTCTATCGTTTTGAGCTTTTCCCTTTTTACTTTGTATTCAGCACTGAGCTGACTAGAAATAAAATATTTCTACTGAACAGCAATCGTCTCGACTCTCCACGCGCGGCCGTTAACGGCATTTTCCGCCACCGGAGAGTCTGTTTTAAAACCCTAGCTCGGTAATTTTGCAGGTAAACTAGAGAGGAAAAAGAGAAAGTATTCTTCTCGCATTTGTATATTTGCTCCTTTTTTCGTCTCTACATTAAATTGCTGTTACTCCAAATTGCTACATTTTCCGTTCAATTCTTTACATGTTCTATTATAATTTCCGAAACATGATATCGAACTTTGTATCTACACCATGCATTTGTTTTCAGCTTTTCGCTTGTTATTTTGTTTTTGCTTATTTCAATTTATCTTCTAGTTTGAAGGATCCGTTCGGGGAAGATTGGTTTTGATTATCGAAGTTATCTAACATGGTGAGGCCACCCGAATGTCAATTTTGTGGAAATGTTGAACTCATTTGCATTCGAATTACTGAAATTTCGTGTTTGTAGTGTGAGATTGTGGAGATTTCGGATGATGAAGATTCCTTTCTGCTGGACAATGATATCGGAATCTTACCGAAGGAGGAGGATCCGGATTATAGTATCGCGCAGCAGAACATGTGCTCAACAAGTCTTGGGGTAAAATGGCTTTTTTTAGCTATTCTAAAGCAACATGATCAAATTTATTTGAAGTTGTATGATGATAAATTAAGCTTTCGGTAGCTTTAAAACTCGAAGTAACAACATATTAGAACCTAAATCGTTTATACTGGAAAATATAACTAGAGGTAGTTGTGGTGGAATTTGAATCCTTAAACTGAAGTTTCTACGTCTTTGTAAACTGTTTGATTACAGGACAATGTGGCAAGCTCATCTGGATCCAATTTAAGATCATCGTTCATTGGGATGGGATTTGCGCCATCCCTTGTCGACAAAGCAATTGAAGAAAATGGTTTGTTTATATCTTATTCTTGTGCTGAACTTCAATGTTGTATATATAAGATATGCAGTATATTTATTTTGTGTCCAGATGAATTGCCGAAAACTTTGTAAGTGATGCTTCAACTACGTCAAGATTTTCTAGAGTACATAATGACATGTCAGACAACTAATCTTTCCCTTTTATCATAGGTGAAGGGAATCCTGAACGAGTACTGGAGACTCTCTTTGCATATAACGTAAGTGCTACTCCTGAAGATTAAATGTATTCAAAACTTTATTGTATGTAAATCTTGAAAAGTAAATGATAGTAATTGTCTCGTCACCATGTTATTTAATTAGTGGAAGTGTCACAAACTTTGCATTGAAGTTCTAATTCGTGCCAACTTGTGCAATTATTTGTTTTATTAATTTTATATATGATGAACAAGGTGTACTTACCTTTCATGGGATGATTATGTGATAAACCTGGGTTAGACTTTTCATCATAATCTACAGTCATCTGTGCTGTGTTGTCTGAGTTCCATGCTTTTACATCTTACACGAGGCTTTAAAAATTGGTCTTCTTCATGATTGAAACCTATCCATCTTACATGCTGATCATGATTAACTTCAGGTCTCAGACAGCTAATGTATTCATGTTCGACTTCTATCCTTCTGAAGCTCGCAACCATATTTTCATTAGTTCAAATTAACTTTTTCATTGACTGAGATGTTCGAATCTGCTTCACTTATCAACACAAAATTTTCCCTTACTATTGCTTACAAATATATTGCAACTCTAATCGAACAGGACCTTCAGAAATTAAAGACAGAATATGACGATATGTACAACGAAGACAGTGGAAATTTAGCCGGGAACCTTCATGCTCAAAAGGTATTATTGTTGTCAGTTGTCTCTAGTGAAAACTTACTTTTATTTTGTGCGAGTCTATTTATAATTCCTATACCTTTCCTCAGGGGTCACTTATGGAGGATGAAATTGTTGTAACTAAAGATTGAAATTTCTGAATGACAGTGGTTTACTGATGATATCATCGTCATACTCATATAATTCGTCTGCACTGTTATTATCATATTTCTTAGTCATTTTGTGTCTCTTGCTCGATATAAATTCTCTTTCTGCTTCATGCATTCGGCTGCTTTAAGCTCCCATACAGTCTCATATATTAGTTTCCTGCGGTTACTCGCTGAATACGCATTGAACTATTGTCTTACTTGGCTATCTATTTGTGGTTGTGGTTTGCTGATTCTTCAATTGTTTTGAAATCTTTCAGACTCCTCATATGCTAGAGTCAAGTGAAGGCACAAATGTACATTTTAACTTCCCTTTGAAAGAGGTATATTCTAAACTTATCCAAAGTTACATGAGCTGACATTATACTAATTTTTATCAACTGAGCGACAATGTTTGTGCTTGTATCTGTGCATTTTTTAGGTTTCTTTCAAAATCTTTTGCTAACTTTGTGCCTGCTTAAGTTCTAACTGTCAATTGATTCCAATGAATTATGAGCTCTATGTGTGCTGTTGAAATGTTAGAGTGTTCAATTCCCAATCACATATACTCCCCTTTGTATTACTTTCTAGGAAGGGTGCGAATTAATGTTGACACGTTAGCACTTACATTTCGAACACTTTATAGACGCAACAACTGTATAAATAATATAACTTCAATACAATTTTATTAAGTTTAAGAGTAAACAACTGTGTTTAGGGTGCAATAATTTTAGATGTGGTCAATTTATTCTGGAAATGCAGGTATAAGCTAATTCATCAATGCTTTGTTTTGCCTCCCTAACAATTATCTGATTCTACGCTGCTACTCAACAATTTATATTAATATGCATTATGTAATTAAAACTTACTCTTTTCCTTAAACTAAATTTATCAAGCTTCCCTCATGATTATCTGTATCTTACTTTGGTTTAATGACGGATCTTACAGGAATGTGATGTTCCCTGTGAAGATAGTGACGAGAAAATAGCATCATTGTTAAAAATGAATTTCTCTCTGGATGAAGTTGGGTTTGCTATGAATAGGCTAGGTTTGTGAAGATGTCTCAACTCCTCACTTCAACTTCTAATTATATGAAATATGCTTCTTGTTGTAGCAGCTAGCAAACTGTGCATCAGTTGCTTCTGTATGTGTGTGTATAAATACACACACATATATAGAGGAATGGTGAGGAACCCGATGTCCAGCCTTATGGAGCCCAATTGATGATATGTTATGCCACCTCATCCTTAAATTCCTTATCATTCCTCTATGAACCATACACATATACACATGATATATATATATATATATATATATATATATATAGTGTGTATATATGATGTGTTGGGGAGGGGGTTATGGGCAGATTACTCTACAATGGATTTTGCTGTACAGGACAAGCTGTTAAATAGTTACTCTCCAGTGGGTTTTGCTGTACCGAGAGTTAGCTCTAATCTTTCCCATGCTGTTGCCTACCTAATAAAATAACTATTGTGTTGCATCACAGGAAAACATGCTCCTATTGGTCAACTAATGGACTTCATCTTTGCTGTACGGATGGCTAGGAAGTATGAAAAAGATCCAAAAACTCCATTTACTGGAAAGGAGGAAACTGAAAAGGTCTTTGATGACTTTTTCCTTTTGTTATGTTTAGATTGTCTGATTACTTTCGATGGTCTGACTGCAAGATCAGTGATATCACCATTGACTTTGTTTATTATTTTATTTAGATCTCCTGCACTTTCTTTGTTAGACTAATATATGCGGCATTTCTAAGATATGATCAACTAGGATCAATTTTCTGATTGACATGTTTGAGTGTGAAGGATAGCTGTACAAAAAAATAGCTACTTTTTAAATAGGCTCCAATAAGTTGGACTGAACTAAGAGCTGTTAATGATTAACTTTTTTCTCGTAAATAAAGAGCTTTAAACTCTTTCGGCAAATGATAAAACATGTTTTATGTTCCTTGAAAATGCTTAGTTATGAGATTGAGAGGTGCTGTCAACTTGTCAGACTCTTTACTTTGCTGAATACTAACATGTAATCGTAGTCAAAGCAAGCTATTTCAGGCATTCGATTCCTTGTCTTGGGTATGAAGGAGGCATTCTATACATTTCTGTAGCCATTAAGATTTTTAGTTCTCATTTAATGGTTTCTAAGATTCTTATTTGATGAAAATTCTCATCAGAGATTGGTTAGATTCTAACCCTGAAATGAAGCCCATTCTTTTCCATCTTTTGGGCTTTCATGCGTAATCTCAATTGCGAATTTTCAGGACGGCAGCAATGAGACCTTATTTGGTATTATGGAGAAGACACTTCAGTTGCTTGAAATGGGCTTTTCAGAAAATGGGATTTCAGCAGCTTTTGAAAAATGCGGTAAGCTGATTCTGAAAGTTGGGATTCATAAAGTTCGGTTTGATTTGATGGCACTAGAATTAAAGAAACAAGATTCTTATGTTATTTCCGCAGCAAATTGTGAACACTAGAGATGCTTAGTTTGTGTAGTTCATTGTTATAACAAGAACAATGATAATCTTATAGCTTCTTGTATTTCTCAGTCGGTGATTCCATATCTTCTCTTGTAACATTTTATTGTTCTGTATAATGTGACAGGTTCAGAAGCATCTGTGCAAGTTCTTGCTGAATCAATTGTCGCAGCTGGTACTGGCCCCGACGCTGATAAGGTATATATCGTTAGTAGCACTTTTATTCGTGGTCATTCATAGAAATTAGAGGTGGCAAAATCAGCCCAACCCACCCGATATTTTAGATGCGCTGGGCCTTAGAATTCTTGCCCGAAGTACTTGGGCCAAAAGCCCATCAGGCCACAGGGCGGCCTGAAAATCTTAGTGGGTGTTTGCAAACGCAATTAACTAGTCATTAAAATCACTTTTGAGAAGCACTTCTAATTTGAATGGGTGTTTGCAATGTTACACTTGGCAATTAAAATCACTTTTCAAAGGTAATTAAAAGCTGATTTTGTGAAGCTAAGTGGGTATTTGTAAACAATGGTGCTTCTGGAAAAGTGTTAAATTTATTTTGTGATAAAATTAGAATTTGGTAGTGTTTGGAAAAAAGTGACTTTAAATCCAGCCATTCAGATTCTGGTCTTGATTCTGAAAAAGCAGCTTTTTATCTCTTCTGAAAAGTGATTTTAGTGCTCAAATTTGAGATTGCAAACACCCTTTCAAACTAAAAGTACTTCATGGAAGTGATTTTACTGGTGGTATTGAGTTTGCTAACACCCTCTAAGAAGCCTAAATTTTGAGAAGTCGATTCTAAAAATCAATTTATTTCTGAACACTACAAATCCTGATTTTACCACATAAATCAATTTAAATCACTTTTCTAGAAACACATTTGTTTGCAATCACCCTCAACTATATTATAGGGGGGTGGATGACTAATTTTAGGCCCGGCAAAATTTTGGGCCGGTCCTATACATGGTGTTGGCCTGGTTGGCCGGCCGGGTCGGGCCACATGAATTGCCACCTCTATTCATATATAACATTGCCTTTCTATAGAAGGACTATTGTTTATGACATTTTATTGATTTTTGCAGTATTTCAAGGATGTTTTGAGCAACCCAAGTGCCCTAAGGAGTAGTCAGTCTTTGAAAAGGAAGATGGCAGATTGGGAATTATATTGTGTCAAATCCGAGGAAGGCGATATCGACGCTCGGGCTTCTGAATTGCTAGAGAAATTGAAGGACAAGGTTCCAAACGAAGCGCACACGGACGAACCAAATCTATGGAAGAAACCAAAGGAAGAATTTATGGAGGAGCCGAGCAGTTCAGTGGGCCGAATGTTGCTAGAATCAAGAAGGGGAAGTTACACTTCGATGAGCAATCAGATAACAGCTTTCCAGAGCCGGGCCGTGCCTATAGGAAGTCTAGAAGAAGATAGCAAGCCCATAATGCCGATACTCAACCCGCGTAGGAAACTTTCGAGTATGGTGGCGAAACCCCCGTATTTCCTTTATGGAAATGCTACAAATTTATCCGAAGCCTCTTGGGTCAAAATATCTCAATTTCTATATTCAGTTCAGCCCGAATTTGCGACTTGTCAGTTGTACTCGGCCTTGAATAGAATTGAAGGCTATGTACATAATCTTCCTACGGAAGATAGGTCCCACATTTTCCCAAGGGGACCAACGACAATCCAGGAAGCTATACCACATACGAGAAAATGGTGGCCGTCGTGGGATGATAGGAAGAAATTCACTTACATCAATTGTGAGACGAGTGGAGTTTCCCATTTATGTGAAGTGCTCGGGAGAATGTTGGTCGAGTGTAAAGGCCACCCATCCACTGATCTGCAGACAGAGCTTCTCCAACAATGTCGAGCGAACAGTCTTATTTGGGCTGGAAATCACAAACTAGGGCAGTTAGAGCCAGAACATCTTGAGTGCATAATGGGATACCCGATTTATCACACTCGAATTGCTGGATTTACCTCCAGTGATAGACTCAGAGCACTTAAACTCTCTTTTCAAACAGACACACTAGGTTATCATATCTCCGTCCTAAAACGTCTCTTTCCCAATGGGATTACAGTTTTGTCCTTCTTCAGTGGAGTCGGTGGGGCAGAAGTTGCTTTACACCGACTTGGCATTAGTCTGAAGGGTGTGGTCTCTGTCGAACCCAACGAAACAAAACGGAGAATTGTGAAGAAGTGGTGGGAGGATTCGTTGCAAAGTGGAGAGTTGATCCAGTTCGAGAGCATCAACAAGTTGTCGGGTAACAAAACTGACGAGCTCTTTAAGAAATTTAAAGGATTCGATTTGGTTATATGTCAGAATCCGTATTCTGGTGCGGATAGTGGCACTCTTGCAGGCTTAGATTTCTCCATGTTTGCAGAGTTTGTAAGAGTTTTGCAACGTGTGAGGTCTACAATAGAGAGAAATAGATGATTTGTCTTTGGTTTTTAGTACTTAGAAACATTTTCCTTGTAGTAATATCTGGTGAACTGCAGCTAGCTCCAATTCGATATTAGTCTTGTCTTCATCTATATTAGTTGGTATGTTGATGCTACACCTAGAACTGCCAATTAGGGCGGCCCGGCCCGGCCCGACCCATAGGGTCGATGTGTTATGTTGGGTAGTTCGGTGCAAAGTTTCATCGAGCAAAAAATTAGTGAGTAAATAAATTTACAATATACTATGATTTTTTAGCAGGTTCGTGGTTCGTCGGGCTTTTGGTCTATTGGATTTGACTTGTTGGACCCGATGATATATTGGACCAAGATTTCTATAGCCTAACCTGTCTAAAATATTTGGTGAGCTGCATCGGCCCATCAAACCATTTTCACCTCTAGCTATACTTCGAGTGTATATTTGCTAGTAGTGTAGATGCTGTATCTGGATTACACTTTTGGTTATATGTCGGATCCATATTAGTTGGTACTGTGGATGTTACATCTAGAGGTGGTAATTCGGGTGGTCCAATTCGGCTAGGTTCATTGGCCAACGTCATTTGTTGGGTTAGATCGGCCCAAAATTCATGGATAAAAAAGTTAGCAAGTAAAGTTCGATCTATCTTTCTATTATATATTATGATTTTCGAGCCGGTTGGTGTTGGTCAATTTAGTCGAATTTGTTGGGTTCAATTGTAGTTCGAGCTAAAATTTCTATAGCTTTGCTCGTCTAAAATGTCAATGAGCCGGACTTGACTGGCATGTCCTATCAGGCCATCTCACCACCTTTGAAAATTGATCTCCAATTATACTTTAATATATAAATAAATTAAGAGTGTCGATTTCTAACTTTAACACGATACACTTGACTCAACCCGATTATACTTAGAAATTTGTAAAATCGTCCCAACATTAATATGATTACCCTTTTTCTAGATTTAAATTGATCCAAAATCGATTATATAAAAATATTTTTTCAATTTTATTTTGGGTCCAAGACATTTTGGGTCCAATTTTTTATTTTTTCAATTTTATTTTGGGTCCATTTTAATTATATAAAAATATATTATTCTAATATCCTGTGTGTAAACTGATTTTTTGGGAAAACATTATTCTACTAACATGTTGTAAAATTCGTGGTTGTAGAGAACTCTATGTTTTATTGTCAGTTACACTTTAAAATTGTAAATTCTTATATAGATTAAATATTAACAAATTCTATGGAAAAGAATAAAAATAAGTAATGCTTAAACAAAGTTGTTTCACATGCAAGACATTAAAAAAAAAAAAAACTAAATCGAAATATATAAATCAAAAGTCGTGAAGAATAATATAAAAGGGTATGCGCTGCATTAAGATATTGGTGGAGAATTTAGACCTTCTCTTACTTTATCTTCTTACGAGACATTTTATTATCATTTTTCTTATTCTGATAATGTATTAGGTCATTATTACTTCGTCATCACTTTCATTTACAATGCAATCTTCGTAAGTCTTTTATTTTATTTCACTTTAACTCCTTCTTTGATATCGAGTCGATTATTTTTCCCGTGATGAATTGTCATTGACTATTCATTTTCTATTATTTTGCGGTGCTTTCCCATTTGAAGTTTGTCCCTGTCTTTCCTTTATGTTGCTTTGTTCTTCTTGTTGCTTATAATGTTTCTCTTCTTCTATCATTTTTCTGAATTTTTCTGTTCTATATCCTTTTTTTTTTTTTTTTTTTATCTTGATTCATGTTTTGTAGTAGTGTTAGCCGTGTGCTTTTGGTATCATATCTTCTTGCTCTTTGATTCCATTCTTTCTATTTTCAATTGCACAAAATCTTCATTATGTTTCTTTTATTTTCTCGCTTAGTGGCATATATGAGAGAACAAATTTCTATGTGTACTTGTAAGGTTAGTCTTTTGTAGTAGTTAGACTTATTCTCTTCTTAAAAAAATTTACAATTTATATATTAATTTTTTATTTTTCGATCTTTTGAGTTCATGCTCATGCACTCGAAATTTATAAGTGACTTATGATATAATTGTTTATATGATTATATCTTACCATTGCTAATGATATAATGTAAAACTTGCACTGAGCATTCAATATATGCAACCGTTGTGTCGCCAAATATTGTAATCAAAACACTGTAATCATCTTGAATCGTACTTAGTTTTACTATAAATCTGTCCAATTTTATAAAAATAAATTTAGATTAAATAATATTTTACACAAAGTAATTAGCTTGATTTCATTGTACATTGTGATTAGGACAAGTGATGAATTCATATTCTCAAAAATGTAAACTCTAACTTGTTATACGGTGGGTAGAACAACCAATATTTATTCAATTTTTTTAAAAAAAAAAACCACAAAAAAGGACATGTCAGAAAAAGAGTTATTCATTTTTTTTTTCTAGTTTAATTATAACTTAGTGTATTTTCCTATATATTGTCTCACTTTGTCGAAAATGATAATAAAATGGAATATGGAACCTCTTGACTCATGCGTTGTTTATAGGAAAGTAATCATTTTATCAGTTGTGCTAACTTCATATCTTTATGACCTTCACTATAAACTGAAAGAGTGCACATGGAGATGGTTAAATAAATGGTCTTCAGTCCTAGAGTTGAAGTCTTATTGTGGGAAGTATAATTATACCTTGAGTTTTAGCATTTTTATATTTCTACTTTTGTAAAATTTAGAATATAGCACCTCGGTGTAACTTCTATGGATTCTCCAATACACATTTCTATAGATGTCCTTCTTTTTGTAGATTTCACGTTACATCTGTCACACGCTTCATACCATATGATTGGAATACCTTTCACTTTGTTTACTATTCTAGTGAAACAACAATAGTTTTCTTATTTCATTGAAAATAGTTATGTTTGTTATATTATAATAACAATATAATATAAATCATCAGGAAATTCAGTAGAGGTAAGTCAAATCTTTTCACTATTACAACAAAATGTTGAAGGTTCATACTCGAATCTTGTTCACAATAAATACAATCTTGAACTTTTTTTAATTCATGTTTCTCCAACATTTAAATTTATAAACTCTCGTTCCTATAAAAATATAAATTTCATAATATATCAATTCAAGTTTTGATTGAAAGGGCACATACTGAATTCAATACACTATTTTTTTTTTATAAACGTAAAATGACTTATCATTTTATTGACACTAGCACTACGCACGTGCGTTGTACGTGGTTATAATTTATTATTATTATTTAATAAAAAAAATTAATTTGAACATAAAATAATTGTACATTGTGATCACTGTAATATATATACATAATTTCATAGATCAATGTAATAAAAATTAATCCATTGAACAAACATAATTTTGAATCAACTAAGAACTAAAAGAATCACAAAAGAGAAATAGAAAAGTTAAATAACGTTAGTCTTAATTAAATAAGTTATAATAATTAATGTTAAAAGATTCGTAAAAAACGACATACCATGATATATTGTAGAAATATTTAGTCTTACAAAATTTTCTATTATACACTTAAAGTTTGATTTATTCAAACTATTGTTTACTTCTTATTATACACAGACTCGATCATCATTAATATATCTTAAAATAAAGTTATACGATGATTGAAAAACTATATACGGAATAATGAGGCATATATTTTTATGTTTTGCACCAAATCATTGACATTTGAAGAAAAACACATTTTTAATTGTCTCATTAATTATATCATCAACTGACATTCATAAGTCAATTATTTGTTTATATACACACAAAATATTAGGTCTAACGTACTTTTCTATAATTCTCTAATAAATAATTCGATTTCAATATACATTTGCACATGAAATTCTTTACATATTTTAATGTGAGGAAAAACTTCCAACAACTTAGTATCAAGGTCCAACATCCAACTTCTGTCATGAAAGCTATTTTCTAATATTTTTTTTAATTATTAAGTATAACCCTCTTTAATATAATGTACTTATTGATTTAAGATTGCTTATTTCAATTTTCCTTAATTATTTTCTCAATGCAACGTCGAAATTTAAAAATTATGTGTGACTTACAATAAAAATCATACTATAGTATAATTATAAAATAAATGATATTTTTTATGGAAGATTGACTATGTACATAGTATCTCACAATCTTCAATCAAGACACATGCTACAATCTATATAAAATATAATAAATCTTTTACATAATTTGTAATGTCTTTAATTCCTTATTTAGTTATAGTGAAAACTCCTAATTTTTTCAAACATTGCACATCCATTTAAAAGTCTTATATATACATGATTAAACCACGCATTCTGATTTTATTTTTCTCATTTCATTTTTTATTTAAACTATACCGTACTTTATTCGACGCAATTATTTTTCTAATCTATTGTCAAGTTAATATTAACATTCACATTTCACTTTTCTTTATTTTTCAACATGTTTTAATTTAATTATGTGATACTTATTCACATAGTACAATTGAATCATTCATAGTACAACTTAATTCATTATTTTTTTATCATTTATTTTATTCTTTATTGTACCCTATAATTTATATAGCATAGTACATTCATCTATAAAGTTATTACATATGCTTAATATACATATATATATATATATATGTAATATTTTTATCGATTTAATAATTTGTTTAATGTTAGATCTTAAATATTTAAAAGAATTGCAACTATTCATGTCCACTAATTTTTTCGTTTGCCATTTTATTATTTCTCAATAAAATTTCACACCTCGGTCTAAACTCCAATTATTATAAACCTTGTGATTTTTATGTCTCTCTCCAATTTTCTACCATAACAGTTTTTTCTTTGGTCTACTAAAATTACATCAACTATTAAAAGTATTACATCAGTGAGTATATATTTATGTAGATGTGTAAGGTATGTGATTAAAAATTATGTTCAACTTATAGACTTATTTGAATAAAATCGATTCATTGTATAGACCAATAGTATTTAAATTTACACAATATCACTACCAATGCATTTATAGTTTTTATATCTTCGTATATCTCTATTACTGATTTCATATATAAGCTACTTTTATCGTTTTCCTCCATCTTTTTCATCTTATATATATATATATACACACACACATATATATACATATATAAATGACTTTATCGTATACTTTTTAAATTCAATAAAATTCGTAAATCAATTATTATTTTCTCTTGTTGCAATGTTTATAAATGTTACTTATGAAATATATTGATTTCATTCTTCTAAATCATTGAAAATAAATATAATATATAATCTCATTTCCTACAAGTATAATAATTCGATTTATATTTACTTAGTAATGCTCATACAAAGAAATTTAGCTTGTTAACATATATATTGCTAGTTTAATCTAAATTTAAACAATAAGGCTAAATGTATGCCTAGTTTAATCCAAATTTTGAAATACTACATTGTAATAATTAACTTGTATGTACATCTACCTATAATATAGATATTTAATTTTTGTTTTTGTATACTTTTCTCATAGTATAATATGTCTAACTCTATCATATTAATTTATCCTTTGATTTTTCTATTATATTATCTAGACTCGTCTATTATAATTTTTTTCATAATGAAAATTTACTTAGACCCTTTAATATTCATAATTTTTACGCTAGTTTTTTTTTTATAATTTTGTTTATTATGTTAATAAAGTTATATCTACTAATAATAAAGCCTATTCATAAGTTTGTGTTATCTTTCTTCACAATTCATTTTCTCACTTCTATTCATTTTATCATCATATAGTTCTTATTCAATTGTTTTCACATTATTTTTTATTGTTGGACTTTGATAAAGTGGTATACACAAAAATACATACAATTTTCTAACATGTCCTTTTACTTACTCAAAAGTCAATTTTAAAATATAACTTAGCAATTTCACATGCAAGTCATTTTATTCTTTCATTTTAGTACTTACTTCAAGTTTATATTATAATGAAGTTTAAATATTATGCTCTTACACTTGATCAATTCAATAGTTTACACTTTAGTCTAAATATTACATATTCAAATCTTATTTTTCATTAGATAACTTATATAACTTCTATTATTGTTTCCCATTGTTATAATATTGATACTTCAATAATTTAGAAATTTAGGGAGATTATTGCAAGTAGCAAATTTATAATATTCAAATTTAGACAAATAAATTGTTACTATCAGATAAGTATTATTCTAATTTATATTTATAATAAGAGTTGACTGTTTTATTTATGACCAAACACTATGTAAGAATTTGTTAATAATTTATACATAGTAATATAAATCATTGTGAATCATTTACATATTGTTCTGACATATAACGTTTACATTTTTTAGACTAAAAGATTTAATTTAATTTCATCTTTTTTTTTTTCCAAAAATTCTTTAATGACATTTGTTTAATTTAACTTTCAATCATTTTTATATAATAAAAAAATATAAGTACGATCATATGTCAACAATCTTGTGTCTATTATTCGACTATGAAGTCAAACTTATAACTATTGAAATCATATTAAACTATTAAATTTTACATATTTTAAATATTTTATCATATAAGTATTATTAATCTTGAGTCATTCATATATTGTGGCAAATTAAATATTATATAATACACTATCGTCGTCTTGTCAACATATTTTTTGTTGTAGTTATTGGAATGAGTATATATATGTTATAGCTATGTACCATACCTAAATTAAAAAAGAAAAAGTAAACTAAAAAATTATCTCCAAAAAATTAAAGATGATAAATTAAATCAATAAGAATTTTCAATATTATTCATTGTTCTGATTTTTATGTATATGATTTTTTCTTCTTGTTGTTAATCCTAAAATCTAATAGTACTTTTTCGCCATGAATACACAAAAAACTTAATATAACATTTAGTACCTAAATATCTTTATTGTATACCACTATTGCAAGTTAAGATTGTTGTGGTTATCATCCTAACAAAGAACTCAAAGTTTGGAGCTATTAAACTCTTATTAAACTATGCTTAATTTTCTATAATTTTTTATACATATATAAATATCTTTTGTGTACATTTCAATTATTTAATATTTTGAGAACCATAAACTAAAGTACTTTAATATTCATAATATCTTATATTCTTATTTCTTTTTAGTATTATACATTATATTATTTTTTAATTTTTTAATATACTTTTTTCAGTTCTTCATAAATTTCATATAGTTCTTCTAATTGGATCTTTTACAATTGTAGAGAAATGAGAAAGATCAATTCACAAAATTTAAGAGTAAATAAAAGGAATATGATACACTATAGTTGTCCTGTCAATTCCTTCTTTTTTTTTTTTTTTTTTTGTTATGGTTAGTAGAATTGGTATATATATTATAACTACGTACCTAAATTAAAAAGAAAAAAGTAAACAAAAAAAAAAATTCTCCAAAATGAAAAATGATAAATAAGAGCTTGTACTATTATTCAATTGTTCTAATTTTTATGTGTATAATTTTTTTTCTTATTGTTGCTAATCGTAAAACCTTTTAGTATTTTTTTCACCATGAAAACACAAAAACTTAATAGTTTTGCAAACATTTAATATCTAAATAACTCTAAAGTACCATTATTCGAAATTAAAAGTCTTGGAATCATTATCCTAGTTAAAAAGTCAAACTTTGAAGTTACTAAAGTCCAATAATATGTTTAAATTTCTATAATTTTCTTATAAATACATAAATATCTTTTGTGTAACTTCAATTATTCAATATCCTAAGAATCATATACTAAAGTAATTTTACTTATTGTAATTACCTTTGTGCTAATCGGCCTTTCTCATTTCTCTTCAATTATAGAAGAAACCAATTAGAAAAATTATTAGAAATTTATGAAGGATCGAATAAAATATAAACAAATAAAAAGAATATAATGTATTTTTATCACAAATAAATAATAATATATTATGAATATTTAGGTTCAGCTTATATCATCAGTCGAACTATATATTATATTAAATGTGATAGAAAATTTCATAAGTTGAGACTTGAGAGATGAATTTCAATTATAAACTGAATCTTACTAAATAAATAAAACTTAAAAAAATAAAGTTACTAAATTAGCCTTAAAATTTTGCTAATTAATGGTTTTTTTTCTTTTTCTATAGTTTTTTTTTTTTGACAATTATATAAATGAATCTCATCATAAAAGAGATAAGAAATTTATAAAGAAACTTAATAATAATAATAATAATAATAATAATAATAATAATAATAATAATAATAATAATAATAATAATAATAATAATAATAATAATAATAATAATATATTATTATTATTATTATTATTAAAAATAAAAAAATATATATAGAATATGATCAATATGTAGGTTTAGCTTATGCCATTAGATGAATTACATATCATATCCATGAATTTTTTAGGGCATCATATCTATGAATTTATAGATAAACTATATAGGGCTCTAACCAAATAAATAAAACTTTGAGAATATAGTTAATAAACTAACCTTAAAAACTAAAATTCATTAATAATATAATAGGCAAATCAAATTTTGTCTTAACTATATATAAAAAAGATTCAAAGATATAGTTTATAAATAAAACTTTAAAATATAGTTACCAAACTAACCTTAAAAATTCAAATTCATTAAGGATATAATAGGCAAATCAAATTTTGTAAGAAACAACTCACACTTTTATAATAGAAGTAGATTGAATCTTTATAACACGTGTTTTTCTTTTTCTTCTATTGACTCTATCTTTAAGCTTCTGCTTTCCATTGACACTTGCACATTTTCTCTAACAATACAAATCTACTGTAGTTGAGCTTGATATAGACATCTGATGTTCCAAAATAACAACAACAACAACAACAACAACAACAACAACAAAAATAATAATAATAATAATAGTTTATGGATACTCCCTCCGTCCCGCTCAAATTTGCACACTTTCCTTTTCGGTCCGTCTCACTCAGATTTGCACACCCTTAAAAAGCAAAATTCTTAAATAATTTCCACCCTCAAAATCTCCATTTTCAATCTCCATCTTTGAAAAAGTCAACTAAAAAGCAAAATGCAGTTTTTTCTTAACCTCCGCGCCCGTCCCTATGTGCAAATCTGAGCGGGATGGAGATAGTATTATATAAGGCATAAAAAGAAAATAAAATAAAGTCATTGTTCTACAATGATCTAATCTAAGAAAAAAAACTAATAATTAGTAAAACAGAATTTTGATTCAAATCCAAAAAATACACACACACATATATATAAGTAAAGTTGTAAACAACACAGAAAAAAAAAATGGTCTTGTTATGTGATTATCATATATGGTGCAAAAAAAAAAAAAAAAAACAAATGACCTTGATCTATGAATATAATCCAATGCAAAAAGATGAAAAATGGCAGGCAAACATATATAATACAAGCTTTATTTTTTATGATGTCTATTGTTATCACATCATATTAGCATTTGTTGTTGATTTTTGCTACTAATATAGTTTTTGGATGGGTGATTTTAATTAGCTTAGTGAACCGGGTCTTTTGAATGATAATCGATATAAAATAGTTGTTCTGAGTTATAACCGATTTTCAAAATAGACCGGACCGATCTGGCGGTCGTTCGTGCAAAGTTACAAGGTTGAAGACAGGTGGTTCATAAAAGATAATTCCATATTATTGAGAGTACGATATTTTATCATCCAGTGAATATACAGTTCTTGACTTCTTCTCTCAAGACTAATCTATCATTCTTGTATTTTTCTCTCTCTATTTTCTGATATCCTATTACAATGGGGGTGTTGGGGTATTTATAACCTTTGGAAGCTGCTCCCGCATGGTTGACACGTGTCTGCCAAGTGTCAAAGTCGGTGCCAGATGGCAAGTTACCACGTGTCAACGTCTTTGTTGAGCTGGCACATCCCCTTGTCCATGTGTTCCCCTTGTGCCGTAATGATGACAGCGGCCTGCGGTCAGGATCGATACAATGTGGTCTGGAAAGCGACCGTCGACGGTCGGAGACAGAAGAGCGGTCTAGGAGCGGTAGTTTAGAGGAATAGGACACCGGTCTGCAGGTGGAGGGTCAACGGACCACGTGATGGCGGTCTGAAGTCGAAACTGTTTACATAAACTCGGGAAGTCCTGTTTGGATTTCTTGATCAAGCTTTGTTACATTGTTTAGGCGAATGGCATCCACAAGTGCCCCCTGAAGTTAGGAGAGCGGAGTACATCATGACGGTCTTCTGACTCTTACTACTTCGAAAGTTTTTTTTTTTTTGGTGCGAAAGCGGTCTATTTCAAATTTCAAACCTCTGTTTGGGGGGGATTTTGGCGACACATCATAGATCGTTGATGATGTGGGATGAGTTGACGTTTCACCTTTTTGGAAGCGACGTTTCGTATGCGCGCGGTTACGCGTCAAACAGTGATTGGTTCAATCTCGCGGCTGTATCGTAATCGTTTAAGCTTTTTCAATCGTGACCGTTGATTTTGTTGATGATTTTTTTACTATATATACCTTTCAGTTTGACTCATTTTAAGATTTTTTACCCTCATAAAAATTTCTTATTGTCGCTTGCGTCTTCTATTGATTTGTGACTAGTTGATTTTGATCGAAGACCGTTCTTGGCAACTTAAGGTAACTTCTATTTATTTTTGTTCATTTGGTTGATATGTCTTCATCGGGTTCTAGTTCTCTCTTCTTCTCCTAAAACGATTAGCGAAAGAGAATTTAGAAGTGCTCTCATGGAGCCTCAAGATGAGTCTGATTCTGAGACTATGGAGGAGGAAGAGAGTACTTCTAATTTTGATCGGGGGGAAGAAGTGTCCGAAGAGCAGAAGAAATATATTAAGGACTTAAGGGAAGCCGGGTATGCTAATGAGGATATTAGACGGGCTTTGGAAGGAAATGATGCTGACGCGATTCATCGAGCGAATCAACTTTTGAAAACCCCTTCAACGGTGCCCATCAATGAAGAGGAGTTCGACGCATTCGTGGTCGAATTAGAGAGGATTCTGGGACTTCATCGTCAAGGCAGAGGAGGGCCTGGACCTTCTTCTCAGTAATCTGGGCCGTGGGACGGCAATATGTGGGACAAGGGTCTAGATTTATGTGCTTCGGTGGCGGGTTCTCTTTTCTGGAAATACCCGAAAGAGCTTTCGCTCGCGAAGGGAGTTCGTCTTCCTGACTTTGATCTGGATTCATCACGTCGACTGCCGGTTAGAGCCTCCGACGATCTATCTTAGTTTGGAACAAGTGGGTTTGCCAGTTCAGTGACTGCGACTGAATTGTTCGATGCTGCACTTGCAGTGGAGGTTCCTGGAAATGTCCGTTTCCATATTCCAGATCCCACAGAGAGAGCCGATCAGCCGCCCAAAGGATGTGTCATGGTCACGATGTAGTCGATGAAAGGAGGAGTCCGGTTTCCCATTCCGACGATCCTCAGTGCTTATTTACGGTTTTGGGGAGTTGCCCCATCTCAATTGGTCGCGAACGATTGGCACATGCTTTGTGCCACCATTTGCCTCTTTCGATCTAAAGGATTTCCCGCCCCAACCCTAGAAGAGACAGGCAGTATATATAATTTGGTGGAGCGCGATTGATCTTTGCCGGGTTGGTACTACGTAACCCCGCGGAAGGGTCAGAAACTGATCGGTCACTTCAAGGACTCGGTCACCGGGTGAAAGGACAAGTAGTTCTTTGTTGGGGGTGACTGGGCCTCGCCAACCCTGGCGATTAGCTTGATCGCGTTCTTATCCCTACTGATTAGGCTTTCTTTTGTGGTACGTTTGTATTTGTCTTCTTTGTTCTCAAATTTTGCTGATCTTACTCCCCCCCTTTTCTTTTGTTTTGTAGATTGCAACAGTTCAGTGGTTCCGTCGAAAGAGTTTAGGAAGAACTTGAAGGCACTTCGGGATCAGAACCAGAACAAACTTTACGACGTTTTGGTATACATACTCAGAAGAAGCTCCATGATCGTGGGCTTTTGATCGCTCCCCATCAAACTCTTCCTCCAAATCTCAGTATGCAATCTATGTGACTTTGTTTTTATTGTCGTTATATATATATTTATTGACCTTTCCCCTCTTTTTTTTGTTGGCCTAATGATTACAAATTTTGACATTCCAACCCCTATGGCTGGTGAACCTTTGGACGTTACACCGATTTCTGCGATCGTGGTTGGCGATCAAACTGGGCATGCCATGATGAAAAAGCCTGTCATTCCTATGCCGTGGGAGGATATGACGGTGCAAGAAAGAAATTATTGGAGGGCCGAATTGAATAAATGGAAGAAATATGAAGCTTCCCAGGGAATTGGGTCTTCTTCAAGAGGGGGCCAAGCGCCGGCTGCTGCGGTCTCAGAGGATCCTTCGGAGGTACATCCGATCGTTGAAGAGAACATCTCCACTCCTGCTACTAAGACTCTCCAAAAGAAGAGGTCTCCTGTTGAGAAACTGGCTCATCAAGCTAAAAAAAGGTCTCGTTCTAAGGTGATCGCTCGGTCATCCAGTTCCACCCTGCTTCCAGACTCCTCTTACTTAGGATGGGATGATAGGAAGGTGACCGCCTTGGAGAAACGGGGGGTTGATGGCGAGAAGCAACCATCTTTTTTGAGGAATTATCCATGTTCCCGCTCTCCTGACCGCTCAAATTTTGAGGCGAAACCTCTCTATCTAAGGGCCACCACAAAAGCCCCCGCCAAAAGTTGGACAAAGAGCTTATCTGATATAGAGTCCACGCTTACTTTTGGCAGTAAAATGGAGGCCGATGTTGTACATGTAGGGCGGTCTCTTAATCTTTTAATGTCAGCTCAAACGAAAGTATGTGGGGATCCGTTATCTAACCCCACTGTGGCCAAGGCTTGTCAGTTGTATAATGAAGAACAGAGTAAGCGAAAAGCCGCTGAAGCTGAAGTTGCTCGCCTTAGAGAGCTGTTGAAATGTGCTGAAGAAGAGAAGGATCAAACTTTTGCTTCTGCTGCTGCTTCTCAAATGCAGGTCGCTGAGGTTGTTGCTGCTAGGACTGAAATTACGACAGCCAAGGCTGAGCTGGAAGAAACTCTGAAGAGACAGGAGATGGAGATGGCAGCAAAGATTGAAGAAGCCAGGTCGATGGAGTGATTTGTGAGGGAGAAGGCCATTAAGGCCGTGGTCAAGGCCTACTCTAAGTCTGAGGGGGTTGCTTGGGCTAATTCTGCTTACATTCAGGCCTATATTGGTGCGTCCAGAGTAATGTCCGAGCAAGGGACTGATGTCTCGGTCCTTAGAAGGAATTTGACCCGCTTTATTAAGAGAAATCCTCATAAGGAGGAACTAGATGACGATGAATGGGTGCTGTTCGGCGGTCCTCCAAGCACTGAAGATCTTGAAGGACTTGAGACCCCTCAGCCTTCGGGCGCTCCCAAAACATCTTAATTTTGTATTTTTGTATAAGTACTCTTTGCCTGATGAACTTTTCTTTTTTGCACCGTTTCTGTTTTTTGTACTTAATCTCTGTATGTTTGCCTACTTGTTAATTAATCTTTTTTCGCTCGTTTATTTTGACAAGTCTTATTGTGCTCGTCCGTGGTGGACAAGTCTTTTTGTGCTCATTTTTAGGAGTCTTTTTATGCTCGTCCATGAACGAGTCTTTTTGTGCTCGTCTTTAGACGAGCCTTATTCTGCTCGTTCGTGAACGAGTCTTTTGAGACTTGAAGATAATTTTGGGAGAAATATTTTATTTATGAACATTCACTTAGTTTATACAAGGTATTTGGTTTCCTATTGGTAGTACTTCTTTAAGTGTAACGCGTTCCAACGATGAAGTAATCTTTTGTCGTTGGAGTATTCCAGGTCGTTTGCTCCGTTGGCGATTCATCGGATTACTTTGTACGGTCCTTCCCAGTTGGGGCTAAACACTCATGTTTGAGCTGGAGGCAAGACCTTCTTCATGACGAGATCATTTACTTGGGATTTTCGAATTTTGAATTGTCTATTGTGGTACCTTTCCAAGCGTCGTTTGTATTTATGTTTTGACTTTCTTCTTCCAATCGCCGTTCTTCCAAAAAATCTAACTGAGTTTGTAATCCTTCATCGTTGTTACGATCTTCAAAGTGTGTAATCCTCAGAGTCACAGACCATATTTCCACCGGGATGACCGCTAAGCAAAGCTAAAGGGAGTTTCACCTGTAGACAATCTTTGTGTCGTTCGGTATGACCATAGAATGCCTGGCAATTCTTCCGCCAAGTATCCCTTTTTCTCTGTCAAGCGAGTCTTCAGCGTATGCTTTAAAACTTTATTGACCGCTTCCACCTGTCCATTCGACTGTGGGTGATATTGTTGGTTGTCAAACTGTTTACCATTGTCAGTTACAAATGACGTTGGAACCCCGGAGCGGCAAATTATATTCTTCCAGATGAAATCTTCAACTTTTTTATGCGTGATCTTTGCCAAAGCCTCCCTTTCTGCCCATTTCGTGAAATAGTCGACCGCAACGATCGCTTGTGTGAGTCCTGCTTTGGCTCTCGGAAAGGGCCCTATGAGATCGATTCCCCATTTCGCGAAGGGCCATGGACTTCGGACTGATGTTACCACTGTTAGAGTAGTGTGCCCGACGCACCAATTAGATTGTATCATTGTACTCTTACATAGTTTATGTATAGACAATTTTATTGAGAATTATATTAACAAAGGCATAACTCTTTATCTTTTATATTGTTTTTCCATATATGCAAAAATATTAGATAAAGTCCTTAGATTAAAATAAGCTAAGGAGTATGGTCACGCATGTGATGGTGATCATGGAATATGCTCTTGAAGCTTTGGTCTTAAATTAGTCCCAAGTCAAAGCTATTCAAGATAGGACATTGAGTAGCTGGTAAGACTTGTGCATACGATGAATATTCGTGAGACGAGAATATTATATTCCATTAGTATTAGTGTGGTGACACGAGTTTATGTATGCAGATGTTTGTTATAGAACAAGTTCATTGGACTTGACCCGTGGAAATTCTTAATTGGAGATATCCTGTCAAAATAAGAATTTCCTAGTTGCGCTCGTACACGATTAGTCCTTAGACTTGAGGCATGATGGTAGTCTTATATACATGGTTTGATACTTAGATATATCTTCTGATTGCTTGATAATCGCAAGGGGATATATTGGGTATTAAATAAATATACGTAGAGACTTGTCAACGTCCAACATAGAATCCGACATTTGTCATTGATAAGAGAATCTCCTGTGTTTTCGTTGTTCTTGATTCAAAGACCTTGGCCAAGGAAAGATAAATATGGATTCATCAAGAATCATTGTAACTTGAATAGAATAACACAGTTATTGATTTGACGGGGTTTCGACTTATAATAAATATCCTAGAATCAATCGGGAGATTAGTTGTTGGAAGGACCTTACATGTATGATAATTGTAACTTTATAGGTTTACTCGCTATTTCACCTAATACTGGGTGATCACGCTACTTGCTAGGTGTTCCCGTGATTTGTAGGTTTTAGAATTTAAAAGTTAATTCTAAATAATAATAATAGTTATATGCAAAATTGCAAAAGTTGTAAGGCTACTGCCAGTGTTAGTAGTGAACCTAAAAGGTCACACAAAATTGGTTGCTCATATAATTCAATGGTTGAATTAACACATAATTAAGTAATTTGATTATTTAATTAGATCTAATTTGATTAGTATCTAAATTATTGGAGTAGAACATATATCAATTGGATTGATTAATTTGGATTTGAAACTTAATTAATTAAAGTTCAAATAAAAAGGTACTTCATATATTAGAAGAAGAATATCAAGAAACATTATATTTATATGTATGACATATAAATATACGTGTATATATACAATGTAGGAATGCACACGTGATTGTGCATCTGTGTTATATTATATTATATTTAACTTAATATGAATGTGGATATATATATGTGTGTGTGTGTGTGTGTGATATGTATATGTACGTTGATATCTTAATTAGTTAACATTTCAAATATTAAATTGAATCAGCCATGATGACCAAGTCATATACGGATGTTGTTGATTTGATTTGCTATTATTTTAGTACAACGTTTCAACGTAGATATGCATTTGGAGATATTGTACAATATAAAGTGAATGGTTTAAGATATATATATGCTATGACGTTTTCAGCATGAAAAAAAAAAAAAAGAACAGAACATAATTTTTGCTTGATACAATATTTTGATATTCTCTTCTATATATAATCTCCAATCAACATTTGATTAGGGATTGTAGTTCTTCTCCGTAATTTTTATAAGTGAAATAGTGTTCTACTAGCGAAGAAACTATTTCAGTATTTGCATCCAAAAGGTGGACTAGTTAGAGGGATCACATTTGGGGTCCTTGCGAGTTCGATAATCAGATAAGGAATTGATTCCCACCAACCTCTACTTCAAACGAAGGAGATTTTACGGAGGTATAATTTCGCACACTGATATAATTTGTTTGTATGCATTCCTTTCAATATCTGATCCGATAATCGTTTTGAGTTATCCGGGTAAAAATATATATGTGATATATAATATTTAATTGAATTTTAAAATTCCGCTACGTTAACCCGGGTCTGCTATAAAGAACCCAACAACCACTTCTGGGCGGAGTCGAATAAAAGGAGCATGTTTCTGACATTCGGGACATCACCTGGCATATTGGATTGTGTCCCTCTTGAGAGTTGGCCAGAAATAGCCTTGTCTCTGAATTTTTTGTGCCAGGGCTTGTCCTCCTGTATGGTTTCCGCAGACTCCTTCGTGGACCTCTGCCATAACGTATGGTTGTTCAGATTCCTAAACACACTTCAACAATGACATAGCATACCCTCTTTTGTAAAGGACTTCGTCTAGGAGGGTATAACGAGCCGATCACATCCGGAGTTGATGAGCTTCCAAACGGTTTGAAGGACGTTCTCCGGTCTTGAGGTAGTATTCTATCGGGGTCATCCATCCTTCTTTGCTCTCTTCATCTGTATTGCTTCCGCTTGTTGAATAAATGGGGTTTCTGCTCGAAGGAACACTAGAGAAGTTAGGTTCTCTACTTCCTCTGAAGTGGCTAATTGAGCCAGAGCGTCCGCTTGAGCGTTTCTGGTCCTTGGGATTTATTGAAACTCGATCTTGCTGAAGCTCTTAGCTTTCTCTCGGACTATCTTCAGATATCTCGTCATCTTTTCTTCCTTTGCCTCGTAATCACCATTTATTTGATGAATCACCAACTGAGAATCGTTATATATTTTTACTTTGTCAACGCCTAGCAACCTGGCGGTGTTCATTCCATACAAGATGGCTTCGTACTCTGCTTCGTTATTCGTGGCGTTAAAATCAAACCGTATTATGGAACTTAGGGATTGTTTGTGTGGGCTTAGGAGTACCACTCCCGCTCCCGCTCGTTGAGCGGTCGAAGATCCGTCAACATAGATTTCCCACAGGTCCTCTTCAGGTGTCCGCACATCTACTGGTGGGGTAAATTCTAGGATGAAATCGGCTAGGGCTTGTCCTTTGATGGCGGTGCGGGGGGCGAACTGTATGTCGAACTGCCCAAGCTCGACCGCCCACTTTAGTAACCTTCCGGCCGTGTCTGGCCTTTGCAGAATCTGTCGTAATGGATAGTTCGTGGGTACTTCTATTATGTGTCAGTAGAAATAAGGTCTTAACTTGCGAGCAACGATTACTAATGCGTACGCCAATTTCTCAACGGTGGTGTACCGGGATCTCGGCCTCATGTAATGCTTGAATCACATAGTAGACGAGGTGTTGTTGTCCCTCTTGATTCCGAATAAGGACCGCACTTACTGTTTCTTCTGCAACAGTGAGGTACAGGTTGAGCTTCTCCCCATCCAAGCCCTTCGCTAAGAGTACTGGAGGTGACTGGAGAAACTCTTTCAGCTTTTCCAAAACTTGTGCACATTGGTCGTCCCAGGCAAACAATCTTCCCTTTTTTATTGATTGGAAGAAAAGCTTACACCTCTCAGACGACTTGGAGCTAAGTCGGGCCAGAGCAGCTACCTTACCCACAAGGGATTGTACGTCCTTCACTTTCCGCGGTGGTTGCAAATCCAGTATTGCTTGGATTTTCCGCAGATTAGCCTCGATTCCTCTTTTGCTTACCATAAATCCCAAAAACTTTCCTGAGGCAACTCCACTGCACACTTTTTCAGATTAAGTTTCATTTGAAATTGCCGCAGGATCGCAAAGGCCTCCGTTAAATGGACCACATGATCGCCTTTGTGTCGACTTTTAACTAACATGTCATCGACATAAACTTCCATGGTTTTTCCGATTTGTTGGGCGAACATTTTGTTTACCAACCGCTGGTAGGTCACCCCGGTGTTCTTTAAGCCAAAAGGCATTTTAGTCCAACAAAATAGATTGCGATCTGTAACAAAAGCAGTACTTTATTTTGGTCATCAGGGTGCATCGGTATTTGATGATAACCTGAAAAGGCATCCATGAAGCTCATCAACTCATGATAAGCGGCCGCACCCACTAACTGATCAATGTGAGGAGGTGGAAAACTATCTTTTGGGCATGCTTTTTTTAGACCCGTGAATTCTATGCACATGCGCCAGGTAAGATTGGGTTTTATGACAAGGACCTGATTTGCTATCCATTCAGGGTAGAAAACCTCGCGTACGAGACCGTGGGCTAGTAATCTTTGTACTTCGCACTCAAGTGCGTCGTATTTTTCAGGACTAAAGTGATGACGCTTCTGTTTGATCGGTCTAGCTTCCGTGTTTATGTTCAATCGATGAGTGATTACCTCATGGTCTACCCCTATCATGTCTTCATGAGACTAGGCGAAAACATCAAGGTTATTCCGTAGAAATTCGAGCAGCAACGTCCGTTCTGGTTTTGGGAAATCTGCTCCAATTATAACTTCGAGTTCCGGTCGATCAGGATCAATTGGGATATTGACCAGCTCTTCTGCGAGCTCAACTCTCTTTCTTTTTGGAGCTTTGCAGGGATCGATGTGTTCCCATTCTAAGTCTCCCAAGCCAGGGAAATTAAGGAGGGGTTGAGCCTTTTCTTCGATCTCCATATATTCTTGTTCTATCATGTTCAGCTTGTAAGGCTGTATATATTGTAAGTGCGTTCTCGGGCGTTCACCTGATCGCCCTTTACAGTGATCTCGCCATCTGGGGTAGGATACTTTAAGCAGTAGTGGTAGATCGACACCGCAGCTTTGTAAGTCACTAAGCAAGGTCTTCCTAGCATAGAATTGTAGATCGACGGTTGGTCTACGACATTAAAAGTCAGATTATGGGAGACGCCTCGCCCATTCTCTTCAAGTCAAACAGGTAACGTTATTTGTCCTATTGGGTGGACTACCCCCGCCCCAAAGCCTCGAATCACCTCAGGACAGGGTTCTAAGTAAGAATGAAGTTGTCCCAATCTTTTGAATGTACTTAGAAACAAAACGTTATCGTAACTTCCAGTGTCCACAAACGTTCTATGGACCATAGTTCCATTAATCCTCACTGCAACTACTAAAGCATCATTGTGGGGTAACACCAGCCCGGTTGCGTCATCGTTTGAAAAATGAATAGCTTGGTTTACGGACATGGATTCGTGGATCACTCTGTCATGTCCGTATTGTGCCTGTCGCATAATCATGTCAATATCTGGCCCGGAGGTTTGATTGTAAGAGGAGCCGACTTCGTCCCGTGCTGGGTTGGAAGACCCTTGCGCTTTCTCTTGGGGATCGGCCATCGGGGTCGGGCTGTCACTATGATTGGTTTCATTCTGGCGGAATCTGTACATTGGTGGGCCATTCTGGTAACTATTCTGTGTTGCCTGCAATTGTCTCCTTCTTGCCTTTTTGCTATATCGCGTGTATGGATCGCCGATTTGACCCTTCATTAAAATTTCCTGTGGTAGATCTTCATCAGGGGCTGCTCCGTTTTGCGGGGGAGGTGCTACCCTTTTCGTTGGCGGTCTTGGTGGTGCTGGGTCAGCTATTCTCTGCCGCTGATTTTGAGCTACTGGTTTTGGCGTGATAAACCGGTCTAGTTTCCCGTCTTCATAAAGAGCATAAAGTTGTGAAATCAAGTCACGACATTCATTGGTATTATAGCCGACTCATGGTATTTGCAGAATTTCCGTCGGTTCAGCTTCGATGGATCGGCTTGAATTTTCGGGGTTCTTTTAAGAACCCTTGTCCCTTTATTTGGAGAAAAACCTTCTCCGGGCTGATCGTGAGGACTTCATTTAGTTCATCCACCTGTTCCTAGTTCTCCACCGCAGGGGGATTTTTCCCTTCCCGCGTACCAGTGTTCGCCGCTCTTCTCTTTCCTGCGAATTCATCCTTTTTCTGAGGTACGTCCAGGCTTTCCTCCGCACCTATATACTGATCCGCCATCACCATGAAGTCTGGGAATGACCGAAGGCCTTCAATTGGTGCAGACCACCAAAATCGGGTGTCCGTTCATAAGCCGTGCATCGTGGCGATCAGTACAGCGTCATCAGACATCCTCTCGGTTTCTAATAGCAACTTGTTGAACCGTTCTAAATATTTACTTAGTTTCTCGTCCTTCCCCTGGACGATCGTCGTCAATCTTTCCTTTGGTGTCGTGCACGTTTTAAATCTCATGAAATTTGCTTTAAAAAGCTCCGCCAGTTGATCCCAGCCTGATATTGAGTGTGGTTGTTGAGATCGAAACTAGCGTTATCCTCTGTCTCTGAGTGTTGCTGGAAATACTCGGCACAACATCGCATCGGTTGGTGACAGTAGTTCCATACATGATAGATATATATTTAAATGCGTTGATGGATCTGTAGCACCATTGTACGACATAATGTTTGGCGGTCGTACCTCATTGGGTAACCTGGTGGACAATATTGAAGGCACGAAGGGAGATTTTGACCGAAATGCTAGACTCTCATTCTGCGGTGATGGTTGTGCTCGTGATCATCCTTCTAATCGACTCAAACGATCTTTGAGCCTAGCAATCTCTTCCTAGTCTCCCTCGCGATGATTATGGTGGAGCCTCTCCCTGCGACGGTCTTCAGTCTTCTGCTATCGCCAATATTCATTATGGGGAGGTTGTTCATCGGAGTTCTGCTCTCATGGGGGAGACAACGGTCGTTAGGGTCTTCGTATTGGGTCCCTTTGGCTCCCGAGTCTATCAAAGACCGTCTTCTGTGGTGACCTGGATTCGCCACTGTTACTACTCTCCGCGGCAAAGCCGGTTCTCTTTCATGAGGACGTCCGTTCATGGCCATAGCTGGTGGACTTGTTTGGCGATGAGCGTTTCGTTGGAGCATTAGGGTCGGGGACCGGTAGATCCCCTTTTTCTTTGGATCTGGATCTTCTGTTACTGGAGGAGGTTCCGACACCCTTCGCCGTGAGGTGACATCCTTGTGGACCCGGATGGTTCTCCCACGTGGACCGCCCTCTTTTTATGTATTTGAGCCGGCTATTGTGTTTTGTTGGCAATTTCACGAAGTAACTCCGTTTCTATAGGGTTGATCGGACGTGGCAGATTGTTTTCACGATAACCCTGGGATGGTCATCGCGTAGATATTTCCTCAGGCGAGGTCCTTCGATTTCGTCTAGACAGTGCATGTCTAGATGGAGTGTGGGAAGATGTTGATTCGTTAGCCATCCAAATGTTTTTGATAATTCAGAAGTTGGCCCCTCCTTCTAGCGCCAAATTGTGGATGGGTGATTTTAATTAGCTTAGTGAACCGGGTCTTTTGAGTGATAATCGATATAAAATGGCTGTTCTGAGTTATAACTGATTTCCACAATAGACCGGACCGATCTAACGGTCGTCCGTGCAAAGTTACAAGGTTGAAGACAGGTGGTTCATAAAAGATAATTCCATATTATTGAGAGTACGATATTTTATCATCCAGTGAATATACAGTACTTGATTTCTTCTCTCAAGACTAATCTATCTTTCTAGCTTTTTTTTCTCTCTCTTTCTGATATCCTATTACAGTGGGGGTGTTGGGGTATTTATAACCTTTGGAAGCTACTCCCGCATGGTTGACACGTGTCTGCCAAGTGTCAAAATCGGTGTCAGATGACAAGTTACCAAGTGTCAACGTCTTCGTTGAGCTTTCGCATTCCCTTGTCATGTGTTTCCCTTGTTTCGTAATGATGACAACGGTCTGCGGTCAAGATCTGTACGATGTGGTTTGAAAAGCGACCGTCGACGGTTGGAGATAGAAGAGCGGTCTAGGAGCAGTAGTTTAGAGGAATATAGGACACCGGTCTGCAGGTGGAGGGTCAACGGACCACGTGATGGCGGTCTGAAGTCGAAACAGTTTGCATAAACTCAGGGAAGTCCTGTTTAGATTTCTTGATCAAGCTTTGTTACATTGTTTATGTGAATAGCATCCACAAAGTTAGATGGATTTCTTGGGCGAATTCTGATATATTGATCGTAATACTTTCCATCACATGTTGTATGGAAAAAAAGGTTGAAATAAATGGTGGCAAAATCTAATCCAAGAAAGAAAAAAAAAAAGAGAAAGTAGGAGATGTGTCTGGAGAAAAGAGAGAAGTAAACACGTCAATGTACCTTTTAAATCTAAACCCATTCTTCAGGTTGCGAGAAAGAGCCACACTAAAACTGTTAAAACTCCAATGATATAAAAGCATCATAGATCGCTGGATATACTAATGAACATTCGCCTAAAACAACCCAAGAAATAGGCATACTAAAAGACAGAATAGTAGCATTAAAAATATTAGAGCTTTCTATCTAAGATATCTAACTCAAACCAACCCCCCAATATTTATGATACCTTCAAGGCTTTGCCCCCAAATATCGCCAAATAATATACACCATAGTTCAGCATTGTTAATCATGAAATATCAATAGAGATATCTTGGTGGCTACAAATATAAGTGATAATATAAATGATCAAAATTTTAAATTAGAGACGAAAAAATTCATTTCTAATCACATGATATCCAACTCTAAACTAATATAGTGACGGACTTGAGACGAAATATTTGGTTCCTAAAATGCTTTTCTCTGAAATTTAGATACTGATTTGTTTCGTCATTTTAAGGACGAAATTTCCGTCTCTATTATGAAATTAGAGACCAAATTACCTTCAGAATAGAGCCCATTATATCCGTCTCTAATATCCGGTTGTTATTTCTTTACTTACCTGATACTAATGATCTTTTGCCACTTTTCTTCACTATTCTATTTCTGTTTCGTTTTATTTAGTGACCGATAATCCACTCTAATTTAATCTTTTCTTATAGTGATAGTATATTAATTTTAGAAATTATAATTTGACACTTGTTTTTATATTTAATTTTTTGTTTTTTTAGCAATTTCAAATGAATGGAAAGTAAAAAATAAAATTAAGGAGTATCTATATGAATCATTAAAAAGTATTTAGGTCAAATTATTCTGCATTACATATATTCTACATTCATAGGGTATGCTTAGATTGATATAAGTTACATCTGTCATAACTCATAATACATGTGTGATGTTTTATTTGATGTTTTATTAATTAGTAATACTTAGTTTTATTATTGTTTCCTACTTGGTAGTATAGAAGTGTTTTATTTAGGCAATAAATATTAGGATACGTGTAGTAGAGTAAGATTAAATAACAATTGAAATCTACTTAATTAATTATAAAATAATTGATTTTAAAGATTAAAATAGGACAAATGGAAAATTTACCGTAACTAAAAGCATGTTTATAAGCTTACGCAAGAATAGTGGATTCAATCTAATAAAAATATTAAAAAGCGAGAGCAACGTGAGCACTCAATCTAATTAAAGGCAAAAACTTGTATGTGACTGTCACACGGTGTGACGGAAAAAAATATCAATTTTTATGGTAAAAGCATCACGTTTATCTGTAAAAGTATCACATTTTTTTAACAAAAAAAAGTATCACTTTTATCTGTAAAAGTATCACCTTTTTTTAACAAAAAAAAGTATCACTTTTATCTGTAAAAGTATCAATGTAGTAAAAGTATCACTTTTTTTCTGTAAAAGTCTCAATGTTTTCTGTAAAAGTGTATTCCGTCACACATATGACCGTTCACATACATAACTCACTCCTAATTAAATTATTCAAAGTTCAGAATACTCAAAAGGAGTAAGAAAATCGCTCCAAAAGAACAAAAAGAAAGAAAATAATGCCTTGGCATATCATAGATCGGTATTAACGTTAGTATAGTAGGATTATAAAATGAAAGGTAATTTGGACATATCTCAAGAGGAAATTATGTTAAGAGATCACGTTATATATATGTATAGATACACCATTGACAATAATCTATATATATATAAAAACAAAATGGATTTATACTACTTTTGGAAAAAAAGTGTTTTTCCCGCCCATTTATCATTACTTATTTGGGAAAGAAAACATGTAAAAACAATGAAATCGTATTGATTTGATGATCCCTTAAAATAGCCGACAAAATCTCTTTTATTTGGTAATTTGTTACAATTTTATAAATTAGTTTGACAACAAAATCAATTTCCCCCTACAAAATATATGGTTGAGATTTTCACTCTTTGTTGATATCGAAAGAGTATCAATTTTAATTAAAATGAATTAATCTATATCTATATATCTATATATATATATATATAATAACAAAATGTATTGTTTCCACAATTAAAAAAATATTTTTTTTCCCGCTCAGTTTACATACGTAATTGGGAAACAAAAAATTGTGCAAAACAGAATAATCCAATTTAATTGGCAACCTGTTTGATGTATCTGGAGAAATCTCTTAATTTTAACAAATTAATCTTTTTATACATTTAACCTAAAACATAATTAATTTTATTCCAAAATAAATTTGTTGAGATATTCCCTCTATTTTAAAAACAGAAAAAATCAATTCATAATATAGTAACTACAATGTGTCTACATTCATCTATATTGTTAAACAAATCATTTTCTTAAAAAAAATCTGTATAGATTTGTTAGCAAGAATATAGGGGTTTTGAGAACACATTCAAACCCCAACAATATCAAAAGATTCTAAATAAATATAATTGCACATAATTAGGGTGTAAAAAACTAACATCAAACCCTAGCCATTAATTTAAATACTAGATCATTTTTTGCCCTAAAACACACTTCCATAACTCCATATACTCTCGGTCGAATCGACCCGAATCCTATCGCTACTCTTCTTGCTTTCATCCGACAAAGTCTTTGGTTAATCATTAGAAGAAGAATGCGATGGTTCACCATGCTCGCGAGAAGTAACACGAGTAGAAGATATGAGTGCAGGAGGTCTGTCATCAACTTTGAGGCACGAATTTGCAGGTGCTGATGTGGCATCTGGACGAGGCTCGGAAGAAGCTTTAGCCCAAGCAATCTATTTTTCTTTCCTTTCCTTTAGAGCTTTCTGGACTAAGAATGCTCTGACCACTGTACATGTATATTTAGTTATTTACAATGTATATATAGTTTTATTTTAATCTTTTCTAATTGAATTAACAATAGATGTTAGATTATAAATTTTCCTTCTCGACACCAATAAATTGAGGATGATCGAGTTTAAATCGAGACTCAATCTTTCAAGTTTTCAGTCATCAAACTCGAGCATATACATTGATTCGATTACATTTCTATATAATAGCATCAAAAACTAACATGCATCACATTTTTATTCATTCCATTTTCTCTTCAGTTGATATGGGTTAAATGCAATTCTGCAAATTTTATGCACTTCCCTTTCTTCATCAATTTCTTTTTCCCGTATGAGCTATCAAGTTGTTTTTAGAAAAATCTTCCTATCAAGTTAGAATAAAATTTTCAGACTACAATAAGGGTAAGAAAACCAAGGGCTAAATAAGTTACCACTAAACTATACAAATTTAAAAAAAAAATAAAAAATTAGAAAGATGTATATGTGAGTTTATTAACAGAACTGTAACCTCTTCAACTAATCCTCCGGGTTAATAATTTATATTCTTTAGAGGATATAATAATTTATACTATTATATATAGTGATACCAAAGGATTCTACAATATAGAAAAAAAAAAGAAGAAATTTCAGAATAGTGACTAGGAGCTAATGTGAGTACCGTGCGTAGCGGTTTGGAAATTCGAAATTTTTCGGAACCAAACTAAAATTCAAAAATATCCGGAGATTTCTAATAAAATCTCCAGAATCACTCCACCTATCAGTTCCTTCTGCAAATGAATTGGCCTGCTTTGAGTAATCGGTGATTTTTGAATTTTTAATTTAAAATAAATATTGTTATTTGAAAAAACTACATGAAATGATTATTGTATTGTTGTATCTAAGATAAAACTATATTCTGTATAAAAAAGATTGTAAGATAGTATCTTAAAATAAAGTATCTAAGTTATATCTTACAACAACTCCTAAACCTAAGCTTATAAAATAAACTTTACAAGTTAGTAAAGTAAACGACTCATCTAAAAAGGAATAACACTAAATTATAAAGTTGTTAGTTTTGGTTAATAAACCTCTTTTTCGTATACCTTACAATAAAATTTGCCTCATACATGAATTTTCGTTCTTTTAGTTATAAATAGCTTAAAATGACTAACTATGGTGAAATCATAATTAACTTAAAAAGAAATATGAGATTTCACCAAAAAAATGGAGAACCAGAAGCGTTAGAGTTCATGTTTATGAATTCTACCTTTATATATTTTAATAATGAACTATTAGATTAAAATAAATTTTATTGGCAAATTTGACTAAAAAGTAAGTTAAATTTAAACATATTATTTATGATCTATTACTTTATATAAACTACAAACATATTTACTATCTATATATTTTATATCTATATAATATAATAACAAATGACATATTTTTTTTTATAAATCATTTTATCGCCCATATGGCTTTGCCAATTTAGGAAATAAAAATCACCCGGAAAAAAAAAAAAAAAAAGATTTCCCTCCATTTTTTCCGCCCAAACACTAGGGAAGTTTTAGATTTTAACTTGATTTCTTGGAAACAATGACATACCCACTTTTTCGCAGCACTTTAACATTCTAAGTTAATAAAAAGTTATGACGGTTTCAAACAAAAAATAAAAAGATATAAACTTCAAATCTTTTCAAATTAATGCATGAGATAACTAAAATATATGTTTGGATGTGAAATAACATATCATGATTCTATTTACTAGACAAAAGCTTAATAGTGAGTATGCAAGTGATTTTCTTTTTGTGTGGAGTACGCAAATGATATTTTGATCAAGATGCACAAATAATATAAAATAACGGTTAATTTTACCCTACTCCCGTGAATAATACCCGTATACACTATGAACTATTGGATTAGTTCATGTGTAGATGTGAATCAAAGTAATATTAACCTTTGATTATATCTCTACACATGCACCAATCCAATGATGTATGAAGTATGCATGTAAAATTTATATTACTATAGATACGTACAATCAATTAAAACGTCTTTCCACGCATCGCGTGGGTGCCTATCTAGTCATACTTAATACAAAAACAAAATTGTCCCAAAATAGTAACCTATGAATAATCCCGCCAAAATCTCCTTCTCATTTCAGGAAAGCATTATTTTTTGTATAAATCGTTTGCAACCAGGCAATTCAAACATTATTTGGTAAAAAAGATTATTTTTTGTATAGATCTGTATATATTTGCCTAAGATGTATTTATGCACCATTATCTTAATTTGATAATCTCCCACAATCAGCTTAATTTGTCAAACTCAATAAAAGTAGATGCTTACACAACCTTCCAAAAAAATATCCGAATCTATATCTCACAAAACTGTGATAGCACGACGAGGGAATTCTAGTATTAGATTAAATTGTGAAGGAAAAATTACTTTATTAGCCCTACGATGATTAACTTGTTAGAGTTAAAATAGGGTAAACAAAATTGGGTGAAATTTAAGACACTTTTATAATGGTATATAGATCTTGATATATAAATCAAATAGATCCAAAATTAAGTACGAACCTTCGATTATACTTATATCCACTGTGGGTATCTGAGCATTTCTATATACTTTGATGTACAAAGTAGGAGTGAATTTCTAACCAATGTTGTCAAAATCTCGAGTTAACTCTTACGAGTTTACGAGTTATTTCTCTCTAGACGAGTTAACTCGTGATAAAATCGGAGTAAACTCTCGAGTTTGCTCATGCGATTTTACGAGTTTTATGATTTTACGATTTTGTGTACGAGTTTAACAATTTTATAACCTAGTTCTTTTTATTCTATTTTACCAATTAAAAACCATATACTATGAATTGTAGAATTTACACCAACTTAAAATTGGGATTTTAAAACTTTTCTAGAACAAAATATACACAAAGAGAGACAATTTTGCTGATTTTTTTTTTCTAACTATCAAGTTCTAAATTAAAATCTAAGCTTCATAAGAAGTATATCTTATATTTTTTATGTATTACTTAATTTCACTAAAGTTATTGGTTAATTTTCTCTTAAAATTAATTATTCATAATTACAAATTTAGGAATGATTTACTAAATATATATATATGAACCATAATGCCTAAAATATTTCTCCATATTGTATTTTTTTTCTTTTTGATTAATTGTGAGAGACAATTTTGCTGAATATTTTTTTCTAACTATCAAGTTCTAAATTAAAATCTAAGCTTCATAAAAAAATATATCTTATATTTTCTATGCAGTATTTAATTTCGCTAAAGTTATTTATTAATTTTATCTTAAAATTAAAGTATTCATAATTACAATTAGGAATAATTTACTAAATATATATATGAACCATAATACCTAAAACATTTTTTCATATTGTATTAATTTTCTTTTTGATTAATTATGTATATAATATGTGTATTTTTTATATATTCAAAACTTGTTGTAATTAAAATATTTTTTGAATTATATATATATATATATATATATATATATATGTTGTTTTTTATAGGTAGTAGAATTTTACGATTTTACGATCTGATTTTACTGACACGCTATCGATTCTACTTAAAATTGCGAGTTTGACAACCTTATTTCTAACCGACACGAAAGACCCAATTTGACTCGATTTTATTGAGAGAGATACAAAATAACACGAACACGATTAATCTGTTTCGATTCGAGTTTGACACGAAATTATTAACCATTAATTTATCTTAAAATATAATAAATAAATATTTTAAATAAACTTTGATATTTAAATTGAATCGACTCGAAACCGAGTACAAACCTAACCTGACAATCCGAATTGTCACTCACAATTAGAGTTGATAAAATCGGCCTGATCCAATGAGCTAGTCTAGCATGCCCGTATTTTAAGGGTTGAATCATAAAAATTTATGCCCGAAGTCTTGCCGGCTCAAACATACCTGATAGAATTGAAGTTCGACAGACCATAAATCGACCCAAAAATGCTATTACCTTCGTCCCATCTTAATTTGCATATTTTTCTTTTTCGGTCGTCCCATCCTATTTTGCACACTCCCAAAATGGAAAAAAATCTTACAATTTTCATCCTTAAAATCTCCACCATCAATTTTTACCTTTAAAAAAATTAACTAACTTTTTTTTTTTAATATACATGCTGAAGTAAATGTGCAGATTAACTCGGAACGAAGAAAGAACTTCATGGAGAGAATGGATTGGGCTAAGATCAATACTATTTGAATAAAGAGAATGAAATAGTGTTGATCCGATGGCCTAACCGTATCGGGCCGTTCCTAAAGAAGTCGGTGAGACCAAAAAGTCAAAGCCCACAAGGCATCCCGTACACTACGTGGAAGCAGAAGACAGAAACCAACTGCCACGTTCTCTTCATGCACTCTCTCCCTTTTCTCTCTCTCTCTTTTCCGCACTCTTATATAATCATTCCCGCGCAGTATTTTTCTCATATTTCAGTCTCTTTCATCAATCAAATTCAAAATGCCAGGCCTCACCATCGGAGACACTCTTCCTAATCTCACCGTCGACACCACCCACGGCAAAATCAACCTACATGACTACGTCGCCGATTCCTTCACCATCATCTTCTCTCACCCCGGTCAGTACAGATTAATCAATTTCACACACACTCACATATTAATCGGTTAAAAGTTAGAACTGTACTTGTTTCGCTCCGGCGATTTCACGGCGGCGATTTTACTCCGGTTTGTACAGTCAGTTCAATTTCACACACACACATTCATATTAATCGGTTAAGGTCGTACCATTTTTGTGCCGGCGATTTCACGCCGGTATTTACAATCAGTTCAATTTCACACACACTCACATATTAATCGGTTTAAAGTGTACTTGTTTTGCTCCGGCGATTTCACGCCGGTTTGTACGATCGACTCAATTTTACACACACATACACACGTTGATTGGTTAAAGTTGTACTTGTTTCTGCAGGCGATTTCAGTTTCGTCTTAATCAGTTCAATTTCACTCACGCACACACAAGTTGATTAATAATTGTATCGGTTTCCTGCAGTTCAGTACAAATCAATGATTTCCCCTCAAATCAGTTCAATTTCACACACACACACACACACACACACACACAAAAAAAAAAAAATATTTGGCTAAAATTGTACTTGTTTTCTGTAGGCGATTTCAGTTTCCTCTGAATCAGTTCAATTTCACTCGCACATACATTAAAAGTGATTAATGACTGCACTGTTTCCTGCATTTCAGAATAAATCAATCAATTTCAATTTCACCTTAATGAGTTCATTCTCTCTCTCTCTCTCTCTCTCTCACACACACACACACAAAAATTGATTAGTTAAAATTCCACTTGTTTCTGCAGGCTATCTCAGTTTCCTCTTTTAATCAGCCTTAATCAGTTTAATTTCGCCCACACACACGCACAAATGGATGAAAATTGTACTTATTTCCTGCATTTCAGTACATATCAATCAATTTCACCTTATTCAGTTAATTTCACGCGCTCACACACTAATTAATTGATAATTGTACTGGTTTCATGCAGGCGATTTCACGCCGGTGTGCACGACGGAACTGGGCGCAATGGCGGCATACTCCAACAAGTTCGCGGAGAGAGGAGTGAAGCTGCTCGGCCTGTCAGCGGACGATGTCCAGTCACACAACGAGTGGATTAAGGACATTGAAGCGTTCAACAATGGCCATAAGGTGACTTACCCCATTGCTGCTGACCCTGACCGTAGAGTCATCAAGGAGCTCAACATGGTTGACCCTGATGAGAAGGACTCTTCCGGCAACTCTGTGCCGTCACGTGCTCTGCACATCGTTGGCCCTGACAAGCGGGTATTCGTTTCCTTCTCGTATATATGTGCTAACTAAGTTGTGTCTGCCAAAGCTTTAAAGGGCTTAAAAATATTATTTTTGAGTGTTCCTAGTATCCATTTTCCGAACTATGTGCTAGGGTGTGTGACTTTTGCTTGCTTAAATAAATTTCTGTTTTTGACTTAAATTGAGCTGATAACTGTATATTGTGATTGAATGTTACTACTCCTACTAGTTAAGTCAACAAATTTAAGCAGAAAAAGTTGCTCCAAACTGCTTCTTCCTGAAAACATGTTAGGGAAAGTGATTATTTAGCAAACACTAGCTTAAAAGTTTATTATAGTTACTATTTTTAGAACACTACCTATTCTGGATTTTAAGTAAAAGCAAACTCCTTAGGTGGATCCATAGATATTTATTATATGTTGATTCATATATTCCAATTTTTATATTAATAATAAATTTAGATTTTTTTTTTATTGCTACTATATTTCAACTATAGTTATATATTTTACTTGCTAAATACTCTCATTGGTCATCATCTTATGTTTTGGGGGGGGCTTTGACACCAATAAAGCGTATATAATATAGTTTTTTATAAATAATATGCATTGTCACTTTTATTACACCGCAAATATCGATATGTTTCAGCTGTTTTTGTATTTTGATGCTACATTTATACATGCACATATATATAATAAATACATATATGAAAAAGTAATTCAAAATTGGTGGGGAAGGGGGGCGTGGCTCCCTTGCCCCCACAAATCAGCCCCGCATTCTTGGACTGATCATCATCTTATTAATTGTTTGACATATCTGTTTCGGTCGGAAAAATGGCAGATAAAACTGAGCTTTCTGTACCCAGCCAGCACGGGCCGGAACATGGACGAGGTGGTGAGGGTGCTCGACTCTTTGCAGAGGGCTGCAAAGCACAAGATTGCTACTCCGGCGAACTGGAAGCCGGGGGAGGCGGTGGTGATATCGCCGAGCGTGTCAAATGACGAGGCGAAGAAGATGTTCCCCCAGGGGTATAACACTGCTGATCTTCCGTCTAAGAAGGACTACCTGCGTTTCACTAATGTTGAGTGATCGTTTCATATATAGACAATGTAACACGCAGATGGAACTCTGTGTGTGTATATATATATATGCATATATGCCTGTTGTGATTTCTATTTTCTAGATGTAGCTGTTCTTTACTGTTGTTGAACTTGTTTAGTAATTAATCTTTGCTGTTATTACATTATCCGTGGGGTTTTTATTTTGACCGTTTCACATGTGTAGAGGTAAATTCGGCAGGCTCGGTTGGACCAATGACGCCATGATTGGTCCAACTATTGGCCGTTGTAGGATGATACCACACCCACCTCACGAGTTATTTAGGATCAACTAATATAAAGGTCGAAAATGATTGTTAGTAAACGGGTCAAACTCGAGCTACTAGCTCGAGTAGGCCTCGAACTTGAGCTGAAATTGAACTCGAGCATATTATACTCGGTTTGTGATTTAATGTGTTACATTATTTCTATTCATAGTTGACATAAAAAAAAATGATTCTTCTGTTTTTTTAAACTTTAAGGTCGAGTTGGCCTCGAACTTGAGCTCAATTGAACTTGATTATACTCGGTTTGTGATTTAATGTGTTGCTCAATTGGACTTGATTATACTCGGTTTGTGATTTAATGTGTTAAAATTATTAGTTTACTATTCATAGTTGACATAAAAATAAACGATTCTTCTGTTTTTTTAAACTTTAAGGTCCTTTGCGTTGATTTACGTTGAACCGAACTTCATTGAGCTCGAATTTTAAGTACTTCGACAAAGTTCATGCTTGGTACTTGAGCTAAACTTGATCTGTTTCGGTCATATCATTGGATGACACGTTCCGGCCGTGCCATTGGATGTTCAGCCAGCCATTTCGAAGGAGGAGGTAGCAGATACTTACGATTTAATATTTTGTGGGCCGCTATTAGGTCATTCTAATTTATTTACATTGTTATTGGGGTCCCATTAACGGATTTCAAATTCAAAACCCCCTAATTCGCAATTCAAATTTTGCTTTGATAAACTGACCCACAGTTTTCTCTTTTATCTTTATTCGATTGTTTATTAACTTGAAGAGAAAATGTGTTGTCTAAATTTTTTAATCAATTGACCCATAATTCGGACCGATTTGAAGGTAACGTTATTATTTTCCTTGACTATTCTCGAATTATTCTTAATAGACAGGATGAGTACCTGACTGTAAATATTAGGTTAATAGAGGAACAAAATAAATGCAGAGATTATTAAATACAAGATATACGATACCTCATAATCCACTTTCTATCAGAGATCTTGGGTTATTATATGCGTGTTATTTGTCAAACATGCAAAGCTTGTCAGGACTCAGGAGCATCAACTCTATTAGATTAGGTTGCCTATTTTAAGGTTGTAGACTCGTTATGCTCGCCAAGTCATCCACTCGACTTGACGGCGTTGCCTCAACTCTCATGTCATTCACTTGAGCTCATCCGTTCATCTCCATTGAGCTTGATAATGATAGGTCATTCCCTCATGAGCTTAATATGTTATTTTCTTAAGCTTGTCCCGACTGTTATTTGAGCTCAATAGGTCTGAATTTGTCAAACTATCAACTCAGTTCACCGGTCATTCCTTTGAGCTCACTTAGTTATCTGATTGAGCTCACTACATCATGTCCTGAGCCCACTAGATCATCTACCTACAACTTGATAATCACCGTAGGGTGATTATATTGATTTCATTTAAAATTGTGTTACTTTTCTTTTTTTTGTTTCTTTTATTTTCCTCTGAGAAAAGGTATACTTTAATTAATCAATTACATGTAAAAAAATTGAATACAGAAAACTAGGGGTACCATCCCTAACACGATCTAATGACCTCAAATACCCGGCCCAATCGACACTAACATATTAACTCGATTTTAGCCTTAAGCGATTAAAATGAATAATATATCTTAAAATATAATAATTATTTTAATATATAATCCGAATTGACACAAAATTAAACACGGACCTGATGATAATTCGAATTGCAACCACTGCACAAACCCTAGCTCGGAAAAAGGAAAAGAAAAATCATGAGCATGAAATATAAATCGTTTTAAGTTTTTTGATCGGGAGAAGAAAAAATCATGTCGGGGCTGAATTGGAAATATAAAAACTTCAGGGGCACCAACGGAAGCAATTTTTATAATCGTATCTCCATTTCGAATGAAATTTGAATTTGAAGCGGGCTTCTTTTCTTATCATTACTTCCTCTTCTACACAGAGTTGCATCAATGGAGTTTCAGCTTTAACTCCACCATGCCTGCCTTCATTATATCACTTCATTTTCATTCCCTATACCTCGAAATCATCATCAAACCTCAATAACACTACTACATCAATTCATCATAAACAGTACTGTTCAATACTGTGGAGTTAATTCCCAATTTTCTTCAAAATCGGAGCTCTAATCATGTCCAGAGACAGTTCTTCTACCCAGCCGATTCAGCAGAACGAAAATGAATTTGGAAATTCATGGATTCAGCCACCACTAATTCCACCTAGAGCTCCGCTGAATTCCATACCCGATCCATCTCAGTACCAATTGGAGACGCCACAGAAACAGCCTCTTCATGATTCGGATGATTTTCGCAGGAAAAAACCCGAGGGAATTGCAGAAACGCAGCTTGTGAAGACTCCCAAGGTTCATGGCAGAGGAAAATCGAGTAATTCCGAACCTAATTCAGCTCAGAGTACGCCAAGCAGAAGTGGACATAGATTTTCCACCGGTGGTTCTTGTCTCACGAGGCTGCCAGCTGGCCCAGCTCAGATTGGGAATGCCGGAGGAAGAGGATGTGGTCTTCCTAAGGCTTCTCGGAGGTTTTCTATTGCCACTCCGCAGCAATTATTGACTGATGTCCCTCATTTTGAGCTTGAGGATGATCCTTCTTTCTGGAACGATCATAATGTGCAGGTTGGTGCTTTAGTTTGAGTGCAACTACTAACTGCTTCAGTGTCATGAGTTTCTAATTAATTTCAGAGTTATGAATCCATGAATGATGGTTTTGTTTCCTTTTTTAGCATTTTCTTTGTTTTGCTTTTGTGTAGGTTTTGATTCGGATTAGACCGTTGAATAGCACTGAGATGATCGCCCAAGGATATGGGAGATGCCTGAGGCAAGAAAGCGCGCAGACGGTAGTTTGGCTGGGTCACCCAGAAACCAGATTTACATTTGATCACATAGCTGGTGAAAGTATCTCACAGGTTGACATGCTGTTTTTGCATATTAGTGCTGATTTATGATATACAAATGCTTATCTCGTAGTTTTGAAATGTAAAAGCCGTAGGAAAGCTTTATGTTGCAGATTAAATGTGATAATTGGAGTTGATGATTGAATATACTTGATTCCTGATTTGTTATTCGATTTATAACAAGGTAAGAGTGCGTGAAAAGTATACTTA